>OZ010601.1:42285941-42751130 GCA_963932145.1 Acanthosepion lycidas | reverse complement strand
TTTAACAATTTCTGCATGAAAATGATAAATCTGATGTAAATATGACTAATTTAATAATTTCTGCATGAAAATGATAAATCGAATGTAAATATGACTAATTTAACAATTAGAAATACGATGCAAATATGAGTAATTTAACAATTTCTGCATGAAAATTCGAAATCTGATGTAAATATGACTAATTTAACAATTTCTGTCTGAAAATTCGAAATCTGATGTAAATATGACTAATTTAACAATTTCTGCATGAAAATAAGAAATCTGAAGTAAATATGACTAATTTAACAATTTCTGCATGAAAATGATAAATCGAATGTAAATATGACTAATTTATCAATTTCTGCTTGAAAATTAGAAATCTGGTGTAAAAAAGACTAATTTAACAATTTCTGGATGAAAATTCGAATCTGATATAAATATGACTAATTTAAAATTTTTTCATGAAAATTCGAAATCTGAAGTTAATATGACGAATTTAAAAATTTCTCTATGAAAATGATAAATCTGATGTAAATATGACTAATTTAACAATTTATGCATGAAAATGATAAATCTGATGTAAATATGACTAATTTAACCATTTCTGCATGAAAATAAGAAAATCTAAAGTAAATATGACTAATTTAACAATTTCTGCCTGAAAATTAGAAATCTGCTGTAAATATGAGTAATTTAACAATTTCTGCATAAAAATTCGAAATCTGATGTAAATAAGACTAATTTAACAATTTCTGCATGAAAATGCGAAAACTGATGTAAATAGGACTAATTTAACAATTTCTGCATGAAAATTCGAAATCTGAAGTAAATATGACTAATTTAACAATATCTGCCTGAAAATGATAAATCTGTTGTAAATATGACTAATTTAATAATTTCTGTATGAAAATGATAAATCGAATGTAAATATGACTAATTTAACAATTTCTGCATGAAAATTAGAAATCTGGTGTAAAAAAAAACCAATTTAACAATTTCTGCATGAAAATTAGAAATCTGATGTAAATAAGATGAATTTAACAATTTCTGCATGAAAATTCGAAACCTGATGTAAAAACGACTAATTTACCAATTTCTGCATGAAAATTAGAAATCTGATGTAAATATGACTAATTTAACCATTTCTGCATGATAATTAGAAAGCTGATGTAAATATGACTAATTTAACAATTTCTGAATGAAAATGATAAATCTGATGTAAATATGACTAATTTAACAATTTATGCATGAAAATGATAAATCTGATGTAAATATAACTAATTTAACCATTTCTGCATGAAAATTCGAAATCTGATGTAAATATGACTAATTTAACTATTTCTGCATGATAATTAGAAAGCTGATGTAAATATGACTAATTTAACAATTTCTGCATGAAAATTAGAAATCTGGTGTAAAAAAAAACCAATTTAACAATTTCTGCATGAAAATTAGAAATCTGATGTAAATAAGATGAATTTAACAATTTCTGCATGAAAATTCGAAACCTGATGTAAAAACGACTAATTTACCAATTTCTGCATGAAAATTAGAAATCTGATGTAAATATGACTAATTTAACCATTTCTGCATGATAATTAGAAAGCTGATGTAAATATGACTAATTTAACAATTTCTGAATGAAAATGATAAATCTGATGTAAATATGACTAATTTAACAATTTATGCATGAAAATGATAAATCTGATGTAAATATAACTAATTTAACCATTTCTGCATGAAAATTCGAAATCTGATGTAAATATGACTAATTTAACCATTTCTGCATGATAATTAGAAAGCTGATGTAAATATGACTAATTTAACAATTTCTGCATGAAAATTCGAAAACTGATGTAAATATGATTAATTTAATAATTTCTGCATGAAAATGATAAATCTAATGTAAATATGACTAACTTAACAATTTCTGCATGAAAATTCTAAATCTGATGTAAATATGACTTATTTAACAATTTCTGCATGAAAATTCGAAAACTGATGTAAATATGACTAATTTAAACATTTCTGCATGAAAATAAGAAATCTGAAGTAAATATGACTAATATAACAATTTCTGCATGAAAATAAGAAATCTGAAGTAAATATGACTAATTTAACAATTTCTGCCTGAAAAATGATAAATCTGATGTAAATATGACTAATTTAATAATTTCTGCATGAAAATGATAAATCTAATGTAAATATGACTAATTTATCAATTTCTGCATGAAAATTATAAATCTGATGTAAATATTACTAATTTAACAATTAGAAATAGACTGTAAATATGAGTAATTTAACAATTTCTGCATGAAATTCGAAATCTGATGTAAATATGAGTAATTTAACAATTTCTGCATGAAAATTCGAAATCTGATGTAAATATGACTAATTTAACAATTTCTGCATGAAAATAAGTCATCTGAAGTAAATATGACTAATTTAACAATTTCTGTCTGAAAATGATAAATGTGATGTAAATATGACCAATTTAATATTTCTGCATGAAAATGATAAATCGAATGTTATGACTAATTTAACAATTTCTGCATGAAAATTAGAAATCTGGTGTAAAAAAAAACCAATTTAACAATTTCTGCATGAAAATTAGAAATCTGATGTAAATAAGATGAATTTAACAATTTCTGCATGAAAATTCGAACCTGATGTAAAACGACTAATTTACCAATTTCTGCATGAAAATTAGAAATCTGATGTAAATATGACTAATTTAAGAATTAGAAATAGGATGTAAATATGACTAATTTAACAATTTCTGCATGAAAATTCGAAATCTAATGTAAATATGACTAATTTAACAATTTCTGCATGAAAATAAGAAATCTGAAGTTAATATGACTAATTTAATAATTTCTGCATGAAAATTAGAAATCTGATGTAAATATGAGTAACTTAAAATTTCTGTATGAAAATTAAAAATCTGATATAAATGTGACTAATTTAACAATTTCTACATGAAAATAAGAAAATCTGAAGTAAATATGACTAATTTAAAAATTTTCTGCCTGAAAATGATAAACCTGATGTAAATATGACGAATTTTACCATTTCTGCATGAATATTCGAAATCTGATGTTAATATGACAAATTTAACAATTTCTGCATGAAAATTCGAAATCTGAAGTAAATATGTCTAATTTAACAATTTCTGAATGAAAATGATAAATCTGATGTAAATATGACTAATTTAACAATTTATGCATGAAAATAATAAATCTGATGTAAATATAACTAATTTAACCATTTCTGCATGAAAATTCGAAAACTCATGTAAATAAGACTAATTTAACCATTTCTGCATGATAATTAGAAATCTGATGTAAATATGAATTGTTTAACATTTTCTGCATGAAAATTCACAAGCTGATGTAAATATGACTAATTTAAAAATTTCTGTATGAAAATGATAAATCTGAAGTAAATATGACTAATTTAACAATTTCTGCATGAAAATGATAAATCTGATGTAAAATATGACTAACTCAAAAATTTCTGCAGGTAAATTAGAAATCTGATATAAATGTGACTAATTTAACAATTTCTCCATAAAAAAGTATAAATATGATGTAAATATGACGGATTTAACAACTTCCCCCATAAAATAAGAAATCTGATGCAAATAAGACTAATTTAACAATTTCTGCATAAAAATGATAAATCTGATGTAAATATGAATAATTTAACAATTTCTGCCTGAAAATGATAAATCTGATGTAAATATGGCAAATTTAATTATTTCTGCATGGAAATGATAAATCTGATGTAAATATGCCTAATTTAAAAATTTCTGCATGAAAATGATCAATCTGATGTAAATATGACTAATTTAAAAATTTCTGCATGAAAATGATAAATCTTATGTAAATATGAGTACTTAAACAATTTCTGTATGAAAATACGAAATCTGATGTAAATATGAGTAATTTAACAATTTCTGCACGAAAATTTGAAATCTGATGTAAATATGACTAATTTAACAATTTCTGCATGAAAATTCGAAATCTGAAGAAAATATGACTAATTTAACAATTTCTGCCTGAAAATGATAAATCTGATGTAAATATAACTAATTTAATAATTTCTGCATGAAAATGATAAATCTAATGTAAATATGACTAATTTAACAATTTCTGCATGAAAATGATAAATCTGATGTAAACATGACTAATTTAACAAATTCTGCGTGAAAAATAGAAATTGGATGTAAATATGACTAATTTAACAATTTCTCCCATAAAATAAGAAATCTGATGTAAATAAGACTAATTTAACTATTTCTGCATAAAATGATAAATCTGATGTAAATATGACTAATTTAAAAATTTCTCTATGAAAATGATAATTCTGATGTAAATATGACTAATTTAATAATTTCTGCATGAAAATGATAAATCTAATGTAAATATGACTAATTTAACAATTTCTGCATGAAAATGATAAATCTGATGTAAATATGACTAATTTAACAATTTCTGCATGAAAATTAGAAATCTGATGTAAATATGACTTAAATCGGATGTAAATATGAGTGAATTCACTATTTCTCCATAAAAAAGTATAAATATGATGTAAATATGACGGATTTAACAACTTCCCACATAAAAATAAGAAATCTGATGCAAATAAGACTAATTTAACAATTTCTGCATAAAAATGATAAATCTGATGTAACTATGAGTATTTAATAATTTCTACATGAAAATTCGAAATCTGATGTAAATATGACTAATTTAACAATTTCTGCATGAAAATTAGAAATCTGAAGTAAATATGATTAATTTAACAATTTCTGCCTGAAAATGATAAATCTGATGTAAATATGACTAATTTAATTATTTCTGCATGAAAATGATAAATCTAATGTAAATATGACGAATTTAACAATTTCTGCATGGAAATGATAAATCTGATGTAAATATGACTAATTTAAAAATTTCTGCATGAAAATTACAAATCCAATGTAAATATGACTGAAATCGGGCCTAAATATGACTAAATTCACAATTTCTTCATAAAAAAGTATAAATCTGATGTAAATATGACTAATTTAACAATTTCTGCATGAAAATAAGAAATCGGATGTAAATATGACTAATTTAACAATTTCTGCATGAAAATGATAAATCTGATGTAAATATGACTAATTTAACAATTTCTGCATAAAAATGATAAATCTTTTATAAATATTACTAATTTAACCATTTCTGCATGAAAATTAGAAATCTGATGTAAATATGACTAATTTAAAAATTTCTGAATGAAAATTAGAAAATCTGATGTAAATATAACTTAAATGGGGTCTAAATATGACTAAATTCACAATTTCTTCATAAAAAATTATAAAAGTGACGTAAATATGACGAATTTAACAACTTCCCCCATAAAATAAGAAATATGATGCAAATATGACTAATTTAACAATTTCTGCATATAAATGATAAATCTGATGTAAATATGACTAATTTAACAATTTCTGCATGAAAATAAGAAATCGGATGTAAATATGACTAATGTAACAATTTCTTCATGAAAATTCTAAATCTGATGTAAATATGACTAATTTAACCATTTCTGCATGAAAATTAGAAATCTGATGTAAATATGACTAATTTAACAATTTCTGAATGAAAATTAGAGATCTGATGTAAATATAACTTAAATCGGGCGTAAATATGACTAAATTCACAAATTCTTCATAAAAAAGTATAAATGTGATGTAAATATGACGAATTTAACAACTTCCCCGATAAAATCAGAAATCTGATGCAAATAAGACGAATTTAACAATTCCTGCATGAAAATTAGAAATCTGAAGTAAAAATGACTAATTTAACAATTTCTGCCTGAAAATGATAAATCTGATGTAAATATGACTAATTTAATAATTTCTGCATGAAAATTCTAAATCTGATGTAAATATGACAAATTTAACAATTTCTGCATGAAAATACGACATCTGATGTTAATATGACTAATTTAACAATTTCTGCATGAAAATTAGAAATCTGAAGTAAATATGACTAATTTAACAATTTCTGCATGAAAATGATAAATCTGATGTAAATATGACTAATTTAACCATTTCTGCATGAAAATTAGAAATCTTATGTAAATATGACTAATTTAACAATTTCTGAATGTAAATTAGAAATCTGATGAAAATATAACTTAAATCGTGCGTAAATATGACTAAATTCACAAATTCTTCATAAAAAAGTATAAATGTGACGTAAATATGCTGAATTTAACAATTTCCCCCATAAAATAAGAAATATGATGCAAATATTACTAATTTAACAATTTCTGCATAAAAATGATAAATCTGATGTAAATATGACTAATTTAACAATTTCTGCATGAAAATAAGTAATCGGATGTAAATATGATTACTTAAACAATTTCTGCATGAAAATGATAAATCTGATGTAAATATGACTAATTTAACAATTTCTGAATGAAAATGATAAATCTGATGTAAATATGACTAATTTAACAATTTCTGCATGAAAATGACAAAACTGATGTAAACATGACTAATTTAACAATTTCTTCATGAAAATTAGAAATCTGAAATAAATATGACTAATTTAACAATTTCTTCCTGAAAATGATAAATCTGATGTAAATATGACTAATTTAACAATTTCTGCATGAAAATGATAAATCCAATGTAAATATGACTAATTTAACAATTTCTGCATGAAAATTAGAAATCTGATGTAAATAAGACTGATTTAACAATTTCTTCATGAAAATTCGAAATCTGATATAAATATGACTAATTTTACAATTTCTGCATGAAAATTCGAAATCTGATGTTAATATGACTAATTTAACAATTTCTGCATGAAAATTAGAAATCTGAAGTAAATATGACTAATTTAACAATTTCTGCATAAAAATGATAAATCTTTTATAAATATTACTAATTTAACCATTTCTGCATGAAAATAAGAAATCTGATGTAAATATGACTAATTTAACAATTTCTGAATGAAAATTAGAAATCTGATGTAAATATAACTTAAATCGGGCCTTAATATGACTAAATTCACAACTTCTTCATAAAAAATTATAAAAGTGACGTAAATATGACGAATTTAACAACTTCCCCCATAAAATAAGAAATCTGATGAAAATATAAGTAATTTAACAATTTCTGCATAAAAATGATAAATCTGATGTAAATATGACTAATTTAACAATTTCTGCATGAAAATGATAAATCTGATGTAAATATGACTAATTTAACAATTTCTGTATGAAAATTCGAAATCTGATGTAAATATGACTAATTTAACAATTTCTGCATGAAAATTCGAAATCTGATGTAAATATGAATAATTTAACAATTTCTGCATGAAAATGATAAATCTGATGCAAGTATGTCTTAAATCGGGTGTAAATATGACTAAATTCACAATTTCTCCAGAAAAAAGAATAAATGTGATGTAAATAAGACGAATTTAACTACTTCCCCCAGGAAATCAGAAATCTGATGCAAGACTAATTTAACAATTTCTGCATGAAAATGATAAATCTGATATAAATATGACTAATTTAACAATTTCTGCATGAAAATTCGAAATCTGATTTAAATATGACTAATTTAACAATTTCTGCAGGAAAATTCGAAATCTGATGTAAATATGACTAATTTAACAATTTCTGCATGAAAATTAGAAATCTGATGCAAATATGTCTGAAATCGGGTGTAAATATGACTAAATTCACAATTTCTCCATAAAAAAGTATAAATGTGATGTAAATATGACGAATTTAACTACTTCCCCCAAGAAATCAGAAATCTGATGCAAGACTAATTTAACAATTTCTGCATGAAAATGATAAATCTGATGTAAATCTGATTAATTTAACAATTTCAGCATGAAATTGATAAATCTGATGTAAATATCACTAATTTAACAAATTCTGCACGAAAATTCGAAAATGATAAATCTGATGTAAATATGACTAATTTAACAATTTCTGCATGAAAATTAGAAATCTGATGTAAATATGACTAATTGAACAATTTCTGCATGAAAATGATTAATCTGATGTAAATATGACTTAAATCGGGTGAAAATATGACTAAATTCACAATTTCTCCATAAAAATGATAAATCTGATGTAAATATGACTAATTTAACAATTTCGGAATGAAAATTAGAAATCTAATGTAAATATGACTAATTTAACAATTCCTGCATGAAAATTAGAAATCTGATGCAAATATGTCTGAAATCGGGTGTAAATATGACTAAATTTCACAATTTCTCCATAAAAAAGTATAAATGTGATGTAAATATGACGAATTTAACTACTTCCCCCAAGAAATCAGAAATCTGATGCAAGACTAATTTAACAATTTCTGCATGAAAATGATAAATCTGATGTAAATCTGATTAATTTAACAATTTCAGCATGAAATTGATAAATCTGATGTAAATATCACTAATTTAACAAATTCTGCACGAAAATTCGAAATCTGATGTAAATCTGATTAATGTAACAATTTCGGAATTAAAATTAAAAACTGATGTAAATATGACTAATTTAACAACTTACCCCATAAAATCAGAAGTCTATGCAAATAAGAGTAATTTAACAACTTCGGCATGAAAATGATATATCTGATGTAAACATGACTAATTTTACAATTTCTGCATGAAAATTCAAAATCTGAAGTAAATATGATTAATTTTACAATTTCTGCATGAAAAATTCAAAATCTGATGTAAATATGATAAATTTAACAATTTCTGCATGAAAATTAGACATCTGAAGTAAATATGCCTAATTTAACAATTTCTGCATGAAAATGATAAATCTGATCTAAATATGATTAATTTAACAATTTCTGCATGAAATTGATAAATCTGATGTAAATATCACTAATTTAATAATTTCTGCATGAATATTCGAAATCTGATGTAAATATGACTAATTTAACAATTTCTGCATGAAAATGATAAATCTGATGCAAATATGACTTAAATCGGTTGTAAATATGACTTAATTCACAATTTCTCCAAAAAAACGTATAAATGTTAAGTAAATATGACGAATTTAACTACTTCCCCCATGAAATCAGAAATCTGACGTAAGTAAGACTAATTAAATAATTTCTGCATGAAAATGATAATTCTGATGTAAATATGACTATTTTAACAATTTCTGCATGAAAATTCGAAATCTGATGTAAATATGACTAATTTAACAATTTCGGCATGAAAATGATAAATCTGATGTAAATATGACTAATTTAACAATTTCTGCATGAAAATTAGAAATCTGATGTAAATATGACTAATTGAACAATTTCTGCATGAAAATGATTAATCTGATGTAAATATGACTTAAATCGGGTGTAAATATGACTAAATTCACAATTTCTCCATAAAAATGATAAATCTGATGTAAATATGACTAATTTAACAATTTCGGAATGAAAATTAGAAATCTAATGTAAATATGACTAATTTAACAATTCCTGCATGAAAATTAGATATCCAATGTAAATATGACTAATTTAACAATTTCTGCATGAAAATTAGAAATCTGAGGTAAACATCACTAATTTAACAAGTTACCCCATAAAATCAGAAATATGATGTAAATATGACTGATTTAACAATTTCTGCATGAAAATGATAAATCTGATGTAAATATGACTAATTTAACAATTTCTGCATGAAAATGATAAATCTGATGTAAATATGAGCAATTTAACAAGTTCTGCATGAAAATGATAAATCTGTAGCAAATATGACTTCAATCGGGTGTAAATATGACTAAATTCACAATTTCACCAAAAAAAGTATAAATGTGAAGTAAATATGACGAATTTAATTACTTCTCCCATGAAATCAGAAATCTGACGCCAGTAAGACTAATTAAATAATTTCTGCATGAAAATGATAAACTGATGTAAATATGACTAATTTAATAATTTCTGCATGAAAATGATAAATCTGATGTAAATATGACTAATTTTTGCATGAAAATTAGAAATCTGATGTAAATATGACTAATTTATGAATTTCTGCATGAAAATTAGAAAATCTGATGCAAATATGACTTAAATCGGGTTTAAATATGACTAAATTCACAATTTCTCCATAAAAAGTATAAAGTTGATGTAAATATGACGAATTTAACAACTTCCCCCATGAAATAAGAAATCTGATGCAAATACGACCAATTTAACAATTTCTGCATGAAAATTCGAAAACTGAAGTAAATAAGACGAATTTACCAATTTCTGCATGAAAATTAGAAATCTGGTGTAAATATGACTAATTTAACAATTTCTGAATGAAAATGATAAAATCTGATGTAAATATGACTAATTTCACAATTTCTGCATGAAAATGATAAATCTGATGTAAATATGACTAATTTAATAATTTCTGCATGAAAATGATAAATCTGATGTAA
The DNA here is from genome assembly GCA_963932145.1 of Acanthosepion lycidas. Taxonomy (NCBI): domain Eukaryota; kingdom Metazoa; phylum Mollusca; class Cephalopoda; order Sepiida; family Sepiidae; genus Acanthosepion; species Acanthosepion lycidas. The sequence goes on along the minus strand of OZ010601.1, from coordinate 42,740,684 downwards.
ATATGACTAATTTAACAATTTCTGCATGGAAATGATAAATCTGAAGCAAATATGACTTAAATCGTGTGTAAATATGACTAAATTCACAATTTCTCCAAAAAAAGTATAAAAGTGAAGTAAATATGACGAATTTAACTACTTCCCCCATGAAATCAGAAATCTGACGCCAGTAAGACTAATTAAATAATTTCTGCATGAAAATTCGAAATCTGATGTTAAATATGACTACTTTAACAATTTCTGCATGAAAATTCAAAATCTGAAGTAAATATGATTAATTTTACAATTTCTGCATGAAAATTCAAAATCTGATGTAAATATGATTAATTTAACAATTTCTGCATGAAAAATAGAAATCTGAAGTAAATATGACTAATTTAACAATTTCTGCATGAAAATGATAAATCTGATGTAAATATTAGTAACTTAACAATTTCTGCATGAAAATGATAAATCTGATGTAAATATGACTAATTTAACAATTTCTGCATGAAAATTCGAAATCTAATGTAAATATGACTAATTTAACAATTTCGGCATGAAAATGATATATCTGATGTAAATATGACTAAGTTAACAATTTTTGCATGAAAATTCGAAATCTGATGAAGTATGACTAATTTAACAATTTCTGCATGAAAATTAGAAATCTGATGTAAATATGACATTTAAAAATTTCTGCATGAAAATGATAAATCTGATGTAAATATGACTTAAATCGGGTTTAAGTATGACTAAATTCACAATTTCTCCATAAAAAAGTATAAATGTGATGTAAATATGACGAATTTAACAACTTCCCCCATGAAACAAGAAATCTGATGCAAATAAGACTAATTTAACAATTTCTGCATGAAAATTCGAAATCTGAAGTAAATAAGACGAATTAATCAATTTCTGCATGAAAATTAGAAATCTGGTGTAAATATGACTAATTTAACAATTTCGGAATGAAAATGATAAATCTCATGTAAATATGAGGAATTTTAGAATTTCTGCATGAAATTGATAAATCTGATGTAAATATGTCTAATTTAACAATTTCTGTATGAAAATTAGGAATCTGATGTAAATATGACTAATTTAACAATTTCGGAACGAAAATTAGAAATCTAATGTAAATATGACTAATTTAACAATTTCTGCATGAAAATTAGAAATCCGATGTAAATATGACTAATTTAACAATTTCTGCATGAAAATTAGAAATCTGATGTAAATATGGCTAATTTAACAACTTACCCCATAAAATCAGAAATCTGATGTAAATAAGACTAATTTAACAATTTCTGCATGAAAATGATAAAATCTGATGTTAATATGACTAATTTGACAATGTCTGCATGAAAATGTTAAATCTGATGTAAATATGACTAATTTAACAATTTCTGCATGAAAATGATAAATCTGAAGCAAATATGACTTAAATCGTGTGTAAATATGACTAAATTCTCAATTTCTCCATAAAAAAGTATAAATGTGATGTAAATATGACGCATTTAACTAGTACCCTATGAAATCAGAAATCTGATGCAAGTAAGACTAATTTAACAATTTCTCCATGACAATTATGAATCAAATATAAATATGACTAATTTAACAGATTCTGCATGAAAATTCCAAATCTGATGTTAAATATGACATATTTAACAATTTCGGAATGAAAATTAGAAATATGATGTAAATATGATTAATTTAACAATTTCGGAATGATAATTAGAAATCTGATGTAAATATGACTAATTTGACAATTTCTGCATGAAAATTCGAAAATCTGATGTAAATATGACAAATTTAACAATTTCTGCATGAAAAAGATAAATTGATGCAATTATGTCTTAAATCGGATGTAAATATGACTAAATAAACAATTTCTCAATAAAAAAGTATAAATGTGATGTAAATATGACGAATTTAACTACTTCCCCCATGAAATCAAAATTCTGATGCAAGACTAATTTAACAATTTCTGCATGGAAATGATAAATCTGATATAAATATGACTAATTTAACAATTTCTGCATGAAAATTAGAAATCTGAGGTAAATAAGACTAATTTAACAATTTCTGCATGAAAATGATAAAACTGATGTAAATATGATTAATTTAACAATTTCTGCATGAAATTGAAAAATATGATTAAATATCACTAATTTAACGATTTCGGAATTAAAATTAGAAATCTGTTGTAAATATGACTAATTTAACAACTTACCCCATAAAATCAGAAGTCTGATTCAAATAAGAGTAACAACAATTTCTGCATGAAAATGATAAATCTGATATAAACATGACTAATTTAACAATTTCAGCATGAAAATTTGAAAACTGATGTAAATATGACTAATTTCAAAATTTCTGCATGAAAATGATAAATGTGATGTAAATATGATTAATTTAACAATTTCTACATGAAATAGACAAATGTGATGCAAATATGACTAATTTAACAATTTCTGCATGAAAATTCGAAATCTGATGTAAATATGACTAATTTAACAATTTCTGCATGAAAATTAGAAATCTGATGCAAATATGTCTTAAATCGGGTGTAAATATGACTAAATTCACAATTTCTCCATAAAAAAGTATAAATGTGATGTAAATATGACGAATTTAACTACTTCCCCCATGAAATCAGAAATCTGATGCAAGTAAGACTAATTTACCATTTCTGCATGTAAAGTATAAATCTGATATAAATATGACTAATTGAACAATTTCTCCATGAAAATTCGAAATCTGATGTAAATATGAATAATTTATCAATTTCTGCATGAAAATTAGAAATCTGAAGTAAATATGACTAATTTAACAATTTCTGCATGAAAATTAGAAATCTGATGTAAAGAAGAGTGATTTAAAAATTTCTGCATGAAATTGATAAATCTGATGTAAATAAGACTAATTTAACAATTTCTGCATGAAAATTCGAAATCTGATGTAAATATGTTTAATTTAACAATTTCTGTATGAAAATTCGGAATCTGATGTAAATATAACTAATTTAACAATTTCGGAATGAAAATTAGAAATCTAATGTAAATATGACTAATTGAACAATTTCTGCATGAAAATTAGAAATCTGATGTAAATATGACTAATTTCACAATTTCTGCATGAAAATGATAAAATCTGATGTAAATATGACTAATTTCACAATTTCTGCATGAAAATGATAAATCTGATGTAAATATGACTAATTTAACAATTTCTGCATGAATATGATAAATCTGATGTAAATATGACTAATTTAACAATTTCTGCATGAAACTGATAAATCTGAAGCAAATATGACTTAAATCGGGTGTAAATATGACTAAATTCACAATTTCTCCATAAAAAAGGATAAATGTGATGTAAATATGACGCATTTAACTACTTTCCCTATGAAATCAGAAATCTGATGCAAGTAAGACTAATTAAACAATTTCTGTATGAAAATTATAAATCAAATATAAATATGACTAATTTAACAGATTCTGCTTGAAAATTCCAAATCTGATGTAAATATGACAAATTTAACAATTTCTGCATGAAAATGATAAATCTGATGCAATTATGTCTTAAATCGGATGTAAATATGACTAAATTCACAATTTCTCAATAAAAAAGTATAAATGGGATGTAAATATGACGAATTTAACTACTTCCCCATGAAATCAGAAATCTGATGCAAGACTAATTTAACAATTTCTGCATGGAAATGATAAATCTGATATAAATATGACTAATTTTACAATTTCTACATGAAAATACGAAATGTGATTTGAATAAGACTAATTTCACAATTTCTACATGAAAATTCGAAATCTGATGTAAATATGATTAAATTAACAATTTCTGCATGAAATTGATAAATCTGATGTAAATGTCACTAATTTAGCAACTTCTGCATGAAAATTCGAAATCAGATGTAAATATGATTAATTTAACAATTTCGGAATTACAATTAGAAATCTGATGTAAATATGACTAATTTAACAACTTACCCGATAAATCAGAAGTCTGATGCAAGTAAGAGTAATTTAACAATTTCTCCATGAATATGATAAATCTGATGTAAACATGACTAATTTAACAATTTCAGCATGAAATAGACAAATCTGATGTAAATATGAGTAATTTAACAATTTCTGCATGAAAATGATAAATCTGATGTAAATATGATTAATTTAACCATTTCTGCATGAAATAGACAAATCTGATGTAAATATGACTAATTTAACAATTTCTGCATGAAAATTAGAAATCTGATGCAAATATGTCTTAAATCGGGTGTAAATATGACTAAATTCACAATTTCTCCATAAAAAAGTATAAATGTGATGTAAATATGACGAATTTAACTACTTCCCCCATGAAATCTGAAATCTAATGCAAGTAAGACTAATTTAAAAATTTCTGCATGTAAATGATATATCTGATATAAATATGTCTAATTTAACAATATCTGCATGAAAATTCGAAATCTGATGTAAATAAGGCTAATTAACAATTCCTGCATGAAAATTCGAAATCTGGATGTAAATATGAATAATTTAACAATTTCTGCATGAAAATTAGAAATCTGAAGTAAATATGACTAATTTAACAATTTCTGCATGAAAATTCGAAATCTGATTTAAATATGACTAATTTAACAATTTCTCGATGAAAATTCGAAATCTGCTGTAAATATGACTAATTTAACAATTTCTGTATGAAAATTAGAAATCTGAATTAAATATGCCTAATTTAACAATTTCTGCATGAAAATGATTAATCTGATATAAATATGATTAATTTAACAATTTCTGCATGAAATTGATAAATCTGATGTAGATATGTCTAATTTAACAATTACTGTATGAAAATTCAAAATCTGATGTAAACGTGACTAATTTAACAATTTCGGAATGAAAATTAGAAATCTAATGTAAATATGACTAATTTAACAATTTCTGCATGAAAATTAGAAATCCGATTTAAATATGACTAATTTAACAACTTACCGCATAAAATCAGAAGTCTGATGCAAATAAGAGTAATTTAACAATTTCTGCATGAAAATGATAAATCTGATGTAAATATGATTAATTTAACAATTTCTACATGAAATTGACAAATCTGATGTAAATATGACTAATTTCACAATTTCTGCATGAAAATGAGAAATATGATGTAAATATGACTAATTTAAAAATTTTGCATGAAAATTAGAAACCTGATGTAAACATGACTAATTTAACAATTCCTTCATGAGAATTAGAAATCTGATGCAAATATGAATAATTTAACAAGTTCTACATGAAAATGATGAATATGATGTAAATATGACTAATTCAAAAATTTCTGCATGAAAATTAGAAAACTGATATAAATATAACTAATTTAACAATTTCTGCATGAAAATTACAAATCTGATCTAAATTTGACTAATTAACAATTTCTGCATGAAAATTAGAAACCTGATGTAAATTTGACTAATTTAACAATTTCTGCATGAAATTTAGAAATCTGATATAAATATCACTAATTTAACAATTTCTGCATGAAAATTTAAAATCTGAGTTAAATATGATTAATTTAACAACTTCTGCATGAAGATTAGATATCTGATGTAAATATGACTAATTTAACAATTTCTGCATGAAAATTAGAAATCTGATGTAAATATGACTAATGTAACAATTTCTGCATGAAATTTTGAAATGTGTTATAAAATCACTAATTTAACAATTTCTGCATAAAAATTCGAAATCTGATGTAAATATGACTAATGAATCAATTTCTCCATTAAAATAATAAATCTTATATAAATATGTCTACTTTAACAAGTACTGCATGACCATTAGAAATCTGATGTAAATATGACTAATTTAACAATTTCTGCATGAAAATTAGAAATCTGATATAAATATAATTTAACAAATTCTGCATGAAAATTAGAAATCTGATATAAATATGACTAATTTAACAATTTCTGATGTAAATATGACTAATTTACCAAATTATGCATGAAAATGATAAATCTGATGTAAATATGACTAATTTAACAATTACTGCATGAAAAGGATAAATCTGATGTAAATATGACTAATTTACCAATTTCTTCATGAAAAGTAGAATTCTGATGTAAATATGACTAATTTTTCAAGTTCTGCCTGAAAATTAGAAATCTGATGTAAATATGACTAATTCAACTATTTCCGCATGAAAAGGATAAAACTGATATAAATATGACTAATTTAACAATTTCTGCACGAAAGGGATAAATCTGATGTAAATATGAGTAATTTAACAATTTATGCATGAAAATTAGAAATCTGATGTAAATATAACTAATTTAACAACTTCTGCATGAAAATTAGAAATCTGATGTAATATATGATTAATTTAACAATTTCTGCATGAAAATGTTAAATCTGATGTAAATAGGACTAATTTAAAAAGTTCTGCATGAAAATGATAAATCTGATGTAAATATGATTAATTTAACAATTTCTACATGAAATAGACAAATGTGATGCAAATATGACTAATTGAACAATTTCTGCATGAAAATTCGAAATCTGATGTAAATATGAATAATTTATCAATTTCTGCATGAAAATTAGAAATCTGAAGTAAATATGACTAATTTAACAATTTCTGCATGAAAATTAGAAATCTGATGTAAATATGACTAATGTAACAATTTCTGCCTGAAATTTTGAAATGTGATATAAAATCAATAATTTAACAATTTCTGCATAAAAATTCGAAATCTGATGTAAATATGACTAATGAAACAATTTCTCCATGAAAATAATAAATCTGATATAAATATGTCTACTTTAACAAGTTCTGCATGAACATTAGAAATCTGATGTAAATATGACTAATTTAACAAATTCTGCATGAAAATTAGAAATCTGATATAAATATGACTAATTTAACAATTTCTGATGTAAATATGACTAATTTACCAAATTATGCATGAAAATGATAAATCTGATGTAAATATGACTAATTTAACAATTACTGCATGAAAATGATAAATCTGATGTAAATATGACTAATTTAACAATTTCTTCATGAAAAGTAGAAATCTGATGTAAATATGACTAATTCAACTATTTCCGCATGAAAAGGATAAAACTGATATAAATATGACTAATTTAACAATTTCTGCACGAAAGGGATAAATCTGATGTAAATATGAGTAATTTAACAATTTATGCATGAAAATTAGAAATCTGATGTAGATATAACTAATTTAACAACTTCTGCATGAAAATTAGAAATCTGATGTAATATATGATTAATTTAACAATTTCTGCATGAAAATGTTAAATCTGATGTAAATAGGACTAATTTAAAAAGTTCTGCATGAAAATTAGAAATATGATGTAAATATCACTAATTTAACAATTTCTGAATGAAAATGATAAATCTGATGTAAATATGACTAATTTAACAAGTTCTACAAGGAAATTAGAAATCTGACGTAAATATGCCTAATTTAATAATTTCTGCATGAAAAGTAGAAATCTGAAGTAAATTTGACTAATTTAACAATTTCTGCATTAAAATTAGAAATCTCATACAAATATGACTAATTTAACAATTTCTGCATGAAAATGATGAAACTGATGTAAATATGTGTAATTTAACTATTTCTGCATGAAAATTAGAAAACTGGTATAAATATCACTAATTTAACAATTTCAGTATGAAAATTAAAAATCTAATGTAATTATGACTAATTTAACAAGTTCTGCATGAAAATTAGTAATCTAATGTAAATTTGACTATTTATAAATTTCTGCATGAAAATAAGAAATTTTGAAGGAAATATGACTAATTTAACTATTTCTGCATGAAAATTAGATGTCTGATGTAAATATGACTAAGTTAACAATTTCTGCATGAAAATTAGAAATCTGATGTTAATATGACTAATTTAACAAGTACTGCATGAAAATTAGAATTTGATGTAAACATGATAATGAAACAATTTCTCTATGAAAATGATAAATCTGATATAAATATGACTAATTTAACAAGTTGTGCATGAACATTAGAAATCTGATGTAAATTTGACAGATTTAACAATATCTGCATGAAAATTAGAAATCTGATATAAATATCACTAATTTAACAATTTCTGCATGAAAATTAGAAATGTGATGTAAATATGATTAATTTAACAACTTCTGCATGAAAATTAGATATCTGATGTAAATATGACTACTTTAACAATTTCTGTTGTAAATATGACTAACAATTTCTGGATAAAAAGTAGAAACTGATGTAAATAAGACTAATTTAACAAGTTCTGCCTGAAAATTAGAAATCTGATATAAATATGACTAATTCAACAATTTCCGCATGAAAGGAATAAAACTGATATAAATATGACTAATTTAACAATTTCTCCACGAAAGTGATAAATCTGATGTAAATATGAGCAATTTAACAATTTCTGCATGAAAATTAGAAAACTGATGTAAATATTACTAATTTAACAATGTCTGCATGAAAATTAGAAATCTGATGTAATATATGATTAATTCAACAATTTCTGCATGAAAATGATAAATCTGATGTAAATATGACTAATTTAACAATTTCTGCATTAAAATTAGAAATCTGATACAAATATAACTAATTTAAAAATTTCTGCATGAAAATGATAAATCTGATGCAAATATGTCTAATTTAACAAGTTCTGCATGTAAATTAGAAATCTGATGTAAATATTACTAATATTACAATTTCTGCATGAAATTTTGAAATCTTGTATAAATATCACTAATTTAACAATTTCTGCATGAAAATTCGAAATCTGATGTAAATATGACTAATGAAATGATTTCTCTACGAAGATTAGAAATCTGACGTAAATATGATTAATTTAACAATTTCTGCATGAAAATTAGAAATCTGATGTAAATATGACTAATTTAACAATATCTGCATGAAAATGATAAATCTGATGTAAACATTACTAATTTAACAATTTCTACATTAAAATTAGAAATCTGATGTAAATATGACTAATTTAACAATTTCTGCATGAAAATCAGAAACCTGATGTAGCTATGACTAATTTAACAATTTCTGCACGAAAATTAGATATCTGATGTAAATATGAGTAATTTAACAAGTTCTGCATGAAAATTAGTAATCTAATGTAAATATGACTATTTATAAATTTCTGCATGAAAATAAGAAATTTTGAAGGAAATATGACTAATTTAACTATTTCTGCATGAAAATTAGATGTCTGATGTAAATATGACTAAGTTAACAATTTCTGCATGAAAATTAGAAATCTGATGTTAATATGACTAATTTAACAAGTACTGCATGAAAATTAGAATTTGATGTAAACATGATAATGAAACAATTTCTCTATCAAAATGATAAATCTGATATAAATATGACTAATTTAACAAGTTGTGCATGAACATTAGAAATCTGATGTAAATTTGACAGATTTAACAATATCTGCATGAAAATTAGAAATCTGATATAAATATCACTATTTTAACAATTTCTGCATGAAAATTAGAAATGTGATGTAAATATGATTAATTTAACAACTTCTGCATGAAAATTAGATATCTGATGTAAATATGACTACTTTAACAATTTCTGTTGTAAATATGACTAATTTAACAATTACTGCATGAAAATGATAAATCTGATGTAAATTTGACTAATTTAACAATTTCTGGATAAAAAGTAGAAACTGATGTAAATAAGACTAATTTAACAAGTTCTGCCTGAAAATTAGAAATCTGATATAAATATGACTAATTCAACAATTTCCGCATGAAAAGGATAAAACTGATATAAATATGACTAATTTAACAATTTCTCCACGAAAGTGATAAATCTGATGTAAATATGAGCAATTTAACAATTTCTGTATGAAAATTAGAAAACTGATGTAAATATTACTAATTTAACAATGTCTGCATGAAAATTAGAAATCTGATGTAATATATGATTAATTCAACAATTTCTGCATGAAAATGATAAATCTGATGTAAATATGACTAATTTAACAATTTCTGCATTAAAATTAGAAATCTGATACAAATATAACTAATTTAACAATTTCTGCATGAAAATGATAAATCTGATGCAAATATGTCTAATTTAACAAGTTCTGCATGTAAATTAGAAATCTGATGTAAATATTACTAATATTACAATTTCTGCATGAAATTTTGAAATCTTGTATAAATATCACTAATTTAACAATTTCTGCATGAAAATTCGAAATCTGATGTAAATATGAATAATGAAATGATTTCTCTACGAAGATTAGAAATCTGACGTAAATATGATTAATTTAACAATTTCTGCATGAAAATTAGAAATGTGATGCAAATATGACTAATTTAACAATATCTGCATGAAAATGATAAATCTGATGTAAACATTACTAATTTAACAATTTCTACATTAAAATTAGAAATCTGATGTAAATATGACTAATTTAACAATTTCTGCATGAAAATCAGAAACCTGATGTAGCTATGACTAATTTAACAATTTCTGCACGAAAATTAGATATCTGGTGTAAATATGAGTAATTTAACAAGTTCTGCATGAAAATTAGGCAACTGATATAATTATCACTAATTTAACAATTTCTGCATGAAAATGACAAATCTGATGTAAATATGACTAATTTAACAATTTCTGCATGAAAATTACAAATCTGATGTGAATATGACTAATTTTTGCATGAAAATTAGAAATCTGATGTAAATATGTCTAATTTAACAATTTTTGCCTGAAAATTAGAAATCTGATTTAATATGTCTAATATAACATTTTCTGCATGAAAATGATAAAACTGATGTAAATGTGAATAATTTAACAACTTCTGCGTGAAAATTAGGAATCTGATGTAAATATCACTAATTAAACTATTTCTGCATGAAAATTAGAAATCTGATAGAAATATGACTAATTTAAAAATTTCTGCATAAAAATTAGACAACTGATGTAAATATCACTAATTTAACAATTTCTCCGTGAAAATTCGAGATCTGATGTAAATATGACTAATTTAACAAGTTCTGCATGAAAATTATAAATCTGATGTAAATATGACTAATTTAACTAGTTCTGGATGAAAATTAGAAACCTGATGTAAACATGACTAATTTAACTTCTGCATGAAAATGATAAATCTGATATAAATATGACTAATTTAACAAGTTCTGCATGAAAATGAGAAATCTGATGCATATATGACTAATTTAACAATTTCTGCATGAAAATGATAAATCTGATATAAATATCACTAATTTAACATTTTCTGCATGAAAATGAGAAATCTGTAAATATGACTAATTTAACAACTTCTGCATGAAAATTAGTGACCTGATGTAAATATGACAAATTTAATAATTTCTGCATGAAAATGATAAATCTAATGTAAATATGACTAATTTTTGCATGAAAATTAGAAATCTGATGTAAATATGACTAAAAATTTCTGCATGGAAATTATAAATCTGATGTAAATATGACTAATTTAACAGTTTTTGCATGAAAATGATTAATGTGATGTAAATATGACTAATTTAACAATTTTTGCCTGAAAAGTAGAAATCTGATTTAAATATGACTAATACAACAATTTCTGCGTGAAAATGATAAATCTGATGTAAATGTGAATAATTTAACAAGTTCTGCGTGAAAATTAGAAATCTGATATAAATATGACTAATTAAACAATTTCTGCATGAAAATAAGAAATCTGATAGAAATATGACTAATTTAAAAATTTCTGCATAAAAATTAGACAACTGATGTAAATATCACTAATTTAACAATTTCTGCGTGAAAATTAGAGATCTGATGTAAATATGACTAATTTAACAATTTCTGTATGAAAATTAGAAATCTGATGCAAATATGAATAATTTAAGAAGTTCTGCATGAAAATTAGGAATCTGATGTAAATATAACTAATTTAACAAGTTCTGCATGAAAATGATAAATCTGTCATAAATATGACTAATTTATCAAGTTCTGCATGAAAATTAGAAATCTGATGCAAATATGACTAATTTAACAATTTCTGCATGAAAATGATAAGCTGATGTAAATATGACTAATTTAACAATTTCTGCATGAAAATGATAAATCTGATATAAATATCACTAATTTAACAAGTTCTGCATCAAAATTAGAACTGATGTAAACATTTTAGAAATCTAATGTAAATATGACTAATTTAACAATTTCTGCATGTAAATGAGAAAACTGGTGTAAATATGACTAATTTAACAATCTCTGAATTAAAATTAGAAATGTGATGTAAATATGACTAATTTAACAACTTCTGCATGAAAATTAGAGATCTGATGTAAATATGACTAATTTAATAATTTCTGCATGTAAATGAGAAAACTGATGTAAATATGACTAATTTAACAATTTCTGGATGAAAATTAGAAATCTGATGTAAATATGACTAATTTAACAATTTCAGCATGAAAATTAGAAATTTGATTTAAATATGAGTAATTTAAGAACTTCTGCATGAAAATTAGAAATCTGAAGTAAATATGACTAATTTAACAATTTTTGCATGAAAATTCGAGATCTGATGTAAATATAACTAATTTAGCAAGTTCTGCATGAAAATTATAAATCTGATGTAAATATGACTAATTTAACTAGTTATGCATGAAAATTAGAAATCTGATGTAAATATGACTAATTTAACAACTTCTGCATGAAAATGATAAGTCTGATATAAATATGACTAATTTTACAAGTTCTGCATGAAAATTAGAAATCTGACTCAAATATGACTAATTTAACAATTTCTGCATGAAAATTAGAAATCTGATGTAAATACAACTAATTTAACAATTTCTGCATGAACATTAGAAAATCTGATGCAAATATGACTAATATAACAATTTCTGCATGAAATTTAAAAATCTGATGTAAATATGCTTCAGTTAACAATTTCTGCATGAAAATGATAAATCTGATGTAAATATGACTAATTTTACAATTTCTGCCTGAAAATTACAAATCTGATGTAAATATGACTAACTTAACAATTTCTGCTTGAAAATTAGAAATCTGATATAAATATGACGAATTTAACAATTTCTGCATGAAAATGATGAATCATGTAAATATGCCTAATTCAACAAGTTCTGCATGAAAATGATAAATCTGATGTAAATATAACTAACTTAACAATTTCTGCATGAAAATTAGAAATCTGATGTAAATATGACTAATTAAAAATTTTTGCATGAAAATGATTAATCTGATGTAATTATGACTAATTTAACAATTTCTGCATGAAAATTAGAAATCTGATGTTAATATGACTAATTTAACAATTTCTGCATGAACATTAGAAATCTGGTGTAAATATGACTAATTCAACAATTTCTGCAGGAAAATGATAATTCTGATCTAAATATGACTAATTTAACAATTTCTGCCTGAAAATTACAAATCTGATTTAAGTATGACTAATTTAACAATTTCTGCAAGAAAATTAGAAATCTGATGTAAATATGACCAATTTAACAATTTCTGCATGAAAATGATAAATCTGATGTAAATATGACTAATTTAACAATTTTTGCATGAAAATGATTAATCTGATGTAATTATGACTAATTTAACAATTTCTGCATGAAAATTAGAAATATGATGTAAATATGACTAATTAAACAATTTCTGCATGAACATTAGAAATCTGATGCAAATATGAGTAATGTAAGGAGTTCTGCATGAAAATTAGAAATGTGATGTAAATATGACTTATTTAACAATTTCTGCATGTAAATTCGAAATCTGATTTAAATATCACTAATTTATCAAGTTCTGCATGAAAATGATAAATCTGTCATAAATATGACTAATTTATCAAGTTCTGCATGACAATTAGAAATCTGATGCAAATATGACTAATTTAACAATTTCTGCATGAAAATGATAAGCTGATGTAAATATGACTAATTTAACAATTTCTGCATGAAAATGATAAATGTGATATAAATATCACTAATTTAACAAGTTCTGCATGAAAATTAGAACTGATGTAAACATTTTAGAAATCTAATGTAAATATGACTAATTTAACAATTTCTGCATGTAAATGAGAAAACTGGTGTAAATATGACTAATTTAACAACTTCTGCATGAAAATTAGAGATCTGATGTAAATATGACTAATTTAATAATTTCTGCATGTAAATGAGAAAACTGATGTAAATATGACTAATTTAACAATTTCTGGATGAAAATTAGAAATCTGATGTAAATATGACTAATTTACCAATTTCTGCATGAAAATTAGAAATTTGATTTAAATATGAGTAATTTTAGAATTTCTGCATGAAAATTAGAAATCTGAAGTAAATATGACTAATTTAACAATTTCTGCATGAAAATTCGAAATCTGATGTAAATATAACTAATTTAGCAAGTTCTGCATGAAAATTATAAATCTGATGTAAATATGACTAATTTAACTAGTTATGCATGAAAATTAGAAATCTGATGTAAATATGACTAATTTAACAACTTCTGCATGAAAATGATAAGTGTGATATAAATATGACTAATTTTACAAGTTCTGCATGAAAATTAGAAATCTGACTCAAATATGACTAATTTAACAATTTCTGCATGAAAATTAGAAATCTGATGTAAATACAACTAATTTAACAATTTCTGCATGAACATTAGAAAATCTGATGCAAATATGACTAATATAACAATTTCTGCATGAAATTTAAAAATCTGATGTAAATATGCTTCAGTTAACAATTTCTGCATGAAAATGATAAATCTGATGTAAATATGACTAATTTTACAATTTCTGCCTGAAAATTACAAATCTGATGTAAATATGACTAATTTAACAATTTCTGCTTGAAAATTAGAAATCTGATGTAAATATGACGAATTTAACAATTTCTGCATGAAAATGATAAATCTTATGTAAATATGCCTAATTCAACAAGTTCTGCATGAAAATGATAAATCTGATGTAAATATAACTAATTTAACAATTTCTGCATGAAAATTAGAAATCTGATGTAAATATGACTCATTTTACAATTTTTGCATGAAAATGAGAAATCTGATGTAAATATGACTAATTTAACAATTTTTTACATGAAAATGATTAATCTGATGTAATTATGACTAATTTAACAATTTCTGCATGAAAATTAGAAATCTGATGTAAATATGACTAATTTAACAATTTCTGCATGAACATTAGAAATCTGGTGTAAATATGACTAATTCAACAATTTCTGCATGAAAATGATAAATCTGATCTAAATATGACTAATTTAACAATTTCTGCCTGAAAATTACAAATCTGATTTAAGTATGACTAATTTAACAATTTCTGCGTGAAAATTAGAAATCTGATGTAAATATGACCAATTTAACAATTTCTGCATGTAAATTCGAAATCTGATTTAAATATCATTAATTTAACAAGTTCTGCATGAAAATGATAAATCTGTTATAAATATGACTAATTTATCAAGTTCTGCATGAAAATTAGAAATCTGATGCAAATATGACTAATTTAACAATTTCTGCATGAAAATGCTAAGCTGATGTAAATATGACTAATTTAACAATTTCTGCCTGAAAATTAGAAATCTGATGTAAATATGACTAATTTGACAAGTTCTGCATGAAAATTAGAAATTTGATGTAAATATGACTAATTCAACAATTTCTGCATGAAAATGATAAAATGATATAAATATGACTAATTTAACAATTTCTGCATCAAAATGATAAATCTGATGTAAATATGACTAATTTAACAATTTCTGCATGAAAATTAGAAATCTGATGTAAATATAACTAATTTAACAATTTCTGCATGAATATTAGAAATCTGATGTAAATATGACTAATTTAACAACTTCTGCATGAAAATGATAAATCTGATATAAATATGACTAATTTAACAATTTCTGCATGTAAATTAGAAATGTGATGTAAATATCACTAATTTAACAATTTCTCTATGAAAATTAGACATCTGATGTAAATATGACTAATTTAACAATTTCTGCATGAAAATTAGAAATCTGCTTTAAATATGACTAATTCAACAATTTCTGCATGAAAATGTGAAATCTGATGTAAATTTGAATAATTTAACAATTTCTCCATAAAATGCATTAAACTGATGTAAATATGAATAATTTAACAATTTCTCCATAAAAAGCATAAATCTGATATAAATATGACTAATTTTACAATTTCTACACAAAAAGTAGAAATCTGATGTAAAGACGAGTAATTTAACAACTTCTTTTTAAAAAGTTTAAATCTTATGTAAATATGACAATTTTAAGAATTTCTCCATAAAACAACTGAAATGTTTTGTAAATATGAGTAATTCAATAGTTTCTCCATAAAAAGGAATAAATCTGATGTAAATATAACTATTTTTCCATGTAAACATAAATCTGATGTTAATAGGCTGAATTTAACAATCTATAAAAAATGGATAAAATCTGATGTAAATATGACTAATTTATCAATTTCCTCATGAACATGACTAATTCTGATGTAAATATGTTTAATTTAACAATTTATCCATAAAAAACCATAAATACGAATACTCTAACATCTCATTAAATAAGTTAAAATCTCTAGTAAACATCACTGATTTAACTTTTTATCAGTAAAGCAGCGTAAATCTGATGTAAATAGTTTATTTTTGTTTATCTTTTTACTTCAGCCTGTTGAATTAGTAGCATGGTGTTATTCATGCATGCATTACCATTATATTGATGAAACCACCATGTTGAAATTTTAACCTACTGAATTAATATATAAGTATGCGAAAAATATGTATAATGATAAAAGCTAAAAAGAATTTTAAACTGCTGAAGTAAAAAACACCATGTCGGAAATTTAATGTGCTGATGTAAAAAATTGCTGTGGAGACAAGTTCTTACAGTTCTTTGCTTCTAGTTCTCGACTTAGTTATATTTTCAATGGGCTCCTTTATTATCCCATCATCTTTGTGAAGTTTTTAATATCTCTATCTCTAATGTGGACATTCCCTCACTCAATAACTTTATTTTCTTTTTTTAGCATTTTTCAAATGCTTTCCAATAGCCATGTTTCAACATATAATGTAAAAAAAAACGTTTTTATTAAATTTCAAAGGACTTAAACTAATAGTTTAAACTGCATAACTTCAGGATGTAAATCTGTTTAATAACTTTAATAATGTTGAAATTACCTAAAAATTTAACTCTTTGCTTTGGCATCTAAATTAATTGTTTTAAATTTGACAAAAATTGTTCAAAGCAGATTAGAGTCATTGAGGTTTATGTGATTTGTATAATAACTCCATATAGACTGTAGTTTTGTAGTTTTAATAGAGTACCATCAATATATTGGAAATATCTCAATTGTTTATGTAAATTATACCAATTAAAGAAATAATGTTTTGCAAAACACATAACACTAACACTTTCAACATGATTTTTTTGTTGTTGAAAAAATATATTTTTTTTACCAATTAGATGATTTTAATTTGTTTAACACATTACTAAAATAAGTTTTTTTTTTAATTTTTATATCATATAAAGCAAGATTGTAATTAATAACAGCCAACGCTTACCTGATTAAGAGAAATAACTGAAATTTCTTTCTCAAACTGAAATGACTGGTCAGTCAGATTTTTATTATATTTTGAGCTTATCTGTTAGAAAATAATTAAAAAAAATTTTAACTATTAATTTAGCATTATACAAATTCATTTGTGTTGCATAGTAACAATACTATTTCTTTTTCACCAGAAAAAAATCAGTAATCTTGCCACAAAATCATGTACTATTTTTAGTAAGATCTCAGAAACTATAAAGATTTGGATTGTAAAATTTTGTAAGTGTTGCTGATTGTTGCTCGTTTTTTCTTTTACAGTCAAATGAAGGTGTTAATTACTAATGCCCTAAAAACAAGGTGGTTTTTTGGCCAGCAACAAATCAGAGAAAGAAAGGGCAAATGATCTTTCGCATGCACCAAACGAAGAATTAGACATTGATCAAATTTAGATACAATTTAATAGGAGTGGTAAAGAGTAAGTTTAAAAGAAATGGTGTTCTTAGGAAGGTTAGAGAGAGTGCAGGAAAACATATATCTGTATATGTACAATATATGTAGGTATGAATATATATGTGTGTGTGTGTGTGTGTGTGTGTGTGTGTGTGTGTGTGTGTATGCATATATATATTTAGTAAGTTTCTTTTTTCTGTGGTCAACATAGTTGAATTTGAGTATTTTATCTCACTTGGGTTGATCTGTATGGCGGGATTGCCCTGATGGTGTGATGTAATATGCTGTGTGTGCTTGATGGAATACCCTGTGTAGCTTTTTTTCGATTCTAATATAAGCTGGAGATAAGCTCTAAATGAAAATTTAATATTGGTTATTGTGTTCTCACTGATAAGAAAGTCACATACTGTGCTTACTGCTATGTCCTCATGAGGCGACACCATGTCTGATTTTATTTTTAGACTTGATAAAATTGTAGTTGTAGTGGGTAATTTAAATTTTTTTAATTTATTTTTGAAATCCTAACAAAGAATACTTCCTTGGCTACATCACTTGTGTACTAAAACTCAACAGTACAGCTGAAGTATCTTCCAAGTAATTATTACAAACATAAAATTTTTAAGAAACATAACAGGTTGGACAAAAAAAGTAAGAGAATGGTGCTAGGTAACATTGTATTCAGGCTTATATAAGGAAGAGACAGAAATGCCTTCTTTCTCTTTTTACTCCAGAGTGTAGAAGAAACAACATGCGACTTTATTGGGTGAGATTTCCGCTTCTGACAGGTCGACATTTTAATTTCCCCCAGCTACATACACACTATAGCAGTGTTTTTTGTGTTTTAGTAAATATATTTTATCTTTTTTTTTTTAATAAATATATACATAAAAATCCTTTGTGTTAAATTCATTTACTTTGAAAGTTTTCAAGCTCTCTATTACAATCCTTAATACAATATACTGCTTCAAAGTGGTGCAGGGCCGTACCGAGGCAAAGTGCCACCCGGCGCCCATATTCATAATGGCGCCCCCTTTTTGGGAGGAGAAATATAAATGAAATATCCTTAATAGCGTTAATTAGTACTTGAAAAACAACAAATTCAAAAATTAGCTTAACAAACTGTAAGCGTTCTGAAAGCAAAGGAAGTATTTGTCGCAGATTACTTCCACATCACAAAGAAAAATCACTGTAAGTACAGACTCGAATATCGGGGGTAGAAAGAAATGCTGAAAACTCGATTCGTCGGTACTATTTCAAATCACAATGCGTGTAACCAGTCAGAAAAATAACTCACTCTCCAACAAACGCCGTAGCCAAAAATGCCTGAATTTTCCGCTCTCGAATCAAGAACACCAACTGCTTTTATCGGCAGAACCTATTTTTTTCATTCGTCGACAACGGGGATAGGATGTTCAGTAATTTGCATATCAAAATACTTTTATAGCGACTCTTGCGACGGACTTGTTTTTTAATTCAAATATTCCATTTTTCAGCATGTTATGCGGAATACGAGTCCTTTTGTTTGGTAAGTAATTTTCTTTTTCGTCACTTTTTCCGTCGTAGAATACACGCGACGCGCTGTCGCTTGGTTTGACT
Organism: Acanthosepion lycidas; assembly: GCA_963932145.1. Taxonomy (NCBI): domain Eukaryota; kingdom Metazoa; phylum Mollusca; class Cephalopoda; order Sepiida; family Sepiidae; genus Acanthosepion; species Acanthosepion lycidas. The sequence goes on along the minus strand of OZ010601.1, from coordinate 42,721,001 downwards.
AGGTAAGTCGCCGTTTTCTTCGCTACACAAACATCATATTTTAAGCTTTCGAGCTTTTGTAGAAGCAAAATTATTAATAACTATTCATGTTTCGTAGAAGACGTTGAACACCACCACGAACTCCTGCCATACTAGCTGCATTGTCAAAATCCTATCCCTCTATATTTTTTGAAATCAAGTTTCTCTTTCTCCAGTCGATTCAGAATCATCTTCTTGATATCATAAGCTGTCTTCCAATTCTCAGTGATAAAACCAAGAAATGATTCCCTCACCTCCATTTCTTTGTCTTCAACAACGACATATCAACAAATGAAACTCATCTGATTAGTATGAGAAATGTCCGGCTGCTGTCTAGCATAATTACAAAATAATTGGCTTTTCGGATTCGATCAAATATATTTTCCTTTACATGTTTTCCCAAGATATGAATGACTTAATTTTGGATTTTCGGTGACAAGTACCACCGGTTATCATTTACTTCTTTTAAGTAATGCTTTCCAAAAACAGGATCGTACTTGATCATAAGTTCTATAAAGTTACCTTTACTGGAACTAGATATATCTTCTCGATGAGCTCTAAAAGGCAGGTTCTGTTTCGTCAGAAACTTCACGACATCAAGTAACCTGCCTCCAAATCTGTCTTTCTTTCATAGTTTGTTCTTGTAATTTACTGTCAAGGGTTTTACCTTTATTCCCAACATCTTCCAACATCTTCCATCCCTTGAAAGACGAATTTTCATGTTCTGGCATTTTTTTAATTAAGCTTCCAGAACTTTTGAAATCCTGGATTTCTTGCTAGACTTGATTTGCGTTGTTCTGCCTTCAGGAAGAGGCGAGAGTAGAAACAAAGAGATTTGTTCGCCTTTGAGTACAGCAACCATGATCTCAAAACAGTCTCTCCATTCTCCATAGTTTTGTAAAACCAGTGTTATAGCATTACTCTCGGACTATTTTTCCTTAGTCTTACAGAGCAAACTGTTCATCTTTGCTTTGAAACATTTAAGTCCTAATGTTACAAGATCAGCAAGCAACCGAGCAAGTTCGTGGCCAAAATGCGATGTCTTTGTTTGTACACAGCAATCTCTATGTTTGTTTGCCTGTTCTATTTCTTTATTTTCAGTAACTTCATCAGTTCCTTCTTCATACTCATACCTGTCCTTACCGCATACACCTGAGCCGACTTCCTCTGGCACATCATCTTTGTCACCTTCAATTTCTTTAACAACGTTAATTCCTACAGAAAATTCATTTTCAACTTTTATTTCTAGATTTGTCTCCACCATATTCGCATTTTTCTCCGTGTTCCTCCCCTCCTAGTTTTGTTTGATGTACATTCAGCATCGTTGTCTTTGCATTTCTTCTGTAGGAAAACATGTAAAGATGCAGCACATTTTCTTTACTCGTGTTCTCTGGTAGCTTTCAACTTGTGGTAAGCCGCACTACTCAGTTTTTGCCGTTTACTCATTGCTAATCGATGAAAAAATAGAAAAAGAAAAAAAAAAGGAAATAGCGTACTCAACGGCATAGGGAATGTTTATTTATTGTACTAAGATACAATTTGGCACAAGGCTGAAAGTGGGGTTGTAAAAAAGGTTGATAATTTTTTAACTATGCCAAACTTAGCTAGACACAGTCGTGACCTATTCGCATCTTAATAGCATAAAGTGTTGCTTATAAATGGAAGTAAATAATTACAGGAGTTTCTCATATACAACCAATAATTGTTTAAATATTTTCTTAAATTCATTTTTTTAAATTTACTATTCTTTTTTCTTCTTATACATTTTTCTTATGCTTTATTTCATTCAATATAATAATTTAAAATTTAATCCATAGTAATGGTCAGTGGTGATTCTACTGGAAGTGGAGGAGAAGTGTTCCCCCCAATTTTGGCTGGCACCTCATTGCCCCCCTTTTCTAAGCTTAAAAAATTTATGAAACTAATCAGTCTCTGATTTTGATAAGATTTGATCTTCAATACTTTTCCCTCGGCGTTTTCTCTTTCTTCTTTTTTATTCCATTCACATCTGCGAAGATCAGGCAAAATAAGAACGCGTACAGGGACCAATTTGAAAAAAAAAAACTAACAAATATATTTAACCAACTTGATATATAGATACATAGGCAGTGATTTATGGATGATTTATGGTCAGTATTTTTTCCCAATCTATTGAAGACAGTCGGCGCCAAATACCCAGACTCTAAATTTCTATTTTTCAGAAGTATGCAGCTTGGATCGTCCATTATACTGAGGGAGGTACACACAGCAGGTTCCAACCAATGTCCCCTGAACCTGACCCTGGCTTGAACAACCGATCACCACGACTCATACTCCCTACTGAGATTTGCTGACAATGCCGGCATTTGGTAAAAGAATCAAAGAAAAGGGGTTGGTAGAAAAACAATTTAGACCTCTCCTTTTCCTATTTATAGTGGTCACTACTGACCACCGAAATGATTCTTTTTTTTAAACGAACGTTCAAGCGAACCATTCGTCTTTTTGTCTCTCTCATATTCGATTCCTTACGGTTAAACACAATTATATTTCCAAGTATCTTTTTACAAAACATAGCACAACACGCACACGACACTATAACTATATAAACTAACACTGCATTATGGATAAATTTTTGAATTATAAAAAACGCGCCTCAACAACAAACCTCGACGCCGAAGAAGCAGGAGTATCTGCAAAAATGTTGAAGTCAGATACTGAATATTCTGCAGCTGTTATCTAAAAAACTGAAGACGAATGATACTGCACCAGCTGACACATCCCAATCCACGTTTATGGGAATATCCCAAGCACAACGAAGGAAACAGCCATGCTCGGTCATTTGTAAATGCTTGGTTCGACAAATACCAATGGGCCGAATATTCACAAGAACGTGATGCGATGTTCTATTTTGCACCACATTCGCATGGCAATGCAGATGACGCATTTACTAAAACTGGATTTCGATGAAGAAAAAAAAAGCACATGGAAATGATGGGGTAATTAAAAAACATATGAATTCCCAATGCCACAAATTCTCCTGTGTTGCATGGAGTGACTACCAACGGAATGTATCCGAAAAGATCTCTGTCGCACACAGTGGCGTAGCTAAGGAGGGGGGCGGACCGCCCCGGGTGCCAGCACAGGAGGGGTGACACAATGTCACCCCAACAAAATTTTTCAACCAGGCTAAGGCGCCAAAAATAGTCTGAAAACAGTGGTAGAGACACAGGGTTTCGCAGGCGGGCATATGACCCAACAGAAATAATTTATGACCCCCCCCAGTTTTGTCCCCCCGTCAGAAATTTTCTAATAAATTGTCGGGAAATTTGTGAGTAGGAAAAATAGCAGTGTTTTCAGCTTTCATCTGTTTCAGTTGCTACAATTTTGGTTACTAACAATTGAGACATTGTAACATTTTATCGGGTGATATGGTGTTTTAACTCTGCATCATTAATAACAACAAAGCGAAATACGAAGCCAAAAGTGCAACAATTTCAGTCTTGCCTGTGTATCAATTCGCTGAGATACAATTTTCCATTGTGTGAGCGATATACTTCTCTTGAATATATCTACTAGTGTTGGGACGATCAATCGGAATCGAGAATCGGAAAAATCGGAACTTTTTGGGGTATCGGAAAAATTTGTGCCTATTTTCCGATTCCAAAAACGATTCTTTTAAATTTCTAACTTAATTTTCCATTATTGGTACTAATGATAAATATTTATTGTTTTAAATTATCACTAAAACTAAAATCATAATAACATCAAAATACGATGTAAATTTATTTTACTTGTATAAAGAAAAACAAAAAAATAAACTTTGCATAAATTCTCTAGGTAACCTTTAAAAGAATGCAGTTGATTTACAATGTTCCAAAAAATGTTTAAAAATTAAATAGAACATTTTTGTCAAGAAAAATACTTTCAAACATCATTGATAATTAAATGGTACCCAGAAAATGATGCAACGGAAAACTGGACACCGGAAAATTAGCAACAGAAAATTACGTCAACCATGAGCCAGTCGAGACTGTCGGATGCTGCCCATTGAAAACGAGCTTACAAGACACAGATTTTGGCGATGTCATTGACCAGTTTGCCACAATGAAAACAAGAAAACATTCATTCTAAGACCATAGTATCGAATGTCATTCTTTTGTGTATTGCCGTGTTTTGTATTTAGTTGTTCTGAAAGTGAACAGTTGCATTTTAAAAATTAAAAATCTTTTGATTTGAACTGATTATTTTGTGGTATTGGATTTTGTCGTGGATCATACATGTAAACAGTAACGTACCGGTCAGTAGAGTAAAGTAGAGGTAGAGCATGTATGAAAATTTAGCTACAGCTAACCGTTCAGCATAGGGTGAATCGTGGTCATTGGGGTGACATCTGAGCGGACCGCCCCGGGTGACGTTTACTCTAGCTACGCCACTGGTCGCACAAACCATAAGTTTGGCTTATCAAAAGAAAATCCCGGAAAATCGACATTACATCAAGACCATCGCAGAAATTATCTTGTTGACAGTAACTCAGGATATCGCTCAGAGAGGACACAGAGAAGGGTAAAATGAACTCAACCCAGCAAATGTCTGTAAAATTCTCAAATTTGCTACCAAACATGATGCAATCATCGCCGACCGTATCAGAGAATGAGAAATATACCAGAACGAGATAATTGCAATTTTTGCATCTTGGTGTGGGAAGAAATAGCAGAAAGTATTAAATCTTGTAATTATTTTTCAATACAGGCCGAATTGAACAGCTATCCCTCGTAATAATATTTTTTATGAAACTTCCTCTGCTAGGAGTGCTTTATTTTCTTCACGCCAATGCTTAAGTTGGATGCTGCAACTATCACTGATTGCATTTTGAACATCCTAGAGACGCTAGGATTTGATTATAAATCCTCACTTTATGGATTAGGTTTTGATGGAGCATCAGTCATGAGGGGTCAATTGATCGGCGTTAAAAACCCATTACGTGCATTGTTATGGACACAGGCTGAATTTTAGTCAATGTAACAATACATATTTCTGGTGTTGCCGATTTCTTCAGCCTACTCGAAAATTTGTATATTTTCGTAAGTAACCCTGTTGTCCATGAAAAATTTCTCGGAATACAACGAGAAATGTTTTCCAACGAACAAGTCCAAGAGCTGCAACATCTCAGTGATACACGATAGTGGTGTCGGGCTACATCGTGCGAAAATACTCTGTTGTGGCTGGAAGCCATCATAAGACTCTTGGAGGAGACACCTGCAAATGAAACATGAACTCATGCTATATCAGCAGGAGGATTACTTTTGCAGATAGATGTAGAATTTGTTCATCTCCTACGTATTTTTTTCGGATATTCTTGGGAAAGTCAATAAAGTACTGCAGCTACAGGACAAATAGATTTTGGAAAAGCCACGCAACTGATTTCTTCACTCCGTGAAAATCTTGTTAATATCCGAAATTTGAACTTGACTGAACTTTATTCTGATTCGATTACTGAACTGTGCAAGAAATGAAACATTTCACTTGCAATTTCATGCAAGCGAAGGAAACCTAAACAGCTCGACGAATTTATTGTTTTAGAATCCACCGATCAAAGGCCAACAACATCTTCATCAAGTGATATTTATATTAATATTTTTTACTCAATTTTAGACTCTGCTTAATTAATGAATTGGACAACCGTTTCTCTAATGAGTCTTCTTCGGTAAGTTTTTGTGGCATTTCAGCTTTTTGTCTTGGAGGGCACACATTTTTATTTATAGAAGATTTGAAAGATTATGCGGCCGCTTACTGACTCAATGCAGGTGATTTACAACATGAAATTTCTCTTGTAAGGAAGTTACTACTGAAACAACCTGACCCACCAAGATCTAATGTAAAATTTCTTTCTTTTTTGTGCAACTTTTAAGCAGCATTTGATTGTTTATACAATTTATTGTTGATATCAGTGACACTCCCTGTTACAAGAGCTTCATGTGAAAGAAGCTTCTCAAAAATGAAACTAGTAAAAACATTTTTGAGAAATTCAATTAATGATGACCGAGTAAGTGAATATTCAGTGCTATCGATTGAAAGTTTGCGAAGTGAAGGAATAGACTTAGAATGTTTTGTTGATGAATTTGATAGCCATCACAATAATCGCAGAATTAAACTGCATTGATTTTTTTTGCTTGTGGAATCTTCCACATTAGCCTTTAAACCCCTTCAGAAAAATGTATTCTTCTCTGAAAAGCCTTTAACCAATCATCATCTCGTTTTTGCAAATTCAATCTTTTTATTGGTTAATAAATACCAACGTGTAGCAAAATTCCAAACGAATCCTATTTCCCGCCAAGCTCTTTTGAGCCGATTTCGCTACACACAAAAATCTATAAATTAACCGCAGCTGACTCTGTAGCCTAAGTACCAAATATAGCGTCGGATCGATTCACTAAATGTAGCAGGAACACCAAATATATAGGTATACTACTATTTATATTAATGATTCTTCCACCTACAGGATTCAAGAAATAATAACAACAACTCCAATTTGTTAACCAATTTGTTACAACAAGCATGAAATAAAATCGTATTCACAATGTAGATTAAAGAGAAGGAAGTTCTTAGACTGTAGATTGGTTGTAGTCAACCTTTTGAAGAAAGTTCTCTTGTGAGATAAATGTTCCGAAATAATTGTTAGAGCAAAGTTTGCATGTGAAGAATGAATAACACGAAGATTACAATTGCTTAAAATCTGTTGTGAATAAACTGGTTTGAATCAACAAAGTTCTGGTTGATTGTGCTTGGCGAAAGTTACAGAGAGAAAATCTGGGATCTCATGTAGTGGACGCCTACGTACCCCACGCCCACAAATTACTCAACAGTAATTGGACGGAAAATAAACAATACCTTTTGTACAGACAATTTACGCATCGCAGGAGCCACATAAAAAAATCTCCTATTTTTGCTTCACCAAACTAGCCATAGAAACAAATCAAACAAATTGGTCGATTTTTGGTCAATCACATTAAATGACACTTTCTTCAATATCTTTCCCGCGCTCGTTCTGGGAGCCACCTTACATCTATAAAAGGTAGAAATGAAAGAAATAACTTCAGTAGATTATAAATTTTCACAACCTAAACCACGTACGTGTATATTCAATTTTCTACTCACAAACACACACAGATATAAACTGCACTCACACAACACAGTGTACTGTCTGTTTACAAACCAAGTGAATTATTCGAACTATATCATTCTTCTGCACAAATATTTCAACTTTCAAACTCAAACATCAAACATTCTTAAACTACCAACAAATTTAAACAAAAGACATTATTACAGCATACATTTGTTCTTCACACAATACAAGGGAAACCACTTCGTGTGACTTAATCTTTATTGTTATTAACAGAATTATGCTGTTTTAAATACATGTTTACTTGTTGATTTTCATTGATCTCTTGTCATTCATTTTTGTGTTTTCTTTACAAATTTAAAGTGGAATGTTAATGTAAAAACGCAACCTTGATCAAAAAACCCTTCTGATTCTTTTCTAACCAACACCATTAACTACCCCACACTTAAAAATATGTGATTGGTTAAAAATTAACCAATCACTACAACAGAATAGGTAAGTATGCTCAGAACTAAAAGATTCAAAGGAACGACTTCGATGGTTAAATTGTCCTATACAAAGGTAGTAGTAATTTATTAACCAATCGCAGTCGAATAAAATGACTTGGAGTGTATGTGGGTGTGAAAAACATAGCAACGGCTAACTCAATTCAGACAGTCAGCCACCGGAGTTCAACCAGATCCTACCAAACTCCACGCGTGACAATTACTGACTCACACACTACATTGAAATCTCAACAAACATTCATCAACCATTGTCCGCGTGTTAACCAACATCTACAGTTGACTTGAAAGTGAAACAATTTCACTACTAAAAAAGTAGTTGTATATTTTTTCACCAACTTAGCCTACACAGACAAAGGCAAACAACTCTTGATAACATTTATTCTTACTTGTAAATTACACACGTACATACACTGATAAATGAACGAACACAAATAATTTCTTTTTCCTTGCAGAAACCAAATCATTTTAAATTTCTTAACAATCAAAAAGTACCAACATTTCTTAAGAACATTCCTGCACAAACATTCCTCATGACATTGTTTTAATTATCACAACAACAAACATTGTAATTAAATTGTCGTTACATGTATTTATTGTTGATATAAAAATTTCTTTAATGTTAAAAAATCTTTAACAACAGTATATTAAGTAGTTTCTTTCCATGCAATTTGTTCTTAAATTGTTTGTATAACCTATATTTTGTGGGACACGGAAGCTATAAGCACCCATAAACTTCATCTTACTTAATTTTGCCTTCTATATTTCACTCCGTGTACATCCCGCAACATGTTCCATCTGCGTGGAATTTTTTTCGGTGACGTTTCACTTAAACATAAACCCAGTAGAAATAATTTCTCCAAAAATATTTAAGCAGTAATTTCGTCAATTTCGTCAACGTGCAAACGAGCATTCGTAGTCGGCCTAGTGAATTAATTACCCGTCTGTGAATTTATGGGACCCAAAATTTATGTTCAAAAATAAATATAGATACAGTACCTAAAATAATAATGATAATAATAATAGCAACAATAAGAATTAAATTTGAATAAAGATACTTGCTGTCACTTGTTGTCTGGAAAAGGTCACTAGTTTTTAACAGCATAAAAAAAATAATGTGACAGCTCTTAAAACAAATTAAAGGGTTGTAGGCCATAAACAAATTAACAGTCATATTTCACTACAGTACAGTAAAATTCTAGACAATTAGCTTAGCACCATAGGTAAAAAACAAAACAAAAAAAAAAAAAACCCAAAAACAACAACATTTGATCTCGTGTGAGGCCTATCAGACAAAAAAATGCTTAGCTTTTCTAAAAGGACCAGACAAAAATGTCTGAAAGAAATTTTTATTTATGACCCCCTGTCACTGGTCCTTGTGCTTTGATTTTCTTTGACTTTTGCAAAATGAGTTGCGTTTCGACTTCGGACATGTAGGAAAACAAAATTAAATGAAAAAGGAATTTAAAAATGGAAAATAGCCCTACCGATCTGAAAAATCAACAGGATTACCCATTAAGGACTTTGAGAATCTGAATACACGACAAAAACTTTTAAAAAACAAATTCATTTAAATGACTAAAAAAGAAAGCAAGTCACCTCTGTCTGTGAGTGTGAACCTTTCAATGTAAAAATAATTATTTACAATTCTTTTCTTTCCATAAAACAAATTCATTTATAGTTTTATGTGCGTTTCTTTTTATTGTTTCACATGATTGTTAAAAGCCTGATGATTCTGATATTCTAATTTATTTATCCCTTTTTGAATAAATTTTTACTTTATTCAGGAGAATTGTTAATGGCGACGATTCTTTTAAATACAAAAATATCTCTAGTAACTAGTTTAAGAGATATCAAAATAAAACTCTGATAACCAAACCCATCCGCTACAAATTATTTGATTACCGACTATACCCCGAGTCCGACCATTCAATCAAGCTTACGTTTTTTGAGCTAGTAGTAGGGTAAATTGACTCTGCTCTAAGAAGTAGATTTATTTGAATTTTGAATACAAATAATTTACATTAACTTGCTATGTTAATTTGGGTTTATGTCAATTCAGCTGCCGTATTGGCTGTTTTGTTTCGGGGCCATGGAGAAAAATTATTTCCTTATTTCAAAGTAGCTTCTTGATCGTATGGCCAGAGTTCGCCGAAAACATAAATGATTAATCTTTTAGCTGCTTTTTGTACGCCTCTAGTGCCCCAAGTATTTTGATTGATTTCGTTGCATTATATTTTATTTTCGCATTTATTTTTTGTGCTTAAAACAGTTTTGTAGAGGAAAAAAATCAAAGAAGACAAATTACACTGTTCTGCTACCATTGACGTTACCACGTAATAAAAATAACTAAACATTGAACATTTGCATTAAAAAATCCCTAAAATTTTATAAGAAATGTTCACCTCTGATACTTGCATTATTAACTTATTCTCCAGAGAACTGACTGACAATTTTTTAGGCAAAGTAACTACCCCTTATTATTTTGGAGGCGTCTATCTATCTTTTTTTTTTTTTTTTTAACCTTACGACGTTATGAAAGATGGTAATGAAACTAAAACTAATAAGGACAGAAATATTTAATAACAATATATTTATTTCGATCAATTTAGCAGGTTACTTAAAAATGTATTCGTGTTTTAAAATAAAGTTTTAAAAATAAACATTAAAAGTCAATATTAAATAATTACACTTCTGACATAACATTGTTTTTTTAGAGAAACAAATCTTTAATCTTTTTTTTTTTTTTTGTATGTTTCTGATAGTTGATGAATCTATTTTCCCTGACGTACTGGTGGGGGGATTCTACAGTTTAGTTGGAATGGAGATTCTACAGTTGATCCTATGAATATTTAAAAATATTTGAAAAATCGTTCTGGAAGAATTTAAAGCGTAATATTTGAAAATTTTACATCTAAATAATCTTAACTTACCTTTTTATATTACAAACTTAAGATTCTTAGTTTGTAATACTAATATAAAAAGTTAATCTTGTAATATGCACTAGATTTGATTTTTCTGAAAATGTTTAGTTTAAAAATCTCTAAAAAAATTTTAAAATTTAATGTAGAATGTTGTTATTTTAAATTATAATTCTAAAATAGTCATTTTACGGAAAATTGAAATCTCTGAAGAGCGTGATATATAGTTTTTGAGCTTTAGATATTGCAAGTGTAGTAAAAAGTTTTGAAATGTAAACAAAGTTTAAATTGCGTATATTTCTGGTTCTACTTAACTACAAGTGTTTTCCTTTATTTAAAAAGTCCCCAATCTTTTTCTACAATAGGAACGAGTTGAAAAGAAAAAATGACATTCATTTTTAACAAGATTCAATGTAATGTTAACTGAGCAAATTAAAATGCTTTATAATGTTCCTTCAAAACTGTTTTTGGTATAGCATTTTGCAATGCAAAAATAACAGTTTTTTACCCTTAATTATGAATTTAATTATTCAAAAACACAATTGTAGCACAAGGCCAAAAAGTAGGGAACGGGGTTGAGGCTGGTTGTCACTTACTATTCTATACCTAGCTAATCCGATCACGACCCATTCATTCGTTACAATTGGCACATTTACCACAAAAACTCATCCATCGCCAATGAATCCTCCATATACCATAATACCGCATACTCTCAGGGGAGACCTACAAAATGCACCCCCATAACATAAAAAATTTGTACATGATATAAAATGAGAGGGGAGGGGATGACACCCCCCCAATAACTAAAATATCAAAATAAACAAATTAAATTAAAAATAACTAATGTTAGTTGGACCTGTCCAGCCCTCAAAAAAGAGATGCCACTGTATTCTTCCCTACAACAGAATCAAGAGGCTCTCTCGCTAAGGGAGAGGGAAAGAAGAAAATATATGCAAACATGGGGAATAAATAAAGCTGACCCTTCGAGATGAAAGGAAGCCAAAAACAAACTGGGGAGGTTGGGAATCGCAACTTGGATCATAACCAAAGATGTAGCCAGGAGCAGGCTGGGAACAACACTCACATTAACTAGGTACACAAAACTTGTCTATCTTGACCGGGTGTTCCACAGGAAACCACCCCAATGTCAATTAGGTAGAACTAAAAGAGAAAATCAAGGCTAGTCCCATTCACACGAACCAAACTTGCCTCAGTCACCCACTTTTCGCTAAAGTCTGCCGAAACCAAGCGTTTTCTATCAGCTCTAATCTTCATCTTCAGCTCAAAGAATCGGATAAGATCCTGATGAGAAAGACGGTTTCCTTGCAAGACTTCCTCCTGCCGCATCATCTAAATCACAATTTTGTGACCAGCAGCGATAGAAACACCATTAGTTTCACCCCAGAAAACAGGGGCGACACATTGTCACACGCGTATGCACAATCAATGAGCATGAGCTTTTTGGGAGTGATAGGAGCCGTCAACTTGCCGACATGGTCCCATAGTGGGTGGACCCGAAGACAATGGTAGAAGCATGCGAAACCGTTTCTTCTGCGCCAAGGTTGTATCATTCACAGTCTGGAAAATCCACCAAGCCGCTTATGAAGGCCATGTCATTGAGAGATAGGAACTCACTATTCATGCAAAAAAAAAAGTTTCTTGTTGTAGCCACAAAGACATGAAAAAGAAAAAAATAAACAACTCTTTCAGTTCCTGTACAAAGAGCCCATTTTAGGCCCCTGTTTTTATGTCACTACCGAAGAATTTACACGAGTACAAAATGTCGTAACTAGGTTCACTCGTTTGGGGTCGGAAGTGTCAGAAAAAGTAGGAAAATTTCTGCCTAAACAATTTCAGCTGATCTAAGGTAAGTAATTCGTGGATCTTCATCTGCACCCTATGATATAGCTGTCTGCTTTCTCACAGCTATGTTGATGAAGTTATCTGGATTTATACGGGTTCTATTTCTATCTCTTGGTTCGGATCGGTCTTCTTGACGCAGGACAACCAACAGACCAGACCAGCAAATTCCAACAAGCCATCTCTTCCACGTTCTGCCGCGTTCCGATCTCCAATCTGCGATCTGGCTAACTCAAGTGTGTGGGCAGCTTATATAGAGAGAGGCGGAGTTAAACCATCTTTAGCCACCACCCCCGAATTTTAATATGCAAATCACGTTTGACCACCACATAAGCTTTTCCGGTCCCCGAAACCACTTATCCCATCTGGTTGAATTCCGCCAAAATGTCCAATTCGCCATTTATCACCAACTTTAATGAATCCGTCTCTTAATCACTCTGGAGTTATTACATTTAACCCAGAAACAATTATTAAGAGAAAAAATTTAACCCCAGAAACAATTATTAAGAGAAAAAAACAAGAGAAAAAAAATAAACTTATTTCTGGAATTACTCTGGAATCGCTTCTACCTAAGCAATTAGCACCTTCATCCTAATTCTTTAGCACTGTTGATTACTAAATCCACCTTGGGGTGTGTGTGTGTGTGGGGGGTCTCTCTCTCTCTCTATGTCACAGGTAATCCGCCACTGGCACCCAAGACCAGGAATGAAACTCCTCCTCCGACAAGCTGAGCTACTCACGTAGTGGACCCTTCGCGACTCCCTTCCACTAGTTCCCAATAGAAGACTCTCCCAGGTCGAGAAAGGTCACTGGACCGAAGAATGATCTTCAAGGCCGATTGACACTCTCGAAGGAAATCCAATTGATCTTGGGGTTTACGACGATGCTTAACCTGCGAGATGGGAGTACTGATGGTAACGCAAGGGAAGGCATCCCTTACAATCCTCGCCATAATTGAATCCACTGTCAAAGCGCGGCATAGGAAAGTCAACCTCAAGGCAAATTTGTAACTCGCCAAGTGCAGCATTCCCAGCCCCCGGACGTTGTATACAGACCTCTCTGTCGACTTTATGCTTGCGTTCCCTCCATAAAATGGAGGATAGAAAGTGCTCGAGCACCTTCTTATGCTTCTTACAGAGAGGAAGTACAGACAAGCAGTAAATGACAAGAGGATAGATGTAAGTGGCACACGCCTCTGCCCTGCCCTTCACAGACAACCTCCTTCGACGCCAAGTCTGACTGGCTGTGCCAACCTTTGCCCGTACTTCTGATTAATTTTTCTCCAGCTGGAGGTTGGGTCCAAACTACAATCCAAGAATGCGGACAGGACCGCCCATCCAACCAAAAGATTGCCTCTTCCAGGCACCTAACCACAAACCAGAAGTTTTCTCGTGTTTAATCTTGGCCCCTGTCACCTTTTCGTACTGTTCAAGCTCCTTCAGTACCGTCTCAATGTCTCTGCGGGATGACATGACATGAGAGTAGATACGTCATTGGCGTACGCAGAAACCCTGGCTCCAGCCCCTCCAGAGCTAGCGTTGGGCCGGAGTGCAAGCCCTGTCCCTCAGCTGGCGAAGGAGAGGCTCCAACACCAAGGCATAAAGTAGGGACGACTGGACAACCCTGATGAACCAACTGAGACAGCACAAAAGAGCCCGACAGCTTCCCATTCACCTGTACCACAGCGATACAGGAGGCTAATTCAGTGGCAGAATCAGGTTTGAATCCGGCGGCCTGCAGGACAGCAGCCAGGTAGCGATGGTCAACCCTATCTAATGCCTTGGACTGATGTAAATAAAAATAACCTCATGTATGCACATTGCATTTTATTTATTTTTTGCAGCTTAAAACTTCTTTAAAAGTTTTTTCTAAGTACCATATTTACTGTTCGATTTGTTTATGCACAAAGAGTATGCACGAATTCATCAAAAGTTGGTTTGTTGATAAATGTTATGTAATCCTCATAAAATGTAAAACATTGCCTCATTGTGTGACTCTTTTGTGAAGCATATTGTTACAGAAATTCAATGTGTTTCCATTATTAATGGTTTATTTTCTGATTCATTTTTTCTCCTAAGGTCATCTTTATCTTTTAGAAAATTTAATTTTAGTAAAGGAGTTGAGGGCAAATACTCAGAAGCTTTCATAGTTGTTGACTAGTTTAGTTGCAAGGACTCTGAACAATAGAAATATTTGCAGCTCCACACTGTTATGTACATGCTTATAATGAACAGTTTGATTAAATGGTCTATTAATGTTTTGTCATAGAAACAAGTGTAATGCTACCATATAGTGTTAAACATAAATATGAATTCATGGCATAAGAAGAATAACTAGAATTGGGTTTGATTATAATGATTAGTGAATATTTAATACTCAGTTTCAAATTTCAGAGTATTTTAAATTGTACTGAATTGGTTGAGGATCAATTGTTCTAATTTTTTTTTAAATATGTATTCAAAAAGAACAAAAAGAATATCACCCAAGAAGTTCTAAGAAATTTGAGTAGAATATTTTAATTATGATGAGTGTTGAGATAAAACCTGAATTAAATTTATTTTCTTAAAGTAAGTAGGATATGTTAATGTTCAATATAATTTTGTTTAGTGAGTTTGTTTAGTATTACAGAATGTTATTATTGTGCAATGAGTTTGATTATCACTGGGTGCATTATACTAGGACATAACTGGTAAAAAGGCTCATCTCATACTAATATTTATATGTAAAATTACAACATATTAAAAAACAAGCAACTTGAAAATAAAGCAGATTTTTTTGTTTTAGATTTTACAAATGTAGTTTAAGTATTATGAAAATGTGTGGTTAGTCTAATGGCTATTGGTGTGGAACATAGAATTGGTGAATTCAAAACCAGTGGTAATTCACAGATAAAGAAAATTCATCTGTGGAGATGTGATTGCCTACATCCTGAAGGGGTATGGCATTTATAAAAAAAGATACACTCTGGTCAAGTACATGAGTCAGGCAATGTTATTTTTTGGCTAATTTGCACATTCAATTCTCTTCTCAACCCATGTTGAAATCAATTAAAAAGATGACCTGCCTATCTTTAAAACTAATTCTACAATATATGATTTTAAGTGTCAGTATGAAGCAGACTACATAGACGCTGGACTACATGTCCAGACATTTTCTAGAAAGGGTCAACTATATAATTTACAGAAGTGTGTCCACACATCTGGGTTTGTAATTGCAGAACACCTTATAAAAAAATCAAGAATGTGGATCATCCTTCTGGGATGTTCTTGGTTTTGTGCAGATTGCATTCCAACAACTATTTAAAATTACTTGAATCTATATACTAGTTTATCGATATTATTATTATTTTTGTTTTCTTTTTAGTCAGTGTACATACTTATATTTTTCCTTAATTGATGTCTAATGAGTCAGGTGTGATAACAGATTAGCTGATTCTGTTATGTTTTTTATCCCTATTTTCCTACTACTGTAGTTGTGGTTTTTCCTTTTGCCTCTTTATGAACATTTTTATTGCTTTAATAAAATTTTGTACCTATAACGGGATCAACAATAAGATAATATTCAAATATTAATTGTATTAATTAAATGTCATACTTGTGGAAGGTGCTATTGGACTTCATGTCGTTAACAGATTTTGAATGTTGGTGGACTGCAATAAATAATATGAAGACTCGAGTGGAAAATGAATCGTCATTGTTTATTGATGCACGTAGGTACAAAAATGCTAATGTGTGGAGAATGGCCAGCCTGATGTTGAGTAAGGGTGGCTGAATCTCCCCTTCATTGGCATGACTACCAAACACATCCAAACTCAATGATTGGGTGGTGAAAAAAGAGACCGATCATGTCTTTTCCAGAAGTGGGGTCATAAAATTCACATGTGACTGGAGACCCTTTTTGGTTTCCTTTTTTCTTTTGCATTATGGGAAAATGAAATTCTTTATTATTTTACTTATTTATTTTCATTCTCTCATTAACACACAACTTATAATTAAAAATACAATTTATGATTACAAGTATACACTGTTTTCTTTGCATGTGTTTTATTTTTCTCATGTACAAATTTCATTGATTTGTTCATAGATATATTTTAAAATTTCATTGATTGTTAATTTTTTTTATGTAGTATGGCTGCTGTGGTACAGATTTCTCTTTAGATTTTATTTCACTTATGTTTTGACAGTGCTCATGTAAAAGAAGTCAAATGTCAACAAGAAAAAAATCCATCATCCTATATATTTCCATGGAAATTATAATGTCATTGGACAGGGCAAATTCCTAGTTACAAAACACCATTATTTTTCTATGTAATCACCATGATTGGTCATGCATTCTTTTTGTGTTAAGTATTTGCAGGATGTACTCAGAAAAATCTGCACCAGTAAAAGCAACCCATTACTGAGGCACTTACTTCTGGTCATATTTACTGCATGGTCTTTGCAAATATTCAGCAAACATTGATGAATGTAAGTGGGTGTAATTTTTTTTGCATGGAGGAATTCATTGATACACTTCTGCTTCATATGCACTTTATTGTCAGACGCCATTTTGGCCAGATTGCCAAGCAGCTGCTATATGCAAAAAAGAAAAATTATTGGTGTGAAAGTTCAGCCTCTACTACCATACCATTAACATCTGCCTCTGATAGTGTAGGCCAACATAATAGGAGTTATTGGGACAAGGTGGGTGGAAACCCAGTCCTGTGAGGCAAGTAGCAAAGTAGCATCTAGAGTGGCTTTGCAACAGTTGATGAATAGTTAAATGCAGAAAGGCAGTTAGGGGTATAGAACTTGGAAAAAGATAGAAGACTTGCATTTAATCATTATTATAATTAAATGTTGAAAAAGGAATAATTAAGAAAATTTCAGCAAATTAGATGTGTTCAGATGTTCTTAAGAAATTAAACTTGAATATTGGAGACAGTTTAGTAACTTAGTACTTGGTATGGTCCTGTGCTCATCATCTACACTCACTAAGTGGTTGAGAAATGGAGAAGACCCTCAAGAATGTAAATTAATGGTTAAATCATAACAATACTAGTCAGTAGATTGGTGATTCATAACTCAGACCTCTACATCAAGTAAAGCCAGTAGGTGACTGGGGGTGACCAATTAACACACAAGTTTGTTGCTGGAATTGGATTAAGAAATTTATTTTTTTTTAAAGAAATTTTTACGTTTTATCTTTGGATTAACTTAAAATGAATAAACATACTTATTTCTGTATCTTAAATGATAAATTTAAGATACAGAAATAAGTATAATGTTTATTCATTTTATTTGAACTTTGCATATTCTTTTTATCTTTGAACAAACTTTTTTGTTGTGAAATTCACAAGTGACAAGAAAATTTATTACAAAGTTAATTTAAATTTAGTATTTTTCTTCAACAATGACCATATTAGGTATAAAATTAATTTTTTATATTTCTTTAACCTACATGTATTTCTTAAAAATTATGTTGAATTTTTCTGTCCTTTGTAAATAAATTAAAAAAAATAAAAATGTAAATGTTTTTCCTTCCCAACTAATGAAAAATGACAAAGAATTTATCAAAGTTAATGTCAAAAATTGAAGTCAATAATAAATTTAGTATTTTACAACTATTAAAAAAAAAATACCACAAAAAATGAGATATTGTCTTGTCAATATCTTTTTTTTTTGTACTTTTTTGTGATTATTTTAAACAGTGAAATTCACAAAAAACGTTAAGGATGTTGTCACAGAAAGCTAATTTTTCTTTTTGCTATTATTCTTCATAACAAATATTTTGATTATAAAATTCATTTTTTTTAATTTGTTTTCTTTATAACATGTGAAGTATGTTGACACTGTCTTGTAAGAAAACTAAATAAAAAATGAATAACTTTTTGCACTGCAAATTTTATTTTACAATACAGAAGTTTGCCTATTTGAAAAAAAAATTAATTTTATATTTTGTCTATATACTTCATGACAAATATATTGACTTAAAAATTAAAAAAAATTTACATGTATTTAAAAAATTGTATGTTGAATTTTACTAGCATTGTTGTTAAAAATGTAAAACAAAAAATATTAAACTGGTTAATTTTGTTTAGGTAATCATATTTTATGGCAGAGGAGGTGATTGATCTGCATCCACCCACCCCTGTGAAATATAATTATCCAAAATTTATTTTTCCAAACTCTAAAATTCTCATGTCTGAAACCCAAATTCCTTCATTCTAGCATTTCTTAATCCATGCTAGTCTCTAAAAGATTCACACATTCATACAAACTTTTTCTCACATAGTAACATATGTGAGAAAACAACATTTTTGCACCAACCTAATAACTTAAAAAGTGATAAGAAAAAACTTAAAAGAACATGTTAATACAAATGATTGGGACAAAAGATGATTCTTATATTCTTGTCAGGGCATTTGAATACATCTCAGCCATCAGGATAATTTTAAATTACCTGGTGTGAGAACATTATCAGCTTTGACATCAAAAGTCTCAAAATTAGATAATTAAAATTATCTTGATATATTTAGTAAAATTTCTGAAAATCGGGAAGTGTAATTTTTTTTAGGTGATGAAGTGTATGTCTAAGTTGCTCTACAATATCATGTTGGAAATTTTTTTGTTTTGAATGAAAATTCTGAGGGATTAGCAAAAACAGTATTGGGCATCATGATAAAATGTTTAAATAAAGTAATTGCAATTGTATTTGAGAACAGGCCCCATCAATCTTTTCTCAAAAAAAATTGACACTGTTTTTAATAAAAGTGTCAAATTTTTTGGCTTGGATAATGAAAAATGGCTTGTACCGACTTTTTGATCATGTCCACCTTTTTAAAAATATTCAGAAAAATTGGATTACTGAACCTACTGAATTACTGTTTTAATGAAGGCAAAATGGGAAATTATAAGTCTTTTTGTGTATGAAAAAACCCAATTTATTAAGCTGTCGAAACTAATGTAGCAGTTTACCCAAAACCTGTTGAGCGATAAAAAAATCTTAATGGGAAACATTTTATCGATCAAACTGTAGCTGCCATTAAAATACACCCATGATTAAATGGGGAAGATAGTGCAGAAACTGTTAATTTCATTGAAAGTTTTAAAATTCTGGAAAATTGTCTGTCACAAAGAAATATATGGTGACACTAAGAAAAATGATCCACTAAAAAAAGTGATGTCAGATTTAGATGATGAATATCTGATATTTCTTTCTAATTCTGGAAAAATGACAAAAAGAATGGATGGAAAGCAAGGAAAAAGAATGAAATCATTAACAAGAAATATTAGTTTAGTCTTTGAACATAATTCAACATTTAAATAGTATCTTTAGTTTTTTCAATAACATTTTGAACTGTTATAAAATATGCACCTCCAGAATTTTGTCTTAATTTTCCAGATGGTCTGTGGTAAATTCACCAAACATAACAAAATTAAGTCCACTGTTTAGCAAATATCTGCAAACATCAATTAAGCCATTGCATGTATATTTAACAATAAAACTGATAAAATGCATTTTATATATATATATATATATATATATATATAGTAGCTATACCATTCATGCAGATGTAATAATTGGAATATCTGAGATTAAATGTCAAATTTAATCTCAAATATTCTTTTCCATATAAATGTCCATTACTTTGCCTTTTCTGAAGTATGATTTTTTTGTATCTCTATATAATAAAAATGGGTTTGCATAGCTTGTTAATTAGTATATAATACAAAATTTCAACACAAAAAAAAAGTTACAAATTTTAAAACTAAGAATTAGGTGCTAAATTTAGCAACTTTATTTCTTAAATTTTTTATTTAAAATAATATCCTTAGGAAGACATTGATGAAGGTGAAGTAAAAATTACATAAGGTGAGAACAGAATTATGAAAAGAGAAATCATACTGTCATGACATGGTTGACCTGTCTTTTCTATATTTTCATAGCAGCTGTTTTAACAAGCTCTTCTACTTGGTACTTCATGAGTTTAAGCATACTAGATCTAATTGTTTTATTGTTGATTTGCTAAATGTAACTAAGTTCTATTCTAATAGTTTATTTTTTCACATGTGGAACTCTTTTCCTGTTCCTTGTTTCCCTACCACCTACAATCTTCAAACATTTAAATGCAACATCAACTGCCGTTTGTCTTAAATCTTGATCTTTTATTTTCCTTTCTCCTCACTAGTGTTCTCCTCCTCTCCCACACCCTTGTTTAGGGTGAAATGATTTAAAAAATAAAAAAAAAAAAAAAATAAAAAAAAAAAATAAAATAAATAAATAAAAAAAACGTTTTATAATTACCCTGCAACATGAATGCTTTAATGAATACTGAAATCTCGTTTAATGTCTTTGAAAAAATGTCATTTGTTTTAATTTACAGCTGTAAGGACATTAGAAAACAGTGGATTGGTTTCAAAACCAGATGAGCATTTTCTAGTAAATTTCTTATAAAAATATCTTGTTGGTATAGCTATTAAATACAAAGTCAGATTACAAGTGTAAGAAGAAAAAAAAAAAAAATTGTTCAAAATGTTTGTATTTTAAAATAATAAAAGGAGGTTCAATATTTTGATTACCATTTTATTTATTAATAAGAAAACTCAAGTCTACACAAGGGCACATTTTATTTGTAAAATTCATGTTCAGTTTCATCTTTTTTAACATTGTTTTTATAACCTTTCTCAAAGTCTTTAGCCAACACCACATAGCGGTTTTCACGGACAGCCTGCATTCCTGCCTGTAGCAAAGAAAGATCAAACAAAACTTAATGTGGGTTAAAAAACAAACACTTTACTTTTACATTAAGTTATAAAGATTTATTAAATTAACTCATTTAATATTCCAATTTATTCTTGTTACTTCATAAGCTTGGTTTATTTTTTATGTGACAGTACAATGTATAAAAATATTTATGGTGAAAATAATACCAGTACTCAATGAGAAAAACGTTTTTAGCTCTTCAAAGTTAAGAAATCTTAATCACTTATTGCTATAAAAGTCACATTAATTAAGAAGCAAAAATATAGCAGATATTGAAGCATAAAATAAGCTTAAAAATGCAGCCATTCAGGATATAGTTTTGTTTCTGAAATTAATTATTTAAAAAATGTGAAAGTTTAAAAGTCTTCAGATTGTCATGAGAAAATCTTACAGTTCTTCATAAGAAATTATTCATCTTTGCCACAAATTTTGAGATTATTAAACAGCGAGTTACTCACCTCTTGGCAGATAGCATTAATATCTGCACCACTGATTTTATCTGGTCTGGCCACATAATCTTCAAGGTCAACTTCTTCACTTAAATTCATTTTGCTTGTGATGGTGGAGAAGATTAAACGTTTTTGTCTACGATCAGGCAGAGGAAATTCTATTTTTCTGTCCAGACGTCCTGGACGTAACAAAGCTGGATCCAGAGTGTCAGCCCTGTTAGTTGCCATTATTACCTATTTAAAGCAAACAAGTAATGAACAATAAAAGCTCATAGAATCAGTCAGATAAAAACAGGATTAAAAAACAATACACACAAGATATTTTTAACATCAAAGAGAGTTAAGAAATGACATTCATTAAACAATTTTTTATGTAATTTATTCAAAAACAAATTTGGACAATGAATGCAATGATATGAAAACTTTCTAAATGCAACAAAAAGCATATGAAATGTTACAGAAAATATCTAATACTGCAAAGAGAATTCCTTAGAAAGCACAATCTAAAAAAGGAAGAGAACTAGAGAGAAGGTATACAATATAGAAAATTTTAACTTTTAGAAGACTAGTAAAACTGGAAAGCAAATCATACAAGTGGAATCTTAAGAGATTCAACAAATTGAAGCATTTAAAGTATTTTTGATGCTATTTTGACATTTACAGAGATTTATAACATGCTTTACTTAAAATTGAAAAAGAACAATATGAAAATAAGGACTTACTTTTACATTGACAGTTTGATCAAAACCATCCATTTGGTTCAAAAGTTCAAGTAAAATTCTCTGTACTTCTCTGTCAGCTACAAAAAATATGATATTAATAGATTACGGCATTTTTTATTTACCGAGTTAATCAAAATCAATAAATAGGACAGCATGTCAGCTAAAGTGAAAAAAAAAAAAAAAAAAAAAAAAAAAAAAAAATTATACCCAGATTTTGCAGCTGAAAATAATATTAAGCATAAAACATTTATCAAATGAAAATGGTTCATATATATTTTTCTTAAAACCTTAATTGGCATTAGTTCATCTTCTCCAGTTGCTGGTATATAAAATATTCAAAAAATAAATGATGGAGGACACTGATAATTATTAAATTCATAATAAATCTTATACACTCAATACAAATATTTGGAAATAAATTGATGCGATTCCTAAAATTTTTAGACGGGTAAACTTACCAAAACTGATTCAACTTGAGAATATTATTTCATAGAAAGAGATTATATAAAGAGATAAAGTCATTCAAACCTCCTGTTTGGGCATCAAAACGTTTTGTAGCAATGGCATCTATTTCATCAATAAAGATGATAGCAGGAGCATTTTCTTTAGCCAGTCTAAAGACATCACGCACCATACGAGGACCTTCACCCAAATACTTTTGGACAAATTCAGACCCAACAACACGGATGAATTTTGCTGAAAAATAAAATCCATAAATACACTAAGAAAAAAAAAAAAAAAAAAAAAAAAAAAAAAAATTCAATTTTTCAAATATAAACACAGAATATAGAAAAAAAAATACATTTACAAAATTAAAACAATAAGTTTACATGATTTTATTTCAATAGCCTTATAGAAATAATTTAAACTATATTAATCACAAGCAAATCAATTATATCATCATTTTTGACTAGGCAAATTTTTTGAATATTTAAAACTAAAAATGTTAGGTTAGTTAATAAAACTAAACATTTATTTGTATATTTGCATAGACACAGCTATAGACACTGCTCTTGGTAACAAAAAAATCTTTTAATAAGTCATTAATTGACATTTTTAAAAGTTAAGCAGATCATTTCATGAGAAAAACATTTCCTCCTGATGATTTTATTGGTAATATTGAATATTTTTTCAGATTAGACCAATGTGTATCTTTGAAAAGAAATTTTGTTTTGTTGCTTTAAAAGTAATTTTGACAATCCAATGTTTATTGCAGGCAAAATTTAATCTTTATTTTACTTAATTTACACACGTTTTGGTAGGTATAAATCTTAATAATATTGACAAATTTTGAGCACCTCAATTGAACAAAGATAGCAAAGCTTTAAGTTATCTGAACATTGTTGGTTTTTAAATAACATCCTGGGCAGTTGCACTCACCTGTTGTGTGATGTGCAACAGCTTTGGCCAACATGGTTTTCCCACAGCCAGGAGGACCAAACATAAGCACACCACGAGGAGGGTCAATACCAATTTGTTTATACAATTCAAAATGTGTAAGTGGCAGCTCAACAGCTTCCCGCACCTCTTGCTTTTGGATATCCATACCACCAATATCCGAGTAGGTAACCTCAGGAATTTCATCTGTATAAAAATGACAATTACTATTATATAAGAGAAAAAAAAAAAAAAATGAACAAATAATATTTAAGAGTACTGTATTTCCCATATGCTAAGAACCTATAATTAGTATACCTATTCATATTAGAATCAATTTGTACTTGTCACTAAAAAGCATCTCAATACACAGTGTCATCACCATAAACAAATATGGCAGATAATAGGTACTGGGAATTGACTACATTTGGAATTAACAGCAGTCCTAATGAGCTAGCTGGTTTGTTTCAATAGTACACAAAGTGCAGTAATAAGGCTGGTATTCTTGGTGTACATATGAAATGTAACTTTCAGCATATATTATGTAGTTGGGGTCGGACTTAGTGAAGATACTGTATGGTATACTTAAACGAATGAAAGACTTACAGTGTTGGTTATCATCAATACTTGAAAAACAAAAAATGATATATATGGCATGATACTAATAGGATATATCACATTTATTACATATTAATGATAATTGTGGACATATTTTTGGGGTTCATGATGGTTCTTATCTCATGACTAGGATTCATGAGGGTTGGCAAACTCCTTGCCACAACTCGACTCTTCAGACTGATTTTTGAGGGGATTTTTCAAAAAAAAAAAAAAAAAAAAAAAATATATGGTAGTTCACTAATAGATTTCATAAAACGTACAGAAAAAGTATTTTCTATGTATTATGATTTTTAAAAACCTACCTTCTATTTTAATATAGAAATTGTTATATATTGAGGCTGTTATTGAAGAATAAGCTCATTCAACTTGAAAGAAAGAAGCACGAAGGAAATAGTTTTATTCGTGTCCTGTGCAAAACCTTTTCACATCTATAACACAGAAGAAAATGCTAAATAATAAAATGTTATCACTTAAGTTTAAAAACAATTACCAGGTTGTAACATATTGATACTACTGTCAGCTTCAGGTGGCAGAACATCAACCAATGCATTACTGTGTTTATGGAGAGCTACACTGGCACTTGGTTTTAGCAGTTCTCGGTCAATAGTAGAGAGTATACGCACATAGTAGTTGGAACCTGCAGTGAAAAAAATAAAATAAAAATAAAACATTAAAAGAAAATATTAAAATACCTTTACTACAATAGTAAGTATATGCAAAAAGTGTTGTTTTACCTGTGGTAGATCCAACAATACCATTATTTTGGTCAACAGCTTCCAGAAACTGGCCAATAACCAGAGGGACACTCTGGATACGTTTCACTTCTTCTTGTGCATGCAGATATTCTTTCTTTAAGTTCTTTTGCTCATCTTTAATATACTCTTCTTGAACTTCCAAGAACTCAAGTTGTCGCTGAAGGCGCTGAAAAAAAAAAAAAAAAAAAAAAAAAAAAAAAAAATCAATCTTTTATAAAAGATCAGTAGCATCAAGAAACCAACATATTCAACAGCAATACACCACAAGAGGAATTTAATTAAAAAAGCAGAAATGTTAAATATATAATAAAACATTAAGATGACATTGAAAAAAAAAAAAAAAAAAAAAAAAAAACCCACATAATACTGAAATAAAAAATAATCTTTTTTTTTTTATAAGTTTCATATGACTTTACAATTTTAAGCCATATCAAACTAATAAGATTAACAAAGTTTTGTCACAAAAGTAGAACATATTATACTTAATCATAGTTGTTTATACTATCAGCTAGTTCAACCCAAACTGAAAACATTTACAAAAAATTACTTATTGATCAAAACCCAAAATGATCTTGTAATTTTGGTAAACTCTTTGAATCTGTTCTGCCAAATCTTTTATGTATGTAATGTTTGATGTAGTTACATAGTTGGTGGTATTGTGTGCATGGGAGGGGGTCTCCTCCTACTTCCCGTCTTAGAAAACAACCCAGGAGATGTATTTCATTAGAAGGTGCTACTCAAATCCGGAAATAATTTTTCTAACTTTGTGTGATTAATAATGAATTCATGAAGTACATTTAATATAGTTCTACATGAAATTAAAATTTCTTTAACTTCAGTGTACAATGATTCATATTTAAATTTTTCAGATGCAAAACGGTTTTGGGAAAAATTATAAATTTTGTATTGTACTTCACTATTTGATTAAAAATTCAATATAAATAACATTTATTATATTCCTTATTATTCAGACCAGCATGCCCATCTTGGTTGTTATACTTAACTTTTAATGTAAACAATTTTAAATTTGAATTAATAAATATAACTAAGCTCATTACTTAAAAAAAAAAAAAAAAAAAAAAAAAAGTTTTTTTTTTTTTTAACTGAATAGTTTTCTAAAATCCTAAATCAGCCCGAATATTATACCGTATTGATGACATGTCAATACTTATCAGAATTTTAGAAATGTATGTTAAAATTTGAGAATTAATTACTTGTTATTGATAAGATAGTACACTTTCCTTAATATATATTGAAAATACATTTCATTTGTTTTACAGCTGGTGTCTATATCTGTCAACAAAGTTGTAAAGGTAAAAAAAAACAAAATCTATGAGTGCATCATATGATAAACGATATATAAAAGATAAAAAACATTCAATGTATCAACACCAAATTAACAAGCTTGTATGCTAAAGCATATATTGATTAAAAACCAAAAAAGGTGGTAATTATAAGCCTTTTAACCGCCCTTCCCATCCAAAGGTAGGTACCTCCACTTTTTCGTGGAAAAAAAGCATAGCATAATGAAAAAGCTACAAACTTAAAAATAAAGTTTTATTGTCAAAATGTTTATGTTATTATAAAGATGAAAGAACAAAGTATTTTTTGATTATTTCTTAAAGTAAAATATTCTGGTGTATTTCAGATAGAAATTATATAGATTGTAATGTCAAATTTAATTTTGATTTCATAAAATTTTCTTAAAAGCAGCCATTTTCTTAATTTTAAGAAATTTGTAAACAAAACAAATTTATCAATTTTAAAACTCTTCCAAAAAATATATATTTCTGACACATTATCTGAGTAAAATTAGAAAATTTAAAGTTAAATTAGTCTGATTTGAAATAAATATTACTTATAGCATAAAAAAGTAATATACAACCATTTGTTAATGTTTATCTAAGGCAATAATTGACGGATGATTGAGTGACAAAGTGATGATAGCTAGTATGGCCGACTAGAATTGACAATTTGTAAAATGTAAGCGAGCTCATTTTTTTTTTTTTTTAGCTACCTCATAATTTTTACAAATGAATATATTGACTTTTATAAGTTGGTGCAAAAATAATGTCGGTTTTTGACGTTAAAAAATATGTCAAAAAAAAAAAAAAAAAAAAAAAAAAAAAAAGACATTTTTGCACCAACCTAATATTTATCTTTTGAAGATGTTTTATGCAAGAATAAAATTTTTTTTTAAATACTATAAATTTCATAATGTTTAGCATTTCATAGATAAAAAGGGAAAAAATTAAGTAAATAAAAAATTATTTTAAAAATAGAATAGTGTTAACTACAATTAAAGAAAAAAGAAAAGTTATTTACATTCTGCATGGAGTCCTACTTTTAATGAATAAAAAACAATTCAGGGAATGAAAAGGTTTTTGTGAATTTTCATGAAATTAAGTTTTTTGGGGGGGGGTGTAACATATTAGAAAATAAAAAATAAAAAATAAAAATTTAGCAAACTTTCCTATATATATATATATATATATATATATATATATATATATATATATATATAAGTTCCAAAAATAATTCCAATCATTTGTGAATAAGGTAAATTTGCTTTTTAAGCCCCACGCTAAATAAATAAATATCTATTAAATTTTTCCCAAATCGTCATATCTGTGACATGCTGAACTCGAATTAACAATTAAATTATGATAAAACCTACCGTTTTGGACAGACGACAAAAAAAAAAAAAAAAAAAAAAAAAAAAAAAAGAGACTAATTCTGGTTAATTTGTCCGACATTACGCTCATTGTTTTTTACTAATTAAGCGCAGGGCACTTCCGGGTATTTTCGTTGATGTTAAGCATAAATTTTGGCCTATTCACTTCTTTTAGATAATTTTGTTGCAGAAATCTATGCACTACCATAAAGCAATGTATTTTTTTTTTTTTGATGTGTAGTTTTATTTATAACATCAAACTTTAAACAAAAACGAATTAAATAATACAATATAGAACCTTTTTTTCCGTGTAGAATAGCAATAATAAATTAAAAGAACAAATTAAACCATTTTTTAAATAAAAATAAAACGAATAATAATTAATGCGCAAACTTTACATGAAGTTTGAAAAGACCATGATTATTTAAAAAAGAAAACAAAAATGCTCCTTCCTAGCATTTATTTATTTTGTTTGTAATCATGCTCTTTACAAAGTTTCAAATATATGAAAATATTGACAAACTATAAAAGAACAAATTAAATAATACAGTAGTAAAGCATTTATTTTTTTTAAATTTAAAATAAATAAAACTACACAAAAAAAATACCAGCGATAATGAAAAATTAAGCCAAATTGACTTTGATATATTTGGGTAAAACTAAAAGGCCAGCCAGCTACAAAAAACGTTTTGTAAAAAAAACCCACCACTCTCAGATAAGAAGATTAAGAACAAAGAGTGAAAAAAAAGGGTGTGGGGGGGGGGGGGGTCAACACTGGGATCAACAATAATAATGGTTTGATGTGTTGTGTTTTTTTTAAAGACCTGGGGTGATGACAGCAACACTTAGCAAATAACACTTTTTTTTCGCCGCATGTCTTTCATATGACAAAAATAAAACAAGCGTTTTTAAACAGCTGTATCAAAATATTTTTATGAGAATCAAAGCCATTGCACCGTTTTCGTGCCTAAAACTGAATATAAAATTAAAAAAATAGAAAATATTTGCAGTTTGTCTCACACTGAAAGAAAGAAAAAAGAAAAAATTTGAAAATTGAAAAGAATTTTGAAAATGCGATTATATTCAGTCAGAAAACTTGACAAGCGTTGTGTTGCTAACTGAACGAATGCAATTTCTGAAAAACAACTTGCTTCTATCATGGGAAACTACTCACATGACATTATTTCAAAGCTGTGCATCCATACTTTCGTTGGAGACGATTTTAAATACAATTTTGGAATATTTTAAAAATATCAGCGGTTGTCAGATTTTAATAAGCTTTCAAATTTATGATCTTTAAGAAGTAAAGAACATGTCATTTCCATAAGGTTTCATACAGAAACTTAATTTTAAAATATATAACATTTTGTCATATTGTGTATCTAAAATAGAAAAAAAAAATTAAAAAAAAAGTAAAATTCGTTTTCCATCAAAAAATTTTCCTTTCAGATAAAAATTACCTTTTAGTATATGCTATTTAGAAAAAGTCATTAAAAGCTTTTTTTTAATTAAATATTGTCTTAGTTTTATTGTTTTGTTTTTTATGTATTTTTACAGTTGACGTAAAAGTTTGGACAATTTTACACTTTTTTTTTTTTTTTTTAACAAAAAAAAAAAAAATCGATGATTTAGAATCTTCAAAGTCTTGTGCATTTAATTAAAAAAAAATTCAGGTTGTGAAAATAAATTTCTGAAGTTTTCATAAAATTAAGTTCGAGGGGTGTAACAGATAAAAAAAAATATTTATACCACGACTTTCAAAAAGACAAACATTTCTAAAATAATTTCATTCATTTGTGAATAAGTTCTGAAGGTTTCATAAAATCCAACAAGTACTTGATTTTTGCAAGATTTTACAAATCAATGTGTTTTTTCAACTGAAAACAAGTGAAAACAAGTAATGTTACCTAATTTTTGACCTAAAAAAAAAAAAAAAAAAAAAAAAAAAAAAAAAAAAAAATTTTTAAATAATTGAAAAATACCTTGGTCTTTAAACTTTTTCACGATAAAATTGTTTTTATTAAGTTTGGGGACTTTTTTCTTCATGCTATGCGTTTTTTGAGCGAAGAGATGGACAGTCCTAGTCTAAACTATTAGGTTGGTGCAAAAATAATTTCGTTTTCTCACATAGTAACATATGTTAGAAAACGAAATTATTTTTGCACCAACCTAATAGTTCTTGGATTTTTTGCATAAAACAACTTTACTTTATTGATGCTGAATTTTTTTTTTTTATCTGAAACTAGAATAGTTTCCACAGACATTCAATTTAAGTGACATAATGTAAATTTTAATGCGTGACAAGTAAATATATGAATTTGAATATATTGGAAGTTGGTGGGGTGCTTGCACAACTAACACACTTCTTTCTGATATAACATGAAAAATGATTAACCTTTCTGTCATCAAATACTTATTCAAGGGACATTAACTTTGTAACTAACATGACTATTGACAATTTTAAACAGAACTTGTGTTTAGCAGAATAAGAACGTTTTAAAATTCGTCGTAAAAAAGAAAAAAAAGCCATTTATTTTGATATATTGATATATATTTTTTTTATAGACAAAAGCCTTTTGAGCTGTTTACACACGGCCAACGGTGGAGGCTTCTATAAAATTAGTTTTTTTCCTAGTATAAGTCACACATGAAGTAATAATATTCAAAGAATCATCATCTGCTAAATACTAAACTTTTCAAAGAACAACTTTAGATGTTAAGAAAAATTAGGTATCATAAATATTCATACTAACATACCTTATATTTGACGTATAAATCTTCATTATCCAAAGCCAGTGGGTCATAGTGTGGAATGGTTTGCGACGTCCCAGGCCGTGATTCAGTCACGACAAAGTCTTCCTGAAAAATCAAATACAATTTTAATAAATATTAATTAAAACGGAAACAATTTAAAAATTCTATGAGGAGGATAGAACATTTTATAAACTTATTTCTCAAAATTCTTACTAATACTCTTTGAAGATTTTCATAATTTAATTAATTTACTTTTTACTACTCTCTTCCACGCCTATATTAGAATTTGGCTTGTAAAACTCTTAGATTTCAATTCATTAAATTAATTAACAATGCTGAAATGTTTCATTATTCTGTTCATATATCATCAACTGACTTGGAATATCTAGAATTGTATAATTTATAATTATAGATTTTTTATTTTAGTTTCTAAGCATTTATTTGCATTTTCAACAAATGAATTTTTTTGTCGAAATGCAAGCAGCAAATAGCTAGTTATTTTTTTAATAAAAAAATAAAATATACGATAGCTGTCACTTGAGCAAGAATCTTAATGTTTTTACAAATGCAATTCATCAAAATTTAAGTCAAGATACAAATAAATACACAAAATTCACAAGCCTGTTTTATTTCAAGAATTCAGTTTTTAATTTTTAAGAGATACCGGTTACTACTAAAACAGCCATTATGAGATGACTTGCACAACCAATCAGTTGTCTATTCCATTTAAAATACAACAGTTAATGAATTTATTTATATATGTTTAGATTAAGGCTGTTTTTATATAGAGTTGAATTACCACTCTAATGTTATAAAATGATAATAATTTAGAAAAATAACAATAAAGTTTACCTTTTCGACTACGACAATACCAATCTCCTCCATTGTACTTGAAAACGGATGTGACGTTAGATTACGTCACTTCCTGGAAACCAGACTTGTTTTGAGTAAGCAACATAACGATGTAGAAATAAAGGGCACTAACCAAGCACATGGTAAGCCAATGAAGCTAAAAAATAGTTAAGAAATCTTAACAATGATGTTATTGTTATGTAAATGAAATCCAAAGCTTTGTACTGTCTTCAATTAATATAGCGATGTAAGTAAAATTATATTTTATAAAACATTCGTTTACTCATACTTCAAATATCTATTTTATAAAAAATTATTGAATTTCATTTTTATTTTTATGATGATCTCTCACAGCCAACCCTTTCTTTGGGAAGTCTATTTGAGAATGACGTTTTCAAATGAATGAATGTCAGCATTGTAAAAATGTAAACAGTCTGTAAAGATCATCTCTCTCTATATTCCCTGATGGAAAAGGGGGAATACAGGTTTCTATTGGGAGGGAGACTTTTTCTTTAGCAGAATGATTCAGTTCACAGTTCACACACTGTTATTTTCAACGCAAAAACAAATATAGCCGATATCGTTTACTGCCAAAATTTGGACTAAACCTCCTTAAACATTAATCATTTAGAGAATAACATATCTCATCTTTTTTAAAAAAAAATAATAACCTAAAAAGTTTATAAAAAAAGAAAAAATAATTTTTAAGTTTTTTGAGACTTTTTCTTGTTTTACAATGACCCGGTCAACCATTTGTTTTAAAGTGAAAAAATAAATGATGGAAGAATATTTTTAAGACAATTTTAAAATCTTGAACATCTAATGTCATAGAGATTGGTTTCAGAAGAAAATTAGTAAAATTAAGGGTTATATTAATTAATAATAGAATTTTGGAAACTATTACTTTGGGTTTAGAAAAAACATATTTGAATACAGCATGGTATATTCCACCTGTCAATTAATAGGTCAAACAATAGCAGTCTCCACCACGACCTCCATTAAACCCCCCCCCAAAAAACAACTTGCCTCAAATTTAATTACATGTGGAAAGCCAAAACTACCAAAATATTGCAACTGGTTTCATTTTATGTTTAAAAATAGTTATTTATATATGTTCAAGTCAATATGTTCAGTTATAACCTCCTTATTTGATGACATCCAAATGAAGACTTTATTTTTATTTTGTTCATCTTAACGTTATTCAAAACTAAAACATAAATAACCAAAGAAAGTGCTATCAACTTGAGTTAGAGTAAGTTAAGTAAAAGCTTTCAATAAATTTTGTTGGCCTTGAAATTGAAAAAGACAAGTTTTTTTTATTTTTATATTCACTCTTCCCTCTTTCGGACCGTCCTGGATAAACTACAGCTAGGGTCCCAATTATGGGTTAAATAGGCCCTTCTCCCTGTTGGCAGGGTGTCTGAATATGTTGACTGCCCCCCCCCCCCCCTGTAGAGAGTAAAAGCCTCACAATGGGGCCACTTGCTGGCTGAGCAATCCATGACCCAGGAAAAAGTGGCCATGGTACTGCAACACTCCACTTTGGCCTTTATCTGGGCTAGACGGGCGGTTGGAGAGGCCTGATCCGATCATTCGGCTAGTCTCGACATGTCCTAGCATATACAGTGGGGGGAAATAAATATTCATACACTTGAAAAATTGTATTTAAGCTCTAGCTTATAGATGTTTACAAGTACTATATATTTAAAACTAAATTTGGCATTAAATGACCTACAGTGGTTGATATACCTGGACCATAAAAAGTAAAACCCAACCAACCAACCAACCCTCTTTTGGATTATTACTGTTTTTACTCATCTTCCTCAGAGCAGTCACAGATAAATGAAATAATTGTGTAATTTAATAAATACATTTTTTTAAATTTAGATTTAACAGAAAAAAAACTACACTGAATATTTAAAAAAAAAAATTAACGGTGCAATTTTTTAAATTTACCTCGTTGCTGTTCGTAACAAGAATTGTTTTAAAGATATGTTTGAAGATTTAAAAAAAGTTTAATGTCATTTTATTTGAGGGAATTTAGAAAATTAAAAGTTTACTTAATGTAATTGGAAACAAACATTACTTAATTAAAAATTTTTTAACAGAAAAAATTAGTTGAAAATAAGAGAAGCATGTCTAACTGTGGTGACTTATTTTTGGAGGTGTGATTTTTATGTCGATTTACACTACACTACACTACAGCTTTACGTCTGGGGAAGTTATCTAACAGAAGGATAAGTGACAATATTTTCGAATTTTAAGTGAACCAGCTTCTGCTTAATTGTACAGCATTAAATTAAATACCTCCAAAAGTCTAATATTTTGTTTTATTTTATTTCTTTTAGAGCCTTACATTTGAAGAGGATTTGGTAAATTTCTGTTTTAACACCCACGCTAAATATCCCTTAAAATTTTCCAAAATTGTCATAATTCCATGCAAATGTACATGCTGAACTCGAATTAACAATTAAATTATGAAGAAACCTACTGTTTTGGAGTTATCAACAAGAAAAAAATCGGACTTGTTGGTTATTTGACCCCCATTACTGCCATAGTGTTTACGGCGCGGGGTACTTACGCTGACGTAATCAGAAATTGTGGCATATTTACTTCTTTTACAGCTATATCTCTTTTTGAAATCACTACACATCGTAATTTTTTTTTCCTTTTGATAAGTGTAGTCTTATTTATAACAGGAAACTTTAAACAAAAACAAATTAAATAATACAAGAAAACCTTTTTTTCTGTGTAGAATAGCAATGACAAATTAATTAAAAGAACAAATTAAAAAAGCATTTTCTTTTATTTTAAAGTTGAAAATAAAATAAAAATGAATGCACAAACTTGGTAAAGTAGAAGGGTTGATTGTATTATTTAATATTTTTTTAATTTGTCCCCTTTTCTACACAGAAAGAACGAAAGCAAAATTTTCTGATGTCAGTTTCTGCCTATCAGGGGAAACAACTCGTAAAACACTTGACATTGTCAAGCACGTCCATCCATATATTTGGAAAAACATTTTTTATGGAGCAGCGTAAAATTCTTTTTAAAATACCCGTGTGCTGCAGATTGTAATAAACTTTCAAATTTATGATCTGTAAAAATAGATTTACTTAAAGGGCATGGACTGAGACTTAATTTTAAAATATTTAACACATTTTTTATCACATTTTGTATTTAAAATTGAAAAAAAGAAACAATTCTTGTAAAAATTCATTTTTCATCAGAAAAATATTTTGGCTTCAGACAATATTGTCCTTAACATATATTATTCATAAAAGCCATTAAAAGATTTTCTAATTAAATAATATCGCACTTTTATTGTTTTTTACGTTATAATTCAGTGTTGAATCTTTGGTAGCTGTATACTTCGATTTTTCAAAAAAAAAAAAATGGATAATTTATATTCTTCAAAGTCTTCTGCTTTTAGTTTTTTTAACTAATATAATCATTAAAGACACGCCGTTGAATTTCTCGAGTTTTCATAAGGTGGGGTGGGGGTAACAGATGTAAAAAATATTTTTACCATGGCTTTCTAAAAGAAAAAAAAGAAGTTTTTTAAAAACAATTTCATTCATTTGTGAATAAGTCCTGAAAGTTTCATTAACATCTGACAATTATTTAATTTTTGTAAGAATTTCTAAATCGGTGTTATTAAGTAAAAATTATATTTACTAATCATAAATGGAAAAACTTACAATTCAGCGACCCTTCTCCAGTATTCTAAAGATAATTTGGGGGTGGGGCGTATAAACGTGTCGAATTTTTTGTAAATACGGACGACCATACACGACATTATCAGAAAAAAAAGTGCGAAAACTATACTAAATTTATTGAGATTCTTTTTAATATTTCCTTCGTAAGTTAGAAAAAAAGGCTTTACTACTTTCTCTGTAAAAAAGGTTTCTACATTTCTTTTACTTTTTTGTTTACATTAGAAATTCAAAATCCCTAACAAGCGCGTGCACAGCGTAACATTACGTTGCACATTGATCTCTGTGTGTGTGTGAAGGACGTTTGTTTTATTCTTGTTATTTCCCCTTTATATATTCACACATTATGAAACTTCTGGTGCATCAGTAAATTTATTAATTACTAGCTTAAAGAAAGCTGCACTTGGGCTGACTTTTGAGTTAAAGAGCTACAGTAGAGAGCTAAAAAAACTGGTCCACCAGCCCAAAACTAAAGGGACTTCTGGTCCACTTTAGAAAACAGTAATGATAATTTTGAAGAAATGACTTAGAATTCCTCATGGAACTTCAAAACCTCACTTTAACTCTGATTCAGGCTATAAGTCCAATTCCGGCCAAAAGTCCGATTCAGACCCAAAATCGAGTTCTTCAATCAAAAACTCAGTGGAACTTCAAGTGTTGATTTTTTCTTCAAATCACAAACTCTGCGAAACCTTTCACTTTAACTTTTTTGATTCTATTGCATTTTGAAGAAATAAAATTGATTTCCTCAATTCAAAAAGTTTTGAAGATATTTTAAATTGAATTTAAAACAAAATTTTTTAAATTCACAAAGTTTTTGTGTTTAAAAAAAAAAACAAAAAACAACTTAAAATCACTCATTTTTTTCTACTTTTTTAAAAATTTGATTTTTTAACTGTTATCTCCTCATTTGGAGACAAATCCCTATGCTGGTTTGGTTGTTCCAGTACCAGATGAGGGGCAGATTTTCAATCCCGGGATCGTCCTGATTCCAAAAAGGTATATGTCTATGTAGAACAAGATTTGAATCTGTGAAATGATTAAAAAAAAAAAAAAAAAGAATTTTAACGGTCAATGGAGAGATAAACTCTACGTTGGTTCTATTTGTTTTTAAATTTTTATTTCCCCTTATATATTCATAAATTATGAAACTCCTGGTGTGTAAATTTATTAATTACTAGCATGATACTTCTAAAATCAAATGACAGGATTATTTGCATATATAGATCGATATTTCTGTCGATTATCGTCCTGTGTGTGTTCTGTTTTATACGTCCAATGTGTTGCTCTCTAGTTCTCTTTTTATAATAGAGACGGACAAACATCTTGATACACATATGTGAGTGGATCATCTAAATTCGAAATAGCAATCTTTAACCTTCATGCCCGTAAAAAAAAGGTATGTCAAAAAAAGGATTTTTTTTTATTTGACACGGATATTATTTTAACTATCTCCACTTCTCAGCAATGTTTTGTTTTAAAAAGCGATGGTTACAATTGTAATAAAACCTAATGAATGATGAAAGAGAATTTATTTTTTTGTTCTTGAGAATATGCAGCAAAAATATTAAACATTAGGCTGCTTATTTACAAGAATAATTTTGTATTTACAACATTCTGATAAATAATACAATTGTATTTAAAACCAATGCAATGCAGTATTTATCATTTACCAATTTATAAAGAAATAAATATGAAAAAATTATTAATAAATTTATAAACATTAACTACATTAAAATATAAGATATAAGGAAATCCTTATTTATAATAAAGAAATCCATATTATTTACCATATTATAAAGTTCTAATTGATTGGCAATTAGCCAATATTTTGCAGACCATTCCAATAATCAATAATAAATTAATAATCTAATAGTGTTTATTATTTTTGCTGTCAATTCTGAAGAAGGTAGAAAATGTACAAATTCACTTTCATATGTTTAAATTTTATTAAAATTTTAATTATCACTTTTTAAAACAATAAACATTGCTGATGAGTACTTTCACTCATCTGCAATCTTAAAATGATAGTGGTATCAAGGGAAAAAACTGTTCTTTTGAAACACTATTTCTTTTTTTGAAGGCTCGAAAATTGTCGAAAAATTTGAATTTGAAGTAAAAAATATTTGAAAAATATATTAAAATAAAAATGATATAAAAAGTTGT
This sequence comes from Acanthosepion lycidas, assembly GCA_963932145.1. NCBI lineage: Eukaryota > Metazoa > Mollusca > Cephalopoda > Sepiida > Sepiidae > Acanthosepion > Acanthosepion lycidas. Next base: position 42,683,772 of record OZ010601.1, on the reverse strand, counting down.
TTGTTGTATTCATCATGTAATTTTACTGCAAGTATTTCACCCTTACCAAAATCTTGCAATAATCATTTATTGATAAATGTGAAACACATCATAAAAACACCCATGCCCATGTTAAAATGATGCTTTTCTGCAATATTTTAAACTGAAAGTAAGTAATATTTGTTTTATCTCAGATTTATTAAACTTTAAATCAATTAATATTCTGCAAATAAAGTTTCAGAAAAGTATATTTTATTTTTTAAAGATTCTTTAATAGGGGATTATGTTGTGTTGACAGATTTGTCAATATGGCGCATTTTAGCAAATAAAAACAGAATTTCAATCAATTTAAATTTGGCTTGAAAAATTAAGATAGGACATTTTATAAAGATTTTTCATTTACAAAATGCATTAGGTGTTAGTATTTTTTTTTTGGGGTGGGGTACTTTAGTGAGAAGGCTGAAATTTCCCTTGCAAAATTATGGACAACAAAGCAAATATTATAGCACATATACTAGAAAAATTTTATAAAAATGTTGTATAGCTTGACTCCCGTATCCTCTGTAAAATAGGTTTCTGCTTTAATAAAAGGATTTCTACATTTCATTAGAATCAAATCATCCCCAAGAAGCGTTCACAGCAGAACAGTATGTTGCATATTGATCTGAATGCGAGAAAGACTTTAAAAATGTAACGGTTCATGGGTAGATAACCCTACGTTTGCTCATTTCTTGTTATTTCCCCTTTATATGTTTATATATTATAAAACTTCTGGTGTATTAGTAAAATTATTAATTGCTAGCATAGTACCTCTAAAAAACAAATGACAGGATTATTTGCATATAGATAAGTACTTCTGTCATCATCTGCGAGTTCGGTCTACGTTCAAAAGGTCACTCTCTAGTCATCTTTTGAGGATAAAAACATACAAATATATTGATACACACTGAATTATGTGTGTGTCTGTGTGGATATTCTAAATTTTAAATGTATATATCTCTATCTATAAAAGCAGGATGTGTGTGTGTGTGTGTGTGTGTAACGAATGCATGGCCGCAATTTTTGACGGATTTGCACCAAAATTTACATGCACAAAGTTAGCAGGAAAGCCAAGACCGACTTTGCATTTCCTAACTCCCATCGATAGTGGAAATAATCGATTTTTTCATGCCTTTACGGCAGTTTTCATGTAGTTTGTGGCCATTTTCTATTGGCCAGAGTGAGAGCCTATAGCTGGATGCCACAAATAGGCATGAAGATTCTACTGGCCAGAGTGAGAGCCTATAGCTGGCTGCCATGAATAGGCAGGAAGATTCTATTGGCCTGCGTGAGAGCTAACAGCTGACTGACACGAATGTTAACAAGCATGCTAGCATGCAAAAAAATTGATAGCTGCATTCGTCACAAGTGGGAAAAATTTAATTCTGCATGGCACTTTACTCCAATTGCTTCATTCGCTTGCTTAAACTCAATGTTGATTCTGATTCCACAGAACTGGGTTGGGTGTGAAAAAGTATTTGTTGTTAACATTCTTTTTGCATTCGGTTTTTCCAGTTACGAGTCCTTTTTTAAAGCTGATCATTTTGTGTTCATTTTGTTTAGTTCTTTTTTCGTAACAGATTTAATCTTTAGTATAGAGCTTAGAAAAATTTGCAGTGTGAGATAGGCAAGAAGTAAGGCATGTAGCAACATCAGCACAGCAAAGGGCAAAAATATTTTAATTCAGTTGCTAGCGATTGCTGTATGAGTTGTACGATTTTTGAATCAAGCATGGGCAACGCCAGGCCATGCTGCTAGTTTTATATATATGCAACGTTACTAAATTAACGCATGTGAGAGATAAGTAATTTTAAGTTTCTATTTAAAATACTTCAAGCGATAAAACTGGCTTAAAAGTACTTAGTCAACTGTGAGAATTTAAAATGATTTGCAGTAAAGTTTAGCTATGTTAGGTAATTGTATGTTCTGAAGCATTATCTTTTGTATTTATTGATAGATAAGTAAAAATGACAAAATTTCGAAGTCATAATTTATGTTGGATTATTTGAGATGAGGAATTATTTCCATTTGGACTTCATTTCCTTATCTTGGTTGTTAAATCCCACTGATTTGATTGTTGTATCTTCTGGCTTTCTTCAGGTTGTCAAACTCAGCAACTTTGGAATTTTAAATGAGCACTTTGCTTTATTCAATCCATGGTGTTTCATTTTTGTTCCACTTTATATGCTTACAGGATATTTCTTCTTCCAATTCATTCACTTTTCTGTTAATTGTCCATTTCTTCTACAGAAACAGAGATTATAAAATTTCTACACTGGATCAAGTAGTGCAGAAAATTTAAATTTTAAGCAGATCTCAAATTGATCTTTAATTTTTTTTTAAAAGAATCAGTTTCAGAGAAATTAAAACAAAATTATATGCAATATCACCTTCTTTGTACTTTTACTAATATGCATAAACAATTAGGGATAATGTGAGTATAGTGATTGTTTTGATTGATATCAACTAAATGTATTTGCTTTATCTATATATTACTATTTTTTAATCTTGCTATATCACTTACAGTGTGTCTATAGCTACATGATGAAAAACAAATTTATTTCACAGAGCATATATTTATTTTTTAACATAATTATTTCCCTTATTAGGGTGTTTAATTCACTGGTGAATATAAATCATAGAGTGAAAATGTCAGATTAAAATTCAACTAATAACTACGTCAGGCTATAGACTTATTGAAGTAACTTTTATTAGAACCATTTCATTGTTCAGTTCTGTATTTTCAAATCCAACAGAATAAAGTGAGCTAGAAATGATTAATTTTTTTCTTAAAATTCTTTAGAAGTCAGTACATATTCTAAATATGATTATTATACATACAAGAAAGCCTACACTTAAGTGTATAAATCTTTAGCATTCTTTTTTTATTATAATACATTTTTTCACTAATATAAATATATATCCTTTCATGTTCAATCTGTAACAACATTTTTGGACAATATATTTCATTTCTCAAGTGACTCAAATATGCAGACAGAATCAAATAATACATCACCAGTCTCTACTTGTGGATCAACTAAAACCATTTTGGATAATAGCCAGCAACTGAACAATGGTCTAGATTCTAAATTTGTCAATGAGCTGATCTCTTTCATCAACTCAGAACTCCAAGAGATAGATGAGCAAGATCCTGATGAAAGGTTCATTATTTTTCAACATTCATTTAATAAGGTGAGTTGTAATTGCTTGAACTAATGTTTCCTTTTTGGGCAATGCCGCTACTTTTACTTTGAGTATTGCTTAAATTCTCTCATAATTGAAAATATATATACATGACAAACTGAAGCAACTGTGTATAGATTTCAAGTTAATCCTTTTATTGGTATTAGGTTGGTGCAAAAATAATTTCGTTTTCTCACATAGTGACATATGTTAAAAAACGAAATTATTTTTGCACCAACCTAATAGTAATGTTTTCTTTGGAAAACATTTTTTGATGATGCAGTTTATACAATACTGAAGAACAAAAATCTTGCAAGAAGAATAATTGGATGTGAAAAACCATTATAAATCAATTTCTATTCAAATTCAAGTTTAGAAAACTACCTGACTGTACAGTTATAAAAAACTTCTGCTTTTTATGCCTGAAACATGAAGACCAGAACATAATTTTATGCACAACTGTAGTGTCCATATACATACAAATTACTTTCATGTAAAATTTATGCATTATATGTTATAAAAACTATACAAAAATAATAAATCAACATTGTTTCATTTTTAACTGCTAATAATAATTAAGTTACAATCAGCATTAACATCAAATAATTTTCATTCACTCAGTTTTCAGAGAAATGAATTAGCATCAACTTTCCCTGTGTATTGTTTGGTAAATGCTTAGATGTCTAGATATAATGATATTGTTTTCTTTTCATTTAAAGGTCATTGAACATATTCATTCTTATCGTCCTTTGCTACTAGCTGTAAAAAAAGAATATGAAAGTGTCATTGAAGCACTTCGGACTTCCAAGAACCAGAATCCAAGATTGCAACATGTTCTCATGGCATTGTCTACTCAGGGGTCTACCTTGCATAACTACAGGATGAGAATTGACCAACTTGAAGATCGGTAGGGCTTATTTGCTACCAAAAAATTTAGTTTATTTTTTTCATATTGAAGAGTATTATTTAGTTGATTGATTGTTCTTTTGGCTAATCTATTAGTTACCATAAAAAAAAACCCTTAACAACATCAATTATGAACAGTGACATAATGTACTGGCCATATTTGGGGATTAAAAATATATCTACCTCTCAGCAATTTATATACCATTTGCAATAGCACAATGAAAATCATTGAAAAATGTTAATAGATTTGAAGATTGGAAAGTGCTTGGAACAAACAATCATTTGGAAAATTTCTACATTAAGTCCAGAAAAGAAATACCTTGTTCATATGCAAAAAAAAAAAAAAAAAAAAAAAAATACACCAAAACATCTCAACAGAAGTACCTTGTTAATCATTTTTAACGAAAATATATATTAGAGAGGGGTTACTGTCCAAATAGAGTTTAGTGTAAAATTAATGTAATAACATAAATTATCAATTCAATAAGTTGTCTTCAGGTAATGTGTTAGAAATAGTTATACTCAATTAACGAGTCAGCAGGCATCATATATATATATATATATATATATATATATATATATATATATATATATATATATATAAATGCTTTAATGAAAACTAATTTTGAATTTGAAAGAATTGGGAGTTATAGATACTTCTTGGACAGCTCTTTACTTTGTTAGAATAGATAATTGAAATTAAATTATTAATTACCAATTAAACAAATTTCAGTAATTAACTAAAGTAATTTCTATATAAAACGTACAAAAATTTTAACTCACAACTAACCAACTTCTCATTTGTCAAATTTGTTTTTGTGAGATTGAAAATAAAATGAAATTTTTTTTTTTATCCTTAGATACTTGTTACTTATTTTTTTTATCAGTGTGATTTCTTTGCAAGAATATGAAAGCAGTCTGTTGCAGCAACTTGAGATAATTCGCCAAAGACAAGAAGAGATAACTTTAGAAGAAAAGAAAAAAGAAAAGAGAGGCATTCATTATTATATGGACAAACGAAGGTTACCAGGTATTTAAATACTATTTGGTTTTACTTTTTAATCATTGAAGTTCCTTAAATGATAGTATAATGTAACAGTTATTTTTAATGAGGTTATGAGCTTTTATGTCATTGAAAACACAGGTATAATAATTACAGAGTCCTAAATTAGTTTATCATAAAAATTAGATTTAAAACTTTGCAACTCTGTAGTAGCATACAAATTTCACAAATCCCAAAAACAAAACACCACCAATAGTACCTCTAACATTAACAAAACAAAATTCATAATCCTACCTGCTTCTACAAAATTTATAAATAAATTAGTTATTCCTAATACTAGGATCTTTACCACCATGTCCAAGATAATCGGCGATATAATTGGGAAGAAAAATAAATCCAACACCAATGCAGATACTGGTACTTATCAAATAAATTTCTTACAATGAAAAAGCTCTTATATTGGAAGAAATCTAAAAGCTGTATCTTTGAACATAAAAGGGCTATACATTTTGACAACCATTTAAGCTTGCTTGTAATACACAGGAACAAAACTGGGCATAACATTGATATTACAAATTACACCCTAATTAAAAAATAACATAATTCTTTATAGCGAAAGTACTTTGAGAGATTACTAATGATAATATTACCAACTATAAACACATGTCAAAAGCATTGCATTACATCACCAACCTTTACTGAATCCATTCTTAAAGAATCTAATGTATGTTTATCTAAAACAAATGATATATATAAAAACGTTCTTCAAATCAAAATGCAAAAAACCACCAAGCATAATGTCTACTAGACATACACACACACACACACACAAACGTGAATATACATAATCATCTGAATCCCACATAGACAAATTAGAATTATTATACACTTACATACCTAAAGCAATATTTATGGTTTTTCAGTTAAGTTTGGAATCTGTTAATTCTTTTGAACTTTGAAAGGATGTGTCAACTCACTTGAATTCAGAATGCCATTATTTATATTAATGCTTGTTTAACAAGTTGTATACATGTGAAACCTGATTAACCAATGAGAATTAAACAATACAAAAATAAAAATACCAAAATTTCTTTCTTCTTTTTCTCTGTATCACATTCTCTGATGAAGCTTTAATAAAAGTGTTTTATCTGTTAAATTGATAAACATTTCCTATTGGTTCTTTATCTATTTTATCTTTCTTAACAAAATTACTGCTCTCCCAAACAAACGTACACAACAATATCGTAAAATCAAAAGAAAATGGTTGAATCCGCCAACACAGTTATAATGACAATATTCTCCACACGTGACAATAACTGACGTTATTTTCAGTTAACAATATGAAAATAGCGTTTCTCTACATTCCTCCAGTTGCTAAGAACATTCTGTTTTTTTTGTTATTATTAGTTACTTTCTTTAATTAAATTCATTTCGTTTTTTGCTTTGAGAAAGTCCACATTGGCTGAAATGCGTTAGCAATAACTAGTTTTCCTATTGTCATTTATATTTATAAATATATATATATATATATATATATATATATATATATCTCCAGGTAAATTGTTCCCTTGCCAGTAATTTACAATTCCTTGATGCGATGTGTTGATATGCATTGAAACATGACTGGAATTGTCTATTGATTTTGACATGTTTTTCAATGTAATATTCGAAAATAAAGTATATATATATATATATATATATATATATATATATATATATATATAATCTCATCTCAAGAGGAGGCATGGTGGAGTAGTGGATAGCAGCTTGGATTGAGGAATCAGAGAGATGAGTTTGAATTCCAGTCAATGGGAAAGGTATTAATCCTCTTCTTCTCCCAGCTATGGGTAAATAGCAGGACAGACTGTAATATTTCTTAGTCATGAATTTAATTTGAAACTATTTCTAGATGAGTAATATTTCAAACTATTTCAAGATGAAGTAAGATTTGAAGGTAATAATAAAAGAATTTACTGTCTTTACACTTAATCTATATATATATATACAACCATCCACACACACACACACACACACACACACACACATATATATAGTGATTTTCCAAGCGTAGCTTAGATGTGGCACAAGGCCAAAAGTATGGGGGCACCCAGTGATGATCGAACTCATGACTCAGTTGTAATTGTTCTAGTGAGACAAGTTTGCTAACCATTACACCGCCTCAAGGTGCCCACCCACACACATATATATGTGCATACATATATACCTCATATATATATATATTCATACACACCACATAAAACATGGTAAAATAAATTATAACAATGGAACCTTAAAGTGGTCTGTTTTTCTTTAAATTAAATTATTTGCTCTGACTTAACATTGAGCTCTCTGGATTTCATTCTCCTTGGGATTATCCATACGGATTACCAAGATTTTCATTACTTTATATATATATATATAAACAAATTGAATAAACACTAAAATATACATTTAAAATTGTATGTGTTAAAAAGTGCTCAATAGCAATCCAGAAAAAATAAAAACCTGTAGGGCAATTTAATATTCTAAAATTTTAAAACACTGAATGGGACACTACAGCAGTTTTGACTGCCAAGGTCTCATCAGGTGGTTAACTCTGCAAAATCATTATGTACAAAACCATAAGGACTTAATTTTCTTAATTCTGCACCGGTAGTAATGAGGCAGAGGAGGGGTGGGAAAAAAAAGAAATTGCTTTTCCAACTTCATCTGGTTTCATACACCCTCAAAGTCAACTTTGTCATAATCTCATTCAACAACTCAGAACTATGTATGTTTCCAACTTTTCCTCGTTGCACAGCTTACAGGAGATGCTATTTTCTTTATCAGCTTTCACTTTTCTTAAAATTTAATGGCCATACTTCTTTCATTTTTTTCCTCTAAAACTCCAATAATAGTTATCTAGCCTTGTACAGAAGCTGCATTTGGGTATTATAAATGATGAGGTATGATTATACCACCTCTTTTGAAATTGGCCCTCTATGCAACCAATGTATTTTTTTGTCACTCTCTATCTTGGCACAATACTCTATACCCTCTGTACAACATACTCCATTTAAGGGACAAAGAAGAAAAGTGAAAGGGATTATTTGTAAATTTCCAGCAATTTTTTAGAGATCGTACAAGCATGTGCATGCATGTGTGTATTTACCGTCTTAATTGCTTAAATGCCGATACCTTCAGTGATAGATATAAGTATATTTATAATTGTAAATGTTGCTATCATTTCATCTATCTATATAGCGTGAAAAATATCCAATCTTTCTGAAATTATCTGTATTGGTCAGTTTAGTGAGGATAATTTTATGTATCTCTGTGAAAATGTGAGCACATGCATCTATTTTATTTTGCCTTTTGATTTTTATAAATTATTCTTTTTAATAATATTAAATTTAATTTTATTTCCTTATTTCATTTTTTTATGATCAGGATTAAATCTGAAACAAGCAACAGATGTTGTATTCCTCCAATCCAAACTGAAGGCACTTGAACAGGAAATTGTTGACCTAAATTCCAACTGGAAAAATAAATACTTACCTCAGTCTCATAAAATATACTTGAAAGAAATACTATCTACAAAAATTGCTGAGAGAGACAATATGCGTGAGGAGGGTCGTTATTTACAGGCGAAACGTCAGAGAATCAAGGTGGGCTTTGAAGCAGCTCGAGCATACAATGACATAAGACCTCCTCATTGGTCAGTTGGAGATATTGTGGCTCATGCTCTCAAACTAGCCATTGATAACCAATTCATTGAGAAAGGTAAAGTTAGCTTTACTGCTAATAGTGTTTTCAATTTTGTAAAAGAAATTATTTTCTTATTATTTTCAGTCTCTTCATTAAAAAGTAGCATTTCTTTTTCCATGCACTTTTGGTTACCATACATTAAACTTAAAAAATAATTTGTGTTTAATAGTTTATAATAAGTATATTTATGATATTAAATATTAATGAACATAATTGTACTGTAATGAACCATGCAATAAGAATGAAACTTTTTTTCCATAAGAAAGAAAATTTGTTGAGTTGTGTTTAAAACAAGAATAAAATAATTAAAAACTTTAGCAATTTGATTTATAGTCATTGCAGTAAACATTCTCTTTCAGTAGCAAATCAAAATTGATTTATATAGTAAACATAGGCACTTAAATGTCATTAATAATGATTAGTTGGACCTGTAGAAATGTCATGGATGTTGACAACTAGCATTACCATATCTGATACCTCTTCTCTTCTCTGGCCCTTAGTCTGTATCTTATTATCTCCTTTATTCAAACCAATTTTCATTGTATGTTCGTTTTTTTTCTAAACAAATATAGTCAAAAAGTAATAAAGAATTCATAAATATTTTAAACTGTATTTTTTCATAAAAAATTTCAATGCATCACTATTTTTATGCTTTTATATCCCTACTCACCTTTTCTATATTTTGTTATTTGTTAGCAAGCTTATCTCTTTATCTTATCCATTATGTTTTCTTTCATATAGTTCTCTTTCCATTTTCTGTAGCTTTTTACTTTCTACCTTTCCCCTGTATTTCCCCTGTATTTCCCCTCATCGTTCTAACCCTTGATTTTCCCTAATCCCATCCTGCTTAATATTTATTATAATGGTTTCTCATTTTAGAAAGACTGAATAGCTAAAATAATTGGTTAAATGTTTTGTTGTTATTTTTTTTTTTACACTTAATCTTGTTTTGAGAAAACAATTGTAAATGATATGGACAATTGTCTTTGTCTTCCCTATTTCAGCTATTTCTAATGTTTTTCTGATTTTTTTTAAGAATGTATTTTTTTCTGTATTTATGCCTTCAGACACATCTGATACAGATGATAAGCTTTTATCCAGTACAGCTAAAGCATTTAAAGAAGATGAATCGAGCAATGAACGAGAAGCAGAAATGATGCTTGACTATATTGACAAATTTAATGAACTCTTTGAAAGTGGCCTTTATACAGAGGCTGGTAGGCATGCAGCTGTTAGCCCTAAAGGTATATTGCGGACACAAGCCACATTACTCAAATTTAAAGGTTTGTATAATGAGATAAACTGTGTTTTTCCAGTTTAGAAAGAAGTTAGAAAATTTATATTTTTTTATTTAAAATTTTTTTTGGGTGGTAGTGGTGGTGGTGGTGGGGGGAAGGGAGTCCAAGGGAGACAACTTTTTTCTTAAATTAAAAACCTTCTCTTAAATTTATATTTTTAGCTATTTTTTCTTGAAAAATTCAGTATACAATTTAAAACCAAACCAGAAAAACCTGTTTTGAAACTATCAAATTTAAATCTATTTTTTATTAACTAGTATTGGTTGGTATTAGTGTCATATAAAAATACTTATTAATGTCCTGTATTTTTCAGTTGCTTGATAGAATGAACATTAAAATTGCTACAAATTATGGTTTGTAATTATTTCATTTTGTCAATACTGACCATTGTAAGTTATTTATGATAGAATAATATAAATATAATATTGAAAAATTGTTATTTGTATGCATTCAATGTAATTTAAAAGAATCCTTTCTTTAGCCTATTCAGTTTGATATGGCAAAAAATTGTAAAACTAAAAACTTAATTTAAAAAGGAAAATCTATTTTAAATTGAATATGTAAATTAAGTTCATGTATCAAATTTAATGAAAAACATACTAACAATAACAATTTTATAAAGTCCATTGAATCAGTATTAACATAATTTTGATTCAATAAATTGTAACTGCTTGGAGTATTTTTCAAAAATTCTTATATTTTTGTATTGAAATATTTATAATGAAATTTTGTAACAAAATTCAAGTTTAGTGATATAAAAGAAAAAAACAATTCTAGAAAAGTGATAATTTGACATAATTTTTATATAATTCAAAAAAAGAAATGATGAGTTAATTATGGATTTTTTCACAATTTCTTATGCAGTTTTCAATTTCAGTGAGTCTATTCCAAATATCGATAAAAAGAAACTTATTAAAATTTTATTGGTTTTGTAAAAGTCCAATTTAAAGTCAGCAAGTCACTGTGTTTGGTATAACTATTAGTTCTCTTGCCTGCATTTAGTATATAAACCTAACCATTTTGGATCTAAGGATTTTATATTTGAACAGATACTGAAATAAACATTTCTAAGCTGCATTTTTTTAATAAATCAAAATATTTTCTACTTTTTCAGAATTAAAACATCCTGGACCAGATAAACCGTCTCACCTTTTTACCTTTTGCGAGGCACTAATGTCAACAGTTGAAACGGCAAGGTCAAAACCTGATGAAGAAATGTCACTGGAATGTGTAATGTGTGTTCTTGCAGAGCAGCAACAGCATTTACTCTTCCATTGGCTATCAAAAAACAAGTATGCAATAGATTGATTCTACTGATTGGTTCTTCTCAGTTGACATTTTTTTTTTTTACTGTTGCATCTGCCATAATGATAAATTTGTTTTGTGAGAATGTATTACCCAAATGCTCAATCACCCAGTTTCTTCTCCATCAACCATCGTGACATTCCAGTAATATGACAATTTTTTGTCAGGAAATCTGGTGATGGAAAAAAATGCAGGGAGATATGGACTCATGACTTTCTCAAATGTAATACTAAGTAAAAACAATCAACCTGAACTAGAATTTAAACTTGGTTTACTGATCACTGTTTTATTAATTGTTTAAGATTTTGGTTTATGATAAAAAATTATTAGAAAAACTATCCAACTTATGTTTATTTTACAGAGACCATTTATAAAGAAGTGTTATTTAATTACTTTTTCTATATTACAGAATCATTTAGTAAATGAAAATATGAATTTGTGCCCAGTAGAGTCATCTCAGTCTTAATTTTACTGACTAATTGCGTTGTCCTCCTAGCATTAAAAACAATATATTTTTTTTAAAAAACCATGTAGTATTTTAGCAGTAAAACAACTTAACATTTTAAATTATATAATGTTTATTGATTGCAAACTACTGAGCAAAAAAAGATTCTGTTGTTAGAACCAGGGTGGATGCAACTGCTTATGGAAAACAAGTAACACTTAGCTTCTGCTATAGTATAAAAAGTAAATTCTCAGATAATGCTATTGAATAATTGTGCAATCAGTGGAATTGCAAACAGCCATTTTGTTTTATCACAGATGTTGTCTGAATTAATTTAATGCCTATAAAAATTATACTGATAGATAATAGCTATTATATTTAAATATTGACAATTAGTAGCAATTGAAAGATTGTAAAAGTGATTGCCTTTTAGACATTGTTAATATGATCCTTATGTAAAATGTCTGGTTTATGCTCTCCATATAATATATAATATTCACAACAATATTTCCATTTTCTTTTATATGGTGGTGCTGAAAAGTTCTTGACCAAAGTTCTGCTCAAGAAGGAATTTTAAAGAAAATTCTGTAATTTGGTCTTTTTACCTAGATATTGGAAAGTGTGATAGTCCAAATGTGTTTTTTTATAATAATACAATAGTAAAAATATTAGGATGATATTTCAATATTAGAGTAAATATAAATTTATAATTTTTAAAATGTTGCTAAAATATACCAGTTTAATAGAATTGCTTGAAAAGAATCTTTCTCCAAATTAGTTTTTTTCTATTTGCTATATTTGTCAAAAAACTTTGATATTAATTTAAACATAGACTTCTTTTTGCTTTCCATCAGCATGTCTGATGCTAATCTCCAGATGAGTGACTCATTGTAGCTTCTTGGCTTAACATGAATTGGAATGATTATATTGAATCAATTGCTACGAAAGTTGGTTCACTATGTCATTGCTAGACCATTTTTTTCAACATTTTTTCTATCTTAAAGATCCAACATTCGTCCATGCATTGAATATTACTGTCATATTTGGTCTGGTGTTCCTGCTATACATTTAGTAGTTATGATAAAATCCAAAGAATCTGCAATGTAATCGGTTCTGACCTGGCATCTCACCTTCTGTCACTTTCCCACTGCTGTAATGTAGTTTCCCTGTGTCTTTTCTGTAAATACTTCCATGGTAATTGTTCTGATGAACCTTTCTGTATGGAAGACTTTATAAATTTAAGTGCATTACTAGATTGGCAGCAAGGTCTCATCATTTTACAGTTGAATTAACTACATGTAGCTGTAAGTTCTGTGCTAACAGTTTCTTCTCTAGCACTTCTCACTTGTAGAATTCTCTTCAGATTTCTTGCTTCCTAGTCAACCTTGATCTTCAAAAATTTAAATCCAATGTCAACCATTATCTTCTGTCTTCTTAATTCTTGTTCTTTTATTATTCTCTCTCCTTAATAGTATTTTTTTTCATATACTCACTAACAGTCAGTAACCACTTTCATCTTAGTGATTTATTGTCTTGCTTGGAGTGAAATGGTTTAAAAAAACACATTTATTGTCTAACGACCTTGTCATATTGGTTTTAAACATTTTTCTAAATGACTAAGTTTTTTTCTTTTTTTTTCTTTAATCTAATACAGATTGACATTGAGTATATCTCTTGGAGAGAAGATAGAAGCCAAATGCAAATGTACATTGGTATGCAGCTGTAATTACCAGTCTTTAGCAGAGCATGTTTACTGCAAGCTTGGACTCTACAAGCAAATGGCATTTTGCTTACTGAAACAGAACCGTGCAGAATGTGGGTTGCACATTGCTACATGTTTGGCCAGATTTACTCAGGATAATTTTAAAACTGCTTTGACCAAGTGTCCTTCTCTTGAGTTGTCTTTGCAAATTTTAATCCATCAGGAAAATTGGGCAGATTTCATTGTTAAACCATTGCTGAGTCTTAGAAATGTACTTTGCATCCTCATTAATTCACATCAAGTGGAAACTGTATGTCGCCTTTGGAATAAACTGATTGTAATAGGTAAGTGTTTGTGCGAAAAAATACAAACATCTTTTTGTTTGTCTACAGAAAATAAACTTTAATTTTAAAGCAAAACTTTTTGTTGTCCTCTTTAGTTGTATAACAGTGCATATATGTAAAAATATGTTGAAAAGAGATTTTATGTGTCCTTTAATAGTAAGGATAGACATGGAAATGAGTTTTATGTGACGTGAAAAATAAATTCTCATAAAATCATTTTTTTTTTTTTTTTTTAATGGCTTTTAATCAAAAAGTTAAGTCTTGTATATTTTTGTATGGTTGAATAACACTTTACTGTAGAAATTCCTGATCTTTTCATTGACTAATTTCTATTTTCATGCATTTGCTGTCATTATAATTTAAGGAAATATGACGGAATCTGTGTAGGAGAAATGCTTTAAGCACAATACAAACCTTGTTCAATTAAAATGATTGAAAATCATGAAAGTGATATGAAAATAACAAACAAAATGAAACTTATGAATGATAAGCATTTCTGATAATCATTGACTTTTAATAAATGTTACACATTGTCCTTTATTTGATCAATAATTGCTGATCTACATATATGTCAGTCTATAGGAACTTGAAATTTTCATATCTTCCATAATTTTATGAAATAAGTGTTGTAACCTGCAAATATTTAACAAATTATTGAAGTAAATGTGCCATTTTTCTGTAGTTTTCTATTTATTGTTATATATTAATATAAATTAAATTTTAAAACATTGTACCATAAAAAAATTAGTTATTTATTTGAAATATTTTGTGAATTATTTTCAGTTATTAAATTATTTTTTTTTTTTTTTTTTTTTTTTTTTTAGAACAAAAGTTTGGTGAAAGCATTATTCATCAGTTGATGTTGTCTGAAGGAATGCCCCTGGGTGAGGAGTGGATCTGTATTGCTAAAAAATTGGAAGAACTTGGACAACCCCAAATTGCACTGGAACTATTTGCTTCAGTGTTTTCAGAAAATATTATCTATTCAGCTGTGTGCCATAAAAAGTAAGAAAAGCAGTAAATTTGGTTATTTTTTTTTCCTTTTTCTAATCCAAATTAAGTTGAAAATGCACCTGAAGAGTGTAAAGAATTCTGGAAGGAAGGAAATAAATATCTTTGAAGATAAAGAAATGTGAACAAGTAAGAGATAATAATATTAACTGTTTCCTTATAAGGAAAAATTCAGAATTCATTAACAGATCAGCCAGTGATACTATCAGTAGAAATTTATAAAATCTATTAAAACAAATTTTCAGGAAAAATTCAGGTTTCTCAAGTCCACTGTTATAACTCTTTCCAGTATTGAAGAGGGCTTCCTTCCTAAACTTTTGTTTGAAGTAGTGGGGGATGTCAATATCTTCATTATAAGGACCACCAAAATATAACTTTAGTTTGTGGGTAACCAGAAACAATAAATAAATGTGATGGAAGTGGATTACCCCCCCTTAGACATCTAGTAACGTGACAAAGGTTAAAGTGTCAAACCTTCAAAAGTTTTTCTTCCATTTTTCTGTTCCCTGAACGGCTGCTGCCCAGCATGTAAGTAATTTTACCATAACCGGCACATACACACACTCACATTTATTCAGTTTCCAAAAATTGTAATTTTTGTGAGAATATATTGTTTTTATTTTAAACAGGAAAAATGTTTATTTGTTCATCATTTATATTTGAAATTTTTGATTGCCACT
The DNA here is from genome assembly GCA_963932145.1 of Acanthosepion lycidas. NCBI lineage: Eukaryota > Metazoa > Mollusca > Cephalopoda > Sepiida > Sepiidae > Acanthosepion > Acanthosepion lycidas. Next base: position 42,668,130 of record OZ010601.1, on the reverse strand, counting down.
GCTTTTAATGAGCTTGAAGTTATAATGCAACAAGTTCTTTGGCTGTAGATGTCTTGGTTTATTTAGTTAGAGAAAGAAAGGGACAAATCTTATTTTACATTTTGTCTGATTACTGTATGGAAAGGCAGTGTTTAAATTGCACTACCAAGGACTTATGTCTTCAACCACAGTCTGGTTTCTACTATTTCCTTGTGTCAGTCTCACATTGTTACTTTCCTCTCATTGTTCACATGGCTTTAATATTTTTGGTATTTTATAAGTACAATGCAAATACAAAATTGTTTAACAGCTTTTATTTATTTTTTGACATTATGGATAAACTAATTTGTAAATAAATTCTTGAATGAAAAATAATTTTTTATTCACTGCAAGCAAAAGAACTTGCTCTTTTTTTCAGGAAAAGAAAAAAGTTTTTATTTGAAGCCATGTTAAAACATGGTTAATCATGTACAAATGAAAATTATTAATGGCTTTGCAGGCCTGAAAAAAGTATCTCAGTTGTCGCATAAGCTTGAAAAAATTTGAAAGTCACAAAATTTCTAAAGATATTTTGGAAACAGTGAATTTTTCAAGTTTGATAAAACTGAACTTCTATGATAATGTCTTGTTTGAAGAGCATCTATTAGACAGGCAGTACTGTTCAATCCCTTAAGGAATTTATGATTAATCAGCACAAATTGTCTTGTTACAGAAAATCAACTATTCTTTTTTTTCTTTTGTCTCTATATTTGTGATTGAATATTAGAAATACTAGTCAAGGATTACTTGACCATATTTACAAACTGCAGTTTTATTGCTTTTTACCAGCTTTTTCAGTTTCGTTTTACATAAATCTTTTACATTAAGGCTTTTTTCAAATATTTAATAGTTGGTCACTTTATGAAGTTTGTATTTTTTTTAATTTAATTCAATTTTCTTTGTTATTAATTGGAATGGAAAGAATGAAACACATTTTTCATAACTATATGATTTGTATATGTGGTTATTTCTGTAGAAAATGGTGTTCATCCTTTCCTTCTCCATTTTGTACAATAGTCAGTTTTTAGATAATTACAAATTATTTCCCTTTTTTTTTTAACATATGACATGAATTCAGTGCAAAATTTCTATAAATTTTTTTCTTTGAAGAAATATCATATTTAAGAATTGAATTTAAAATAATTTTTCAATTATCAAATCCTTGTTTTTGTAGCATTTTATTGATTTGCTATTGGTGTACTACTGAATAGAGAAGAGAGGTTTACTTAGCTCGGTTAAATGGTACACACATACAAATCAATAAAAACAGCTTCATAATATTCTTCTTGTGGTTTTTAAGTTTGGATTGTTGTCATAATCATTTTTACTACATGAAATATTTAAAAAAGTGAATTCCATAGAAATAGGTTGCTAATAAAGATAAAACTGTTTTTTCTACTTAGTAGGCTTATAAATTTCTATTTGAAGTCCTTGTAATAAATTAAAGCTAAATCCTGTTTAACACAAAGTTAAATTGATATAAAGTTAAATTTGGATCATTAAATATTGCTTCATTTTTAGAAATATAAACAATTGAAAAAACAACAAATATTTTTCATTTTAGTTAAATTTTTATCATTAAAACATTTTATAAAATGATTCTCCCAATCATAAAGTACACTTGCTTAAATAACAACTTCATTATTCAGTGCAAAAACATTTGTAATGTAGATAAGTGATGGAAATATAGGCATGTTTGTTGAAATATTTATTATATAAACAATCTGATAAAAAATTTAATTCCTGTGATTTAAACCGATAAAGATGTCATGTAATCAGACTTAGTACTTAATCATACCAAGATACCTTAAATGCTGTCACTGGTCAATAGTTAAAATGATATGCATTTAGTTATTTACTAACAAAATTTATTCTGAGAAACATGCCTGTAACCAAAATTACATTAATAATCAAAGTCAGGTAAAATACATATATTCCAATGTATGCTTACTCCAGTATACATTGCAATATATATATATATATATATATATATATATATATATATGAAGAAATATAGTTTTAAGTTGTGCTATATTTATGGGGTAAAGTGCTCAATATCAAATAGAGCGTATGTAAATATAAATATAAAAGTGAACATTGAAGTCAACACTCGGAGGCGATAGGCTGTTTCATGCTGGATGCAATCATCAGGCCACCTGACGATTGCGTCTAGCATGAAACAGCCTGTCACCTCTCTCTCTATCTATCTATATATATATATATATATATATATATAAAATTTTGTTACTTGGCTGTTTATTAAATACAAATATTTTTCCGTGAGTCATTTTTCTATTTATCTTCACATTTGGGATAGAAATAGTTACTTTAGATATATATTTGGTGAAAGAGATTTTATTATTACAAAATAAATTATTCTATATTGCTATTTACTAAGGTTAGTTTTGGTACATGACTACAAGTATGTGGGCACCCAGTGAAGATCAAACTCATTAGCCAGTAATAATGGTCAACCGTACTAATGATTACTTCACTCAAATTATTATACCCAAATTATTCTGTTACATGTAAGTAAAAATCATCTACTTTCAGGCTCAAATCAAAAGATATTTGGAGAACATTTACCAGAATAATCATTAGACTTTTTTTTTTAATGTCATGTTCCATCAGGACATAAGTAATCATTACTCTCCACAGGTTTCTTTTCTTTATTATTTAGGAATTGCCGTCCATTCTTGGGAAAGATAGTGGAGAGATTTCCTATTGCTTTTGCTATGATTTGGAATTTAGAATTCTCCTTCTCTTCGATTGGTTGCACCCCCCCCCCCAGCTAGTAGAAGAGGTAGATTCATTCTTTTTCCAAGGGTATTAGTGTAAAAGTGAATGTAACCAGAATTTTGAACTTGGTTCTTTGATTCCATTTTCTACACCAATATCCACTACACTTACCTGCCTGCATACCATAAAATGTTACTTCTTTGAAATATTTCATTGTCATCTTAAAGAAGAAGAATTAGGTATTTGATGGGAGTTCAGAAAAGATGGGATATGGACATATGGCTGAGTGGTTAGAATGTTCATTTTCCTGGGTTTGAATCTCACTATGGTCAATTTTTCAGGAATGTGGCTTTTTGAGGTTATTGGCCTGGGGAGATGATCCCAATGTGTGACACCTTTAGAAAGTGCCTGAAAACTATTCCATGTGTTGACCCAAGCCTTGTTAGTGAAAATGGGTTGATGGAACTATTGGGAGGTGTTGATGGTTGTGTTAGCACAAAGTCACGCATGGGCTCTGTGGGTGTTGAACAAACACAGAAATGCCTGAGCAGGTATCTGCAACAGGGGTTGGCTAGGTGTGCAGTACAATCACACAAATGATACCAAACAATTTTAACATAAAAATTGTTTCATATAAATTATAACAACCAAATTGAAAATTGTTTAAAAGTAATTAAATTTATTTAAAAGTGTACATCTGAATTGTGCACATATATTTTTAAAATAAATGTGCTCACATTTAAGTGTTAATAAATTTGTTTTTAAAATTATTATCCTACAACTTACATTTATTAATCTATTTAAATTGATTAATGTTAAAATATTTTTTCCTTTTCAACAATTTTCAGTTTCTATTTAACACATATTTTTTTTTTATTATGATACCAACAAGTTATCTTGTTCTTGGCATTTTCTAATATATTTTAATCTGTAGTTGAACCAGCAGCAAGTTTATTTGCACTGATACCTTTTAGTGTCAAAACAATGTTAGGACTTCAGTTGAAGTGATAAATCAATTTATAAAAATTTTTTATTGTCTGTTGGCATTTGAAGTCAGATTTTATAATTGATATGTTAAAAATGTTAGGTTTTCATTTTTATGTAATGTTTTACTGACAAAAGGGAAAACCAATTGACAACATATTTGTCTTTTCTCATTAGAGAATGGATAATTTTCTTCATACTCTATTCAAGTTGTTTGCTGTCAGAAATCAAACTGATTTCAAGCATTTCTGTAATGTGTTATTTCTACACACTGAGATCTTATTTTGAAATTTGTGAAGGTGCAATGATTTATAGCGGGTATTATTTGGATAAGCATCAGGCTCTTTTTCTTTACAAAAGAACAAAAAGTATAAACTGAAGTTAGACAAAATATTTAATTAAATCTTTTATTGTGTATTTGTAATGCTATTTTCTGACTATTTTTGAAACCCAGGTAAATTAAGAAAAAATATTGAATTTACAAAGCTGTCATTATAGTGTCACTTTTTCACACTATAATGTCGTCATCATCATCATCATCATCATCAACAGTCAGCCTCTACCAATGTGCCAATTTAACAACTTCTTTTCCAAATGTAAATATCTTGTGTAGTGAGTATTTAATTTCAAGCTGTTTCAATGTTGACTACAAATGTTTGTAGTGAAAGAAACAAATTTTTATACTTCACTTTTATATACTTTTTATAATTCACTGAACAGGTGGTGTATATTATTTTGCAATGTTATGCAAACAACTAATGATCTTTTGAGCATAAAAAACATCACTGATAAGAGTCAAAGCTTGTTATCTTTCTCTCAGTTTTCACTGTTTTGCTATATAGTAATCAAAATCATTGATAGCACTTCAAAACTATATTGTAAAAATTGACTTGGTTAATGCATGATGAATCTATTTTCAAGACATACTATAATAACTTTGCACTGTATAATAGTTAGGGTTTATTATTTTCAGTATATATTTGTTGAAAACCTTCAAATCAAATCTACACAGATCACTGAATCCAAGAAACTGCCTATTTTCATTTGGGTCAATGAAAGTATGTAGGCATGGGGATCAGTCATACTTTTTAAGCTTTAATGTCTCTTAGTGAGTGTCACTGACCAATTTATTTGCCTACCTCTCATGCCATGAAAACGTTGATCCCATGAGAGCCACCTTGTCCCTCCAACTCTCACAATCTTGGCAATTTAGGCTTTATGTAAATAAATTAAAAAATTCTATTGCTTAAACAATTACTAATAAAATTACTTTTGATTTTAAGCAATAATGATTATATAAGTTTGAGACTAAATTTTAAAATTTTCTTTCAAAAGGTATGTGTGGTAGAAAATCTAAAAAATGTTATCCTAAAACAATGAACTTTAGACCATCCTTTTTTTATATTGCAGCATATATAGAACAAAAAGAAGGCTCCAATAAATGGATAATATTGGAAATTTTTTGCAGTTTATTTTCTTCATGAGACAATGTTATTTTGCTGTTATTGTTTCATCTAAGAAATTAAAATTTCAATAATATTATTAATATAACTAGTGTATACAAATAAAAATGGCAGCCAATCAGGTGATTCGGGAAGAATGTATGACTGTTAGTTGTAAGGCATGTGGCCTGATCAGTAAGGCATCTGTATCTGTTGCTTTAAATCAGAAAAATGGACGAGAGTTGGAATCTTAATTCTTTATTTCTGATCTGCATTGCTTACTGATAGTCACAGAAAAACCACTTGAAAGTTGCAATATGATGGTTGATTGATAAGCAAAAATTTTTGTGTCTACTGGCATTATTAATAGTGGAAATAGAAACATGTTGTTTGTTAGTATAAAAAGTCCTTTTCAAATGTATTTATTGTCAGTTCACTTAATGATTTCCATTGTCTTGTATTTGAGTTGTATATAAAGTGGTGGTCCATGATAGAATTTTTGGTACTAGAAATTTGTGTCAATTGACATTCACTGAAAGGACACTGCAAGGTCACATTGCAGTCAGTAAATAGTGGGCAGATTGAAATTCTCATCTGTTGCCATCATTTGTACAGTTTGTAAAATCTTGGGGTTTCCAAAGTCCAGAGAGGTGTCAAATGGTTAACATTTTTTCATTTGGTGATGAAGTTGCGAATTAGATTTGGATTAAAAGTAAACTTTGTTTGCAGAAGAAAATGAAAAAAGTTGATAGAATGTTTGGGAAAATGTGCAGCATTACTATGTTGAAAAATTAAATTGGTAATTTTTAAGAGAAATGAATTTATTGCAGTTTAATATGAGTTTCATTATTCTATCTGGTTTAAAACTTGTTTTATAGGATTAGAGATCTTACTTATCAATCAGCTCATGTAGAAAACAACTGAAATTAAAGTGAAAAATGAATAATTGATGATCATTCATCAAAATAATAAAGTATTAATATATAGGTATTGTGGATTTCAGAAGCATAAAAATGATATGACAGCATTCTTTATTCTGGTTGGAAATGTTGAGGAAAACTTTTGTTTTCTTGTCATCTCTATATTACTAAAGGAAATATGCTTTTATTGAAAACATGTGATTAGATTTTACCACTGCTGAAAAATATGAATTAAACAATGGAGATAACTTTAAGTTTTTTTGAAATTGCTGCAATGAGATTATAGTTGTCAATGAAAGAAAACTTAAAATGAACAAAATTCAAATGTAATTTATTTTGATAAATAGTCTGGCCTTGAGTGAATCATACACAATGTAAAATACAGTTAATATTTTTGTATATTCTGCCAATAGATTTTTAAATTAATAGATTATCCAACATGAAAATATAAATTTTCATGTGAATAATTTCAGATAGTTTTCTTAAAGAAAAAATGCTAAAGTCTCATAACAGAAAAATAGTTTATTATTCCAATTTGTGTTCATGTATTTATATGCAGATTATGAGCATATCTATGATTATAGATATACAATTGAATCTAATCATTTATACACACCCTGTGTAATACTGTACACACATATATATATATATATATATATATATATATATATATGCATGCACATCCACACAAGCATACATACAAACGTTTGTACCAATTCAGAATCTGTTCCCACAAAATAATGCATTCATATGCAGACAGTATGTAAAAAATAAAGATTCTGTCAGGCAGTAACCACCAGCATTGCCCCCAACAGGAAAATCTACATTGGCATCCCATCTTTTACAACCATCACTTTTCTTCTTCAAGACATGCTAAGCTCTTAATACCAAACTTTAATCAATGTTTTTCTGGGTTGGAAGTAATATTTTGGCTTAAGAATGCAATAGTCTCTGTCAGTTTAAGAATTATATTGTCAAGTAAAAACAAGTCAGAGTGTATAAAAGAAAGAAAGATTATGATTCTCACTAATACTTATAATTTAAAAGTATTACATGATTTTATTTTTTGCTTCATTTTCATACAGAAAGATCATTTTATATTCTATAAATGAAAAAAATCCTGAATGAAGAATGATTCCTAAATTAACCTTTTTGTTTGATGCTTATAATTCATATGAAGTAAAAAGTTTGATGTGAACTCTAGTTAAACAGTGGAGTGATAAAATTACCATGCAATTAGCTTCCATGAATGTATAGAATTAAAATAATTCCCATATTTTAAGAATGTTTTAAAATGATAAAAATAGATGGTTTAACTATAAAAGGTTTAGCATTAATAATTTGGTTTTGCATGGAAACAAGTCGAGTTTCAGCCATTTTTTAATGTCTTGGAAATTCAAGTATTAGAAAAAAATATTGAATATCATTAATGGTGGTTAATAAAAATGTTAAAATAATGATTTCCTCATATAGGACCAAAGTAAAAAAAAAATTTTTTCAAGACTAAAGGAAAAATATTTAACTTCCAATGCTTTAACAATAAGCTTGCAAGTGATTTATAATTTTATAATTCTTGCAAGTGATTAATTAAAAATCATTTCAATAATCTCTTCATAAAACAATCAAGTTATGGTGAAATAGTTATACATATTACTATTGATCACTTTGTGAAAAATTTATCTGATTAATATTGATTATTATTTGTATCAACAAAATACTGAAAATCTCATATTTGGGCTTTATATTTTGTAGCATTTTTTTGTATGTTGAATTACAATTAAAAAATTTGTATGTTAAAAATATGAAAGAAACTTTAAAAATTTTAATCTCTTTTCAAGTCACTGAAAAGTGATCTTTATAAATGACACACATTTCAGATGTTTAGAAACATTTCAGATATGTATTTATACTTACTTCAGAAAATATCCTTTTTTAATTTAAAATGTTGAAATTAAAGCTATTTTGTCATTAAAATAAATAGTAGGACTTTGTCTCTGGTTCACCTATTGTAATTTCTAGATGACAAGGATATTATTTTATTGTTCAGTGGAGTAAGTATAGAATAATAATAGCAACATTTCATTTTTTGTAAGTCCAGTCCTGTTATTATAACAATAAATTCATGACAAATTATGCAGTATTATTTAGCAGTGTTCCTAATCCTTATAGACCATGGTAGAAAATAAAACTTTAGTATTTTAGAGAAAAAATACATTTTTTTTCCAAATTTATTTCAGATGTTAACTGTATAAGACATTTAATTATACTCTATTAAATGAATGAGATGCTTAGAAATACTTTTATTCAAAATATATTAAAAACTTTTGTTAAAATTTCTAAGTACCATTATTCAAGAAGTATTTTCTGTTTTAATTTTGAATGCAAGAAACATCAGCAGTGAGATATTTTCTTTTTCCAATTTCTTGTTCTTGAATTGTAGATCTGAATTGATTTAAGAATTTTGTGGAATGAGTGACATTTTTCATAAATTTACTTCTTAATCTGATTGATTTAAAAAAATTAATTTAATGCAATTCTTTGGCTTTTATTTCTTTGATTAACCATTTGTTGTGCTGTTTGCATCAATTCATTGGAGAGAGAGAGAATGGTGGTGTGCTTAGGTCTGCTAAATTGAAAAGTAAAAATAAATGTAAACAAAAATTTATTAGATAAATATTTTTATAAATTCATGATAATGTACTTATCCAACTATTTTTTTCTTTGAAAACTTATTTTCTCAAAATACATATTTCTTAAATAAAGGTACTAATAAGTTTAAATAAGTTAAGTATACATACAGTATATATTCTAAAATAACTGATATTTAGATTATAATATTTTATATATAACTACATAGACAAAGCTCTTTAGTTTTACTGGGAGATGATTTTGAGATGGAACATCAAGATAACCAATATGTTATACAAGAAAAGTAATATTACCTTAAATGGTGGGATTCTTCTAATGTGATATCTACAGTCAGTTATTGGATGAAATGGTGCAAACTGTTACTTAGTTAATTTGTCTTAATTTCTCTAACTGTATTTAATAAAATTTGAAATACTATTGGGTTAAAGGGAAATAACTCTTAAAAAAGCAGAAAGTTATTCAGAAACTTCCTTAGAAAGTTAGGCACAAAACCATTGTAAATATGGTAAGAGTAATATTTGTTGTTTCCTTATAAGGAAACATTCATTGACCAAGCAACCAGTGCTACTGTGGGTTGAAATTTATAAAATCTCTTTTTCAGGAAAATAGGTTTCTCAAGTCCAATAACTGCTATTGCTCTTTTCCCTATTGATGGGGGCTTCTTTCCTAGTAGTGTGGAAGTCAAAATCTTGTTATTATTTTCGCTTTGAGTTGCATGCGATATTCATTTCAGTTGTTGCTGTTGTTGGTAGTTCTCAAGTGATGTGGTTTCTCTTATTTGGTACAGTTCTTTGTTTGTTATTCTGTAGCACCACTGTGCAAGGTTCAAAGAAGGATCGTCCTAAGACCCACAGGGTCCACTTGTTGAAAGCTGTTTTTGACCATTGATCTGAGAAAGTGGTTCTATACAGCTAACAGTTTAGATATTTCTGAATGAGTTTGGTGCCATGCATGAAATCTATATGAATGTCTTGATCTGATGAGGCCACTTCAGAACATGACTAGAGTTTTCAAGTTAATGTTTTGGTTTTATAAAAATTTGCAGTGTTGGGTGAAACTATTTCTAGCATAGCTTGTGTTCAATTTCCTTATCTAAACTAAATTTCATATAACTGATCCATACACCGAGATATCTGAAGTGTTTAGCATTTACTAATTCCACATCCTAAATTTTTATGATGGATTCAGGGTATCAGTGCCATCACTGCTTTCATTCCAATTCCAGATAATAGCTTCTGTTTTGGAAAAGGTTTATCTTGAGTCATCTTACTTGGAACACTTGATAGACAATGTTGATATTCAATGAATTTTCTAAAATTATCTCAATCTTTTTTTTTTTTTTTTTTTTTTTTTCATAGTAAAAACAAATTACATATAGTTTTTAATTATTCATGATTAAGTTCAGGTGCCAAACTAAATATAAAATTGATTAGTCACAAAAATATTCCAATTTAACAATATTGGAAAAATTTATATTTGTGTGAGATTGTAATTGTTTTTAGATGAACTAGTTTCATTCTGCTGTAAACTGTATCTTTAATTTGAGTTATTGAAGTTGTATATCATAATTTGTTGTATCTTGTTTAACAAATTCCAGAATTGGAAGTTGTAATAATTTGTTTTAACATTGAACAGATCAATGATAAAGCTGAAGCTGATCTGAATCACAAAATATCTCTGCCTTTTGCAGCCATCTATTAGCATATATATATATATATATATATATATATATATATATATATATATATAAACATAAGGGGATGCTCAAACTCTGACAAAATGACTGAAAATCAGAATTTATTTTTGAATCCCTTTGTCAGGCCAAAATGGTTTGTTTGATTTATAACAGTGAAAATATGTTGCAATAACCTCGTGTTCTTTTTCATAATGCTGAATCAATGTTCAATATTGGCACTAGACAATAAAACCTACAAATATTTTTTATTTACTGATATTGTACTATTAAATTAAGTTAACTCTGAGAAATTGACCATGAAAAAAAGTGAAGGCAAGGCTGAGAATTGTCAATGAAGTTAGAATTCAATAATTTGTCCTGGCTCATTTTGTCTTTAATCTGTTACTTCTTTCAGAGGAAAAGTAGCATTTTCTGTTATCATTTTTATACAACTTATTTGATTTGAAGGCAAAATCCACTGAATCTTTATATTGCAGTATAACATATTCACAAGTCCCATGAATAAAGGATCAAGTAGCAAATCAAGGCAAATAAACTCACATGTTTAGTGTAGATTATAAAAACTTCTGCCAAGACAAGAATATTTTGTATATTCTAAAGAAATTCTGTTTTAGTAAAGATGATGAAAAAACAACTTTTTCATTTACTTAAGGGCTTTTCAAAAGTTTACATTCTTTTTAGTTACTCATTCAGAATTGCATATTATATGTTTACATTATAATTGCATTAGCATTGTAATTATTAATATATTTAATTAGCATATTAATATAATTGTGAATTTATTTTGTGTTCAGTATTTTTGCTTATATTAACATGATCTTTGGATTAATCGATAGCTAAAACAATATAGCATTAGAACTTATGAAAATTTGAAAGGTTAGTTTATAATATAATTAATAATGCTATTAAAGTAATTTTATTTCTTATTCAGAAATTATAGATTCCTAATTAATATATATACAAAGGCATAATTATTTTTCTACCAGAATTTCTTGCAATTTATTTGTGTGCATGTGTTGATATACACACAAATATGTATGTGGGAATTCCGCTGACTAGCCTGGAAAATTAGAAATTCCACCATATGAAATAAAGTAAGGATAAGTGTAAGAATTTTGATATGAGCAAATTCTCAATTTGCAATGAAACTTCATCCCATGAAAGCTGAAATTGGACAAGATTTGTTTGAGATGGTGAAAAGGTTTAAAGGAATCACATTGACTATACCAAATGTAAGGAATGAACAAATGTAGACTTATTTTATTGGAATGATGACAGAGAAAACACGTCTATTGTATTAATATTATTGCCAGATTACATGTCCACCATGGGGGATAGTTAGAATACATGCAAGATGAGACATCTCAAAACATGTATATGTTTTCAATCTTACACACAAATTGATTAATGTATGTTCATTTATTTATATACACATCTTTAGGGTGATAAAATTGTTAAGTAGACTGTATATTCACCTTAGAAGTGATCTTTATAACATTTTAATCTGAAAATTTATGTTCTTCAAATAATTGTATAGATATGGATATATATACACAACTATATATTATCAAAAGATCAAAGATTTGTAGATCAAAATGCTGAAGATTTCAATTTTATGAGTTATACAATTGAAATAGAGAAGTTATTTAATGAGTGAAAATATTTCACTGTAAAATTATATGATCATAGGAAGGGATTGATACATCTACCCATGTAAACACATATTTATATACATATTTACACACACAAGTACAAACATTTATAGGTATGATTATATGCTGATATTCAATTGTAGCTATTGTTATTTCATGGATGAATATAGGCTTTTATTAACACAAACTTATTTTCAGTTGCTAACTCTAAACACTTCAGTAGTTGAAATGTTATTGTTATCATTTACTGATAGCTAAACAAAAATGCTCTCCCAGTAAAAATGATCTAAGTTTGTATGTATTAGAATTATGTTCTGTAGAATAGAAGGCTAAGTGTAGCAACTAGTACTGAATTCTCTTGTAGAATAGTGGGTGAATTTTTCATTAATGGAGAAGAAACAAAAGAGATTCAAACTTTGGGATCCTAGAAATGTGGATTTCCTAAACTAAAGACAAAAGAACAATAATCTGCACATATATAATAATAATAGGATAGCATTAATAAACTTAATTAATTCCAGTATTCTTGAGCTATTAACCACAATACAATTATTTAAAATGAGTATTTTATTGTATATCGTAATTACAAAATTATTAACTGTTTAACAGTATTAATGAAATGTGATTCCTTATAAATCAATAAATACATTGTTTCATTTATGAATGATGATTACAATGGAAGAGTTTAATATTACAATTACTAAGACTACATTATATAATTGCTAATATTATCACTTAATAAAATGCTTTTAATAAAAAAATCTATAAATACATTGCTCTTGCTTATTAAATATATTAATGATAATATTGACATTAATGTATCAATGTTTATATTTTAGTAATAATTTTATGTTAGTGGTGATATTTATTTAAAAAGTAAACAAAACAAATATGGGAGAATATAAGAGTAATTTTGAATAAATCTAAAATAAAAAAGATAAAATTTTTATAAGTAAATATTTAGCACTTTTTACTGAGCCAATTATTTTTATCCTTTGTTAAAATCTTTTGTCTATTTGATAAAATATATTTTTCTGAATAACAAAATTTCCTGTAACTAAGAAATTTTTAATAAAAAATCCATTTAAATTATTCATTAAGACATAGTACTCAGTAAAGTTGTTAAAGTTAGTAAAGTGTAGTTTAAGAATATTAAGTGACTATAAAACTGATTCCCAAATCTTATAGCAGAGAACAAATGAAGCTTAAGTTAATTATAAAAAAGCAATTATGTTGCAGCAAAAATTTTCTGAAATGAAACAAAACAACTAAAATATTTATGGCTGAATTTTTTGTACTGTTTTAAGAAGTCATAAATTTTAGTTTTTAATCTGTGGAAAACCATTCATAGGCAGGAAAGAGTCAGTAGGTAACACTATTATTGCTTACTAGTCTGCATTCTAACAAAATATTTTTCTGTAAACATTAACATAAAAATGAGGAATATACCTGTTTAAGTATTATTTGATAAATTTCACTCATATCTTCATTGGTTTTATTAAAACAAAACAAATTTTTTAGGCAAAGTTATTCATTATAGTAAAGAAATAAATTGAATTATTGTTTACTAAGATAAATATCATCTTTCTCCATTGTAATTATAATTTTTTATTAGAAGCTGAGCTCTATAACAGAAAATAATGGTAATAATTGCACTTAAAATGAATATAAAAGAAAATAATTGAAGTATTAAAAAGATGTTGTTTAAAAAAATAAATTGGGTGTACAAGAGCAGAGTCTAAAAGAAGAAATACATATTTGTCTGTGATCAGGGATTTAATCTGTCCTGAAATATTAACCAACCCAAGATGTTTAATCGATTTTTTAAAACACTTGTATTAAAAATAACAGACTAGAAACACTCAAACAGAATCAGCCCCACCTTCTCACCAAAAATGAAAGAGGAAAAAAGAAAAAAAAAAAGAAAGAAGTATTATATCCCATGTTTTGTTGCTGTAATTCCCAAAAATGTTGAAGTTTTTCTGTTTTTTTATGTTCAGTCGAGTTGTGATTCTGATTGTCAACAATCCATTCTAAAATTAAAATCCTTATATATGAGGGGTGCTAGAAGTTTTTGGCTCAACCCACTTCCCAAAATCTGACCAAATGGCCAAACATCAGAATTTATTATGGAATCCCTTCTTGGTTAGGCCAAAAAATTTTCATTCACCATCCTCCTCATATAAAGGAATGCTGAAAAGTTCTCAACCTGACCAGGAAGGGATCCCAATATAAATTCTGATGCTTGGTCATTTGGTCAGATTTTGGGAAGTGGTTTGGCTTGAGAACTTTTCAGCACCTCCTTGTATACACACATACATACATACATACACATTTATATATAGATTTTATGTCATTATTTTCCTTTCATTTAATTTCTGTTGGCGGCAATCCCTGGCTACATGCATCCTTGTAATCAGAAATTCCTATTTTCCGTAGACTGTCTTTAATTACAAAAGTTGAAAATTTTTCAAATGGACAAAGATTTTCATTTGAAGCAAAACTGCAAAATGGTGTCAGATTTGTTACATCCTGTCCATTGTACAAAATCCGAATGTAATATCGTTTCTGTCGGTTTCGTCGATAACTGTAAAGTTCAAATACAATCCTAGAGGCATAAGGAGGCCATTTGCCACTGTGTGCACCCAGAGCAGTTAGCACAGGGGTCACAGTAACATCGTGACCTGAATATAATTGAAACTTAATAATAGAATTTCCTCTCATGTAGGTTTTCATGGACTGCACAATTTCATACAAGAAAGGATGTGTTGCTAGACGGTGTCGCTTCAGGTTAGTGCTGTCTGTAGTCACTTGTCGGATGCCATTTTGGTCAAGGTGCTCCCAAAGATTGTCCAATACCATCCAATCAACACACTGACCTTTAGTGTTGCAAGGAAGGGTGATATTGTGACAGGCATAAAACATAAACACATCCATCATAGCACTAGCCCATGGAAGCTGACCAACTTTTAAATTGTAGACTGATGCTATTTTCTGAGCTAAATAATAATATTGGGAATTGTTTTGTATGAGAAATGATGCTAGCCGATCGGTAGACTGCTTCAGGGCATGAATAACTGGGCAGTGGCAGGATGAACCAAAAAACCGTTCGGAACACATCAAAAGGTTGGAAGAGCGTTCAATAAGAAGCTCTGTCAAGTTAAAGTGCGGCAGGAATCCATAGAGAAAGGCAATGGCACTTTGGTATGTCCGTGAATACTCAGTACTTCGGATGTACACCTTCCGGGCATTGTAAGCATTTCCAAACAAGCGCCATCGATGCACATAGTTATCTTTGAGAAATTCTCCAATCTGAAGATGTTGAAGAACTCCTAGTCCAGTTAATTGGGAGCCATCACAAATACGATGATTTGGATAAAGAGCCCAGTTCCTGAAACCACTAGATGGATGTTGTTTACCCTGGAATGCTATCATGGTGGGTAGAAAGCCCTCCAGGTAAGGACTGTGAGCAGCAAACAGTTGTTGGTCAATACGACAACCTAATGTGGGGTTTGGATGATTCCGAAAAGAATGCATTGGTGTACGGTCACCATGTCGAATTAAGACGTGAACTTGCTCCAAGTTGTATTTCAGTGGGACATCACCTGCCATATATAGAAATAGAAATAATTATAAAATATTATTGATATAAACAATTTTTGTTTTTGTAGAAAATCTAGCCACATTTAAACAATTTTTTTTATTGCACATTTAATTATTTAATTTAGAAGTATAACAAAGTTGAAAGAATAACTTTATAATATTAATTGTAATAATAATGATTATGGAGAATGTAACCAGTTTGTTAACAGCTGGAAAAATCTTAAAAATTTACTTCAAAAGCCAATTTCATTTCATTTTATGTCTAATATTTTATTCAAAACAAAATACTGAAAATGACAGAATATCAAAGTTCATAAAAACTAAACCACTTATCATAGGTGGTTACTGTAATGAGTTTGATTTTAACTGTATACTCTTCTATTTTGAGTTTGTACAAAAATAGTTATGTTTTGTATTAGGTTCAAAAGGAAGTCTGAGAAAAGAAATAAATGCTTTTTTGGTCTTAATTTATATATTTAGTCAAAATAATATTTTCCCTCATTATTGATAGCATAATTACATCCATTTTACAAATTGTTCATTCCTCAAGCATAAAACTTTTCAAATTTCAATTCAAAACAACAGTATCAGTCTTAACCTCTTCTCAATTAATAAACTGTTTTCTTTATATAAAAATGTTGCATTGATTTGCAAAGATGGAGCAAGGTCAGTTATGCGAGAAGGATGAAGCAAAACTTTCATAATTAGTGACATAATATTTTCCTAAATAACTTGGGCAATACATGATCTTGTGTAAGAGCAATATGCCTTTATGATTAACCAATGACGGGCACTTTTTCTACAATTTTCTGTGCAGTGCTTCCAAGTGACAATAATACTACTTTGCATTAACTGTGTTTCATTTTGGTTTAGCACTTTATAATTTAGGGTTTGGGATGGATTCTCCTTTTTCAATGTGATAACCATTGTCATTTTCATGGGGGTATAAGGAAATTACTTTTCATCACTAGTGATGATTCTACCCAGGAAAGTCTTGGTAGCAAGTCTACTCTTTCATGATGAGCAGAGGGTAACACTTTTGTTGAGAAGCAGTCAGATGATGAGAGATGCATTGGCACTTTTAGACACTTTTCTGTGTTCATGAAGATCTTTTATGGTTAAATTTTACCTTGTATTAAACTGTTTTGATAATTATCATGCAATTTTTTTAGAATTCTCTTTAATTATGGTTTGCAGAAAGTCAGTATTGGCAAAACTTGGTTATCCAAATTGATAAGAAATTTTGAGAGAAAAATTTTCTGATGAAAACTAGTGAAATCATCATTGGCACATATAGATACTTAAAACTTTATTTTATATAGATAGAAGGAATATTTCTTGCTACTTCCATTGTTGAAGTACATTTTCTAAATTTATACAACACATAGTACTGATATGTAAACTCATTTTCAAAGGATAAAATCATAACAAAATTCATCTGTTTTGATATTAAGTAATCTACAAATAAAGACAAACATTAGAACATAAAGATCAATGGTCAATGTAAGTATTGAAAAAGTACCCTTAAAAGGATCATGTCAAAAATGTAACAGAATTTCTTCTGACCTAATAAGTATCATTAAATTACATATTTTAAAGCTTTATTGATAACTTTTTCTGAATAGCATTTTTCTTTCCAAGTTATAAAAGTTTCAAATTGAAAAAATAATGTCTTAAATAAAATATTTGGCAAACTTGGAATTTTATGCCCACAAAAAAATGGACCATCAAAAGGTACATTTTTTCTATTGATACCATTATTATTTTAACTACTTTCACTCCTTGACAAGGTTTATTGTTTTAAAAAGTGATGATTAGAAATGAAAGCAACATATGCATGTGAATTTATACATTATTTTTCTTAAGAATTGACAACGAAAATAATAAAAACTATATATTTATTAGATTGCTTATTGGAATGGTTGGTAAAACATTGGTCAATTGCCAACTGATTTGAATTTTATAAAATGGTAAATAAGAATTTCCTTACAGTTCATATATTTTAATAATTTAGTAAATGTTTATTAAATTATGAATAAAAATTGTTTTCATATTTATTTCTTTAAAAATAAAAATTATTACATTGCATTAGTTTTAATTGTATTAGTTTTTAGAATGTTGCAAATATAAAATTATTCTAATAAATAAATATTGTTGTAAATTCTCAAGAACAAAAAAAATATATAAATTCACTTTCATCATATGTTTAGGTTTTATTACAATTCTAATCACCAGTTAAAAAAAAAAATATTGCCAACTATGGAAGGTAGTTAAAATAATGTCAATGGAAAAAGACTGTTTTTTTTTTCATGCACAAAGGTCCCAGTTGGCCAAATATTTATTCTGTTAATGCATTAAAAGAGAATTGTTAACTGCCATCACTTTCCCCAAAGTGATTAAATTTAGATTTAAATAAAATTAAGTCATCAAAGAATGAGTGTCTGAGACAAGAGAAGAAATCTAAATTGCCAGAGTAAATTGTTTATTTTTGCAAGAATGTTAGATTCATCTGTTAATTCCTTGAAAATATGAATTATCTCATCTGCTTTCTGGTAATAGAAACAAAACTAACAGTTATAAAACATCTCCCCTCTACACACAAGGAAAATGAGAGTGATATACATAAAATATATAGAAGATATCTATATACACTGATTTTTATTTTAAATATAATGTTTATAGTAATAAGAAATAATGTTGGTTTACAAACAATCCATTTATTGTTTAGAAATATGTGGATGTATAAAGAGAAATTAAAAGGATATAAAAAAAGATGTAAAGAAAGTATAAAGAGACAGACACATTTAAATGCATAAAGCAGGACATATGGAAATGAAAACTATATGTGAGAGAGAGAGAGAGAGAGAAAAAAAAATAACTGCTTACCTTCAGAACCACTTACTGGAAGTGTTGGGGAATTGCAATATTCAGCAATTCTGGACACAGATAAGGGGTTACGTGTTTTTGTGTGCTGCCACTTGCTTTTGCGATCTGTTAGTCGCAAGTTCTTGAAAAATTTTTCTGCATCCTCATCTTCGTCATCTGTGAGAACCTGATTTATGGGATCGATAAACCCAGATGCTCCCACCATCCTGGCATAGCCCTGAGGGACACTTGAATGCTGTGGCCATCTTTGGTTCAACTGAGGAGATTGGTTGATGTAGAAATCTTTAAAAAAAAAAATACAAAAAAAAAAACAAAAACATTAAATCAGCAAAAGATTAAATAATGTACAACTAAAAGATAACCCTATAGTTTTTATTTTTAAAGTGATTTGGCTTTATATTTGATATCATTTTATATCAGGATCTAAAAACAGTCTACTTTTGTAAGGTTAAATATTACTATAAATTGCTTGGGAATTATTTATTTTATGTAAAAGTTTATACCATATGATGATATTAAGATATTCAAAATGTTGACTTTCAATTTGTTTGTTGATGATGGAAATCTAGGAATAAAGTATTTGGCAAATAAAGATATTTAAAGAGAAAAACCGTTACTAACAGCCATGGGTTTTACACTGCTATAAAGTAATGGAAAATCTTGATTGTTATAGTAAGGAAAAGTAGATGAATTAATCGTAAAGTGGATATTTATTATTGTATATGAAAAATAAATGTTAACAAGGACTAAAATTATGGTAGGAGAGGGGCTAGTCTTCTTTGAGCTATATTTAACCCTTTAGCATTCAACATGACCAAACCTACCTTGCAAATATCAGCTCTCAAATTCTCCTGTGTTATTTGTAGTTATGTTGTCATATGTTATGGCAGAATATACATGGGGTGGGTTATGGCTGGTTGAACATTGACAGCATATATTCATAGGGTGGGTTTGGATGGGTTGAATGCTAAAGGGCTAACCAAGTGCTAACCAAGTTAGTCCCAATTGCTGACCCATTTGCTTGAAAAATTTTCCTTTCACCCAAAGTTTATATTTACATTTCTCATTCATACTGCAGACAACATAATACCACACTTTCATTATGAAATCCTAACTTATCTTGTATGTACAAATTTTGTTGTGGAGTGGAGATAATAATAACAGCTTTTTAAAATTTCCTCAAATAATATTTACAATATCCAAACACTTACAAGAAACAAAAGAAAAATGATTCTTAAAAATATAAAGTATAATAGATCCTTTTCAAACATAAATTCATTTAGAATATCAGAGTGTTTTCAAAAGCCAATTGTTCTCATTTTAATAGACATTAAATCTACTCTTCAACAGTTAATAATACTAAATACTAATTAATATATTAATGAAACAAGAGATTCTGTATTCAGATATGAGTAAGAAAAAATTGGACAAGCCCTAAAATTCAATTCCCATCAGATGATATAGTTTTGGCAAGGAATCTATTCACATTAAAAATATATCATCACATATAAATAATATAATAAGAATATCACAAAAATATAGTCAGTTTAATGATATGGAAATTGAGGCAATGTGTAGTGATATATAATTCTGATATGATAAGTTATTGTAAATGGTTTACACAGAAAAATGCATTAATATAAAAGATAGGAAGAAAGTCACAACAACTCAAAGACAGTTGTAGAAGATGGAGATGGAACCTACTGTAGCACAATAAGGATTTGATCTCTTCATTTTTTTTCTTCATATTTTATATACAAGAGAATGCAATAAAATTATCAGACTTGGAGACATTAAAATATACATATTCACTGCACACTTGGTACATTATTTCTCAACCTTTAATTAATTGAAATACAATATTTGGGAAATGGGTTTGGCTGAAAGTTTTTCAGTAGCCCCTTGTACATATATTATTTCAACAAAAGGCAATCAAAATTTGATTTAAGACTTTTAGAGCATCTTTGCAATTCAGAACATTTTCTTTTAAAAACATTAATTTTGCTTCAGAACTTTTACTCTGAACAAAAAGATGAATTTCAGAGAAATAAGTTAAATTAGAATAAAAAATAATAAATTATTAAAAAAAAAAAAAATTATTAATGTTGTGAGTGTGTATAAATAAATGTTTATGTTACACTGATGTTTGTAATTCAATAAATTGTCCAGAGTTAGATTTGTAAGTATGGCTTAGAATAAACCAATCTTTTCTGAAGGCAAAATTTATTTACAAAATATTTAAAGACGAGATTAGATTTTTCAGTTTATTTAAAATTGGGAACTGATTCTTCAAATTATATACTTTTAATAAAATAATCCATAAGATTTACTTTCTCATTTGTTTATATCTGATTTACTTCAAATATTGTAATGTGCAGTTAATGATAAATAAAACAAAGATAGCCAAATAATTTGAACAGAATCTAAAAATAACTCCTTATTTCAAAATTTTGGTCAACAAATCAAATAATTTCACATTAATTAAGTACTAAAAATGATTTATCTTAAAGTTTGCACTCAAAATATGAGGGTGTGCTGAAAAGTTAAATTTCCCAAAATCAGTATTTCATTTGCAGTTACCAAACATCCAAATATTTTTCGAAAGGTTAAAAGAAAGTTGGGAAACGATGTGCCAAATGTGTTGATCTATTGGGTAAATATATTTAATAGAATATTTTATTATTCTAGCTCATTCTTCATGGTTGGCCTGAGAACCAGTCAACATCACCTTGTAAGTGTCATTTACAAATTTGTTAGAAATTATAAAAGAAATCTAGAGAACTGGCTTTTATGGAGATTTTTTTCACTTTATATGTAAAGTAAAAAATAATTTTTCAGGAATATTCATTGTACCACAAATGAATACACCAAGTAGTCAGAAAAAAGATCCAGTTTGTTAGTGGCATCATAGAAAAAAATTAATATCAAATATTTTCATTAAGTGAAAATCCTTCTTAGAATTGACAGATTACTGTATTTAGTAATTGACCAAATATTTGCAAGTCTAATGTCATAAAAAAGAAACATAGCAAAACTTATTTTTGAAAAAGAGCTTTAGTAAAAAAAAATGTCAGTTTTGTTAATTTATGTTATTCTGAAGGTCAAATATTTTGCTTGGCTCTTGCATTTGATTGAAAATAAAAATGAACAGAAATGATCTTTCCCAAGCTGAAAATCTCATTATTTATTCTCAAGATCATTTCAGTAAAAAAGAAACCCCCCAAACAAGTCATTATTAATCCGAGATTTATCACAATAACACTAATGTAAAAACAAAAACAGCTACACTTTTATCTTAAAAGAAATCAAATGATATACAACATTTTGTTTGACTCAAGTCTCTTCATTCTATTCACTTACCTTGATTTTCATTTAAGACAAGAAACGTAATTTTAAATTATAAATAGAAAAAGTGAGGAGGTTGCCAGGTTATTCACTTTTGTACAAATAAGAAATATAGAGAAACATTAAATTCCTGATATTAAGAAAAGTTTCTCTTAAATAAAATGAAAGAAAGCTTAAAAATTTGTTGAAAGCTTTGACAAACTTTTGCTATAAAAATACCCCATATAAAGCATGGCAATAGGAATAACTAAAAAGGTCTATGATTAACAAAAAACTTTATATATGTATATATATATATATATATAGATATAAAAATCCATATTATAAATGAATAATTTAAATGACTATTGACCATTTGGGAAGTGTAAATTTTATATGTACTAAATCAACAGCTAAGGTAATATTCTATTTTGTTTTTTATTTACCACTTCAAGAATTTTAAAAATATAAGACTAGCAACAATGACAATGTGGTCATCCTCGTATCCTCTTGCTGGTAGCCAGCTTCCCATACAGAAGGACCTTTGGAATCCTCCCTTTCAGGTGTACATGTCTGAGCCAGCACTTTTGGAGAAGGCTGGGTAACTGGGCATGGGTGAGAACTAAGTGTGTCTGACAAGAATATACATCCAAAGCAATCGATACATTTGCACACTAGAAAAATTACAATATTGAACAGTGTTTTAATTGTAGAATGTTTCTGGAATGCAAAGGTACAATACAAATAAGAGTGGATTTTGAATTTTAAGATGGGCTTTATTGTAAATCTTACTAGGAATAGCAAAGGAATTTATTTCATAATTCTTCAATGATTTTCCTTGTAAATTGATTTGATTCCAAGGATAGAAGATGGAGCAGAGACAAGTATTGTAAAATTTCATCTCACAGGATAAGCTCATCTTAAAATTGGTTTCAAATTCAGACAAAGTATCTTCTCTTTTGTAACTTAAAAAATAATTTTGTTTCCCTTAAGAAATTAATGATCCTTTAGTTTATCACTTAAACTCCTCAAAAGGAGATGATGTGATGAGCAGTCAAAGAATTCTTTGGATATTTCTTGAGTTATCAGTAGTTATCCTTTAACCTTTGATGGCATCAACTCTTGTTGTACTATGATCAGCCTTACCAATTTTTCCTGAGTCGTACCACTAGGATAGCTGTTCAATAATATTGTTAGAATGATTATTATTGTGAGATGTAAAAGAGAAAGACAGAAAGACAGAACATGGCCTGGCGTTGCCCGTGCTTGATTAAAAAATCATACGACTCATACAGCAATTGCTATCATTTGACTTAAAATATTTTTGCCTTTCCTTTCCTTTAAAGGAGTGCCCTTTGCCATGCTGATGTTGCTATACATGCCTTACTTCTTGCGTGTCTCACACTGCGAATTTTTTCTAAGCTCTATACTAAACATTAAATCTGTTACGAAAAAAGAACTAAACAAAATGAACACAAAATGATCAGCTTTAAAAAAGGACTCGTAACTGAAAAAACCAAATGAAAAAAGAATGTTAACAACAAATACTTTTTCATACCCAAACCAGTTCTGTGGAATCAGAATCAACGTTGAGTTTAAGCAAGCGAATGAGGCAATTGGAGTAAAGTGCCATGCAGATTTAAATTTTTCCCACTTGTGACGAATGCAGCTATCGATTTTTTTTGCATGCTAGCATGCTAGTTAACGTTCGTGTCAGTCACCTGTTGGCTCTCACCCTGGCCAATAGAATCTTCCTGCCTATTCGTGGCATCCAGCTATAGGCTCTCACTCTGGCCAGTAGAAAATGGCTGCAAACTACATGAAAACTGCCATAGAAGCATGAAAAATCGATTATTTCCACTATCAATGGGAGTTGGGAAATGCAAAGTTAGTCTTGCCCTTCCCGCTAACTTGGAGCATGTACATGTAAATTTTCGTGCAAATCCGTCGAAAATTGCGACCATGCATTCGTTACACACACACACACACACATATCCTGCCTTATACACACGCACATATACATACATACATACACACACATACACACATGAATAAGTGTACATCATTTAGTTTTTTTAGCCTTTACAAAAAACTGTTGATATCAATCAGTCTGTAATAACATTTGAAAGCAGTTATTTTTTTCCTGAGAAGCACAGGGGTGGCAATAGTTTATATACATGGCTCCCCTAATGTATATACATGTGTGTGTGTGTATATATAAACACACACACAGAGGTTGTGATAGATAATTTATTGTCTAAATTATGCAAAAATGAAAAGAACACTGACATCTAATTTTAACAGATATATTTACCAAAATTACACAAAAATATCTTGAAATCCTAAACAGTACATTTATTCAATAACACCACCATTAGCTTCAAACATGGCCTCCAGGTCACTTTGGAATCTTCCAGCAGCCACCCTCTTGACTCAAGGCAGCACTACCTCCTCAAGGCACTTGATGTAGGCCTCAGTGTTGAGTTTGAGACCCTCACCAACAAATTCAGGAGTTCTTTTTTATCAGAATGATCAGAATGAGTTTTCTTAATTGCCGTACTTTCGACATTACCATTAGACTCATCCAATTCTTTCTGAATCTTCTGCACTGTCCTCAGATTGACACACAAACACTCTGGAATATTTGTATTGGAGCTTCTGGCACAAATGCCAAGGAGTAAAGGATGCCATTTCCAAATTTCTGGCAAAGTGAATTGCATTATAGTGTTCTTTTTCTCACAGATGGTGACCAACCGATCGAAATATACTGTGCAGTTAACAAAATCAAAAACAAACAATGTGCATGCACAAAATTAAAAATATAAAATAACTGCACCCTATATATATATATATATATATATATATATATATATATATATATATATATACACACACACACACACAGACAGAGACAGGCATGTAGAGAGAAAGAGAAATAAGTAGAATCTTTAGCTACTTTTTGCCATGATGGTGAAGTAAATAAAATATTTTCTTCAAGAAAATAATATCAGTGGTACTGCTGGCAGAATTTGAATTGATATTAAACAAGCCTGACTATACTGAAATTTGGTTGTTTTGCTGTCAACACTAACACTGTGAAAATTGTATAATATTAGGTTGGTGCAAAATTAATTTCGTTTTCTCACATTGTAACATATGTTAAAAAACGAAATTATTTTTGCACCAACCTAATAGCAAAGGACTTGAAAAAAATAATGCATTTACTTCTATCAGACGGTGGAGGATCTAATGATATAAGGAAGCTATTTGTAATGGATGATGCAGAATATTTAAAGTAGTTGTTCAAAGAATGAAACACTGCATAAAAAGACTAAACCTAAATTAGGGCAATCACTTATAATGGTGATCTCAATAGTTCACTGGAAGTATCTAGAAAAATCATAGTGCTCTTGATGATATCCAGTATAATATTACTATTACATGTAATTGTCTCATAGTGGCCTGGATATTCACACTATATAGACAATGACATACTCAGATGTTCAAAATTTGCAGAACCAAAACATAATTGTAATAGTAGGCTTCATTGTTGGCATAAGAAATTAAAACATTGGACACATGTACATATGGATCATGCACATATTGATGGGATTGGATTGATGCTTGTTTTTGTAAATTTCTTTTCAGGCTGGCTAGAAGTTATTCTTGATAGAGGAAGCTTTACAATAAAATGAGTTTTATGAATGATGATTTTTTTTCTCAGAATTGTTTTGTGTCTGACAATATACCTAAACCTTTTGTTGGCTACAGAAAATTGGCTGTATTTCTTATAAAACACCTTCATACCATATAGAACCTTATAATATTGAATCAATGGGATTGCAAAGAATTTAAATAGGGTTAAGTGCATTCTCTCTTGGTCAATTGATACCTCATTTATTACTTAATTATTGTTTAAAATCTCTTGCTGTGAAAGGTTAAAAAATTTATCTGTATGAGATTTGTGCATCCATGACCATGCCAAGGATGTTTATTTCATGGATGAGAAAATTTGGTACAAGCAAAGAATCAGAAAATGCAAATTTTGTCATGTAACCTGGAAATAACATGGACTTGAAATCAGAACTAAAGTTGAATCATGAGAAACATTCAAGGATGATGATGATGACAATTGTGATGATATCAATCTTAATGATAGTGCTTTTTAATTCTTGTCATGATGGTGGTCAGGAATAATAGTGTCAACATTAAATCAAATTAAATTATTAAATAAGAAGAAAGAAATAATAGGTTGATGCTGACATATTGAAAAATATTTACTGTGTTACTTTAATAATATAACATAATAAATCAATAAAATATTAATTAAGATATTAATTAATAATACAAATTAACAAATATTACAAGTTAACTAACAATATAACAACTTTTATATAAACTTCTATATAAACTACATAAAAAAATTAAATTTAATTTGAAGGAAAAATTTACAACTTGAAGAAAAATCTACAGCTGCAAAAAGTGAAAGACGTAAACAAAAGCAAAATTTTATGAATGTACGGCTGTAAAAGAACGTTAAATTCATGAATACGTACATATATAAAATGGAGTAAAAAAGTGGATTGAAAAAAGTGAAAAAAATTTGAAATATCATTTAAAACAAGTACCTCATGAAGACTGGGAATTTTACCAAGAAACTTTGAAATCAGGATAAAATTGATATTTAAAAGTTAAGTAATATTTTCATATAATATTATTAATGCTCTATTTTTAATATTGAGCACAATATATAAAAATATATACTGTTTCTTAAATCATATATATATATATATATATATATATATATATATATATATGTGTGTGTTCTATTGAATCTGATAGAGAAAGAATAGGAGTTTTTTATTCAGTTTATCTAGTATTTTTACAATTAAGAGATTGTAAAAAGTGTAGTTTCTACCCACTCTTATTCTTTATAAAAGAAAGACTGTAAGAGTGATAGAAAAACTGTATAAAAACTCCTAAAATATTTCTTGTGTATCATATTTAATGCAATATGTATAAAAGATGGATTGCTATATATATATATATATATATATATATATATATATATATATATATCAGAGGCATGGTGGACTAGTGGCTTGGATTGAGAAATTGGAAAGCCGAGTTCGAATTCCAGTCAAATCCATTACATTCACTTATGTGCTAATACCCTTGGGAAAGGTATGAATCTTCATCTATGGGTAAATAGCAGAACAGACTGGGTTCTATAGCCTTGGATGGCAACTAGTCTAGGAGAAGGATAACTCTGAATTCAAAACCTGCAGAGGGTTATTTGGGGAACTTGTGGCATATAGTGCACCAGGTCTCTGTATTCGGCCCTTCAAAAAGTGTGGTTGGTTCTGCACAAAGCCTTCACCACTATAATCAAATCATATATACTGGTGTCTGGCTGTTGGTTCCTAGGAACTGAGCTGCTTGACCCTCATATGTCAAATATGACAGGAGAGTCCAC
This sequence comes from Acanthosepion lycidas, assembly GCA_963932145.1. Classification (NCBI taxonomy): domain Eukaryota; kingdom Metazoa; phylum Mollusca; class Cephalopoda; order Sepiida; family Sepiidae; genus Acanthosepion; species Acanthosepion lycidas. Next base: position 42,640,741 of record OZ010601.1, on the reverse strand, counting down.
CATATATGAGAGAGAGAGAGAAAACTTTCAGCTACCATCAACCATGATGTGTGGAGGAGTAAATAATACATACTTTCTAAAAGAAAACCATATTATAAGACATGCTTTTGGAATTAATAGCATAAACCAGGGGTGTTCAAACCTTTATCAAAGAGGGACAGATTTGATGAGGTGATTATGTGTGAGAGCCAATCTTTCTGCTTGGCATTTTTTGAACCATTAAAATTAAATGCAAATGGACTATCTTATGAAAATTTGATTTCAAATGGCATATTTTCATTTATTCACATGGATGACAAATAGATTTAAACAGGTCTTACCAAAATCACTCAGCCTGTCATATTCAGTAAAATGATAAAGTAAAATATGCCTGAGAAAAAAAGAATTTCCAGGAAGCTATATCTCAGGTTAACAGACATTATATTTTATTGGTAATTAATGTTGTCTGTCAACTTTTAAGTTAAAAAAATATGAATAGGAATGTAAGACCAACATTCATTTTTATTAAGAAATAGAAAAAAAAGTGACACAATTCTAAATGTTCAAATATATTGATAACTGATTTTTACCAACATAGAACACCTTTAATTCACTAAGATTTTAGAATTTATTCATTTCAAATGACCAAAACAAATAACTTCACTAATGTGAAGGGTGATACTGAGATCTGGATTGCCTTATATAGGCCAGGTCTGGTTTGTGATTTTAGAAACTGGCTGTAAAAGGCCAAGGTCAGGGTCACACTGCCAGAGAACGACAACACAGTGCTGCTGCCATCTTTTGTAAAACATTAAATTGCATTTCTTAGGTGTGTACTTTACATAATCTGATTGACAATACTGGTGGGCTGTAAGTGAAACATTCTATGACAGAAGGGCCATATGAAATTTGACTGCGGGCTGGCCACCAGGCTGGATTTTGGACATGCCTGGCATAAACAAACATTTTACATTTTAGTTGGTAAGCATTTTCAAAATATGCTGCATTTTAAATTCTACAGATTAAGATCAGACAATATTGAGTTGATTAAATTAACCACACTATAGATGTGTACAAATTGTAAAAAGTAATATTACTTTTTAGAATCTGTACAAGTTCATCTAATTTATTGTCTGATCTTAATCAGTATACCTGCCAATTAAATATTCAGTCACTGTACATATTAATCTTTTTTGATATTGTAGATTTTAAATTATTAAGTTTAATGGTAAAAAGAGTTAATGTTTGAAATAAAAGTTTGATTAGCTGATTAAAATGTAAACAGAAAAAGAAATTTGTTTAAAATATTGAATGACAATAAAGTTAGCTTCAGGTATCCTGCTATGTAAATAGATTTTCTTTTTAGAAATCTGAGTTCTAGATTTATATGACAACATGAGCAGCCTTAGGCAATTCTATAATGCATCATGAAACACCTAAGAAACACAGTTGGAAGTTTATTTATTCAGACTATTCACATATCATTTGAGTTAAAATGTTGATTGAAAATTTTTTCTACTATGCAAACTTTCTCAAACAAGTACAGCAATTTATATATCTGGGAAGTGTTTTAACAGAGGACAGAAAGTGCAACACTGAAATACGAAGGTGTGTTGGGGTAGCCAAAGATACATTCCAAAAGATAAGCAGAATATTAAGCATAGTGAGTAAATGCATGGCAGAACAAGGTTTAGCAAAAAGACCAAATTTATTAAGCGCTACAAAAGACAGGAAATTGTGGAGAGCCATGAAGACCTATGTGCTGAATGGATTCAGTACATAAAAGAAGAAAAGTAAGAAAACTGCTTCCCCTTCACAGAACATCGAGAATATAGAAAATATTAGATTAAAATAGTAATTTTCATTTGCTATTAAAACAGAAGAGTAAACTTTTGAACAATTAACTTTAATTTCATCAGTATTACCTTTCTCTGCCCAGGTAGAAATAAGATTTTGACTTATAAATTTTTTTTTCTTTTACAACATTCCTATTGATTTGCACATGACAATCTTAACTGTATGCCCCTTGATGTCATACACACCCCCGAAAAAAAAATGAACACTACTTATTACTAACCTATAAACTAGAGAAAATGTTAGATATTAACAGACAGTAATTTATCTTTATAACTCTTTGAAGAATGATTTTCTTTCTAAATTTTTTGTCTTTTGCCTGGAGTTTTTTTTCTCTCTCTCATATATATATATATATATATATATATATATATATATATATATATATATATATAATGTTTAAAAAATTAGGAGATCGGCCATTCATGTTACCTTGGTTTCAACCTTTCGGTATCTTCTGCATCTTATGAAAGACCAACACTGTACATCAATTTAAATGTCCTTTGGTAGATTGCATCTCTGATAAAAATGTTAATACGCATATTGGTTTTACAACAATGAAGATGATGAGAAGGCTTACATTTTACATGAATGATTGTAAAAGAACACTCATGTCCCCATTTACAGTTTAGACAGATATTAGTCAAAAATACATGTGTACTCCATCAAGATAATAATAAGCAAAAACTTAAAATTCTAGAAGCCCTTTGTATTAGAGAATTGCAGCCAGAAATAAATAAAATCATCTATGAGTACAGCAACAAAGTTCTTAAATGTTTGTAGCAGCAAAGTGTTATATAAAAGAAAATACTAAAATTAAAACATCTTTTAAAAAATCCCATAAGTTACCTCATTCGCATTGAGGTAAAAAAAATTATTTTGAATTTAACATCCAGAGATATGCAATTCCCTGAAGATGGTCTCAGATGAGATTGAAAGTACTTGGGGAAAATTAAAATTATTTGAAAGAAAATTTTGAAAAAGAAAAAGCCTACACTTACCAATATTAACTACAAACACGACCACAATGTGCTGTGTTCAGAAAATAAAACATCTCTATAACACACTAAAAACATACACACAATGCACACACTCAATTAAACTGAAAAAATAAAATCATCCTTGATAATGGCTAAAAGTATACCGGAAAGCGCTTGGAATTATAGAATATTTGGAGAGTTTTGTGTCCAGAAAAGAAAGCACTTGTTTGACTACAAGAAAAATTAAACAAAAAGCTTAATCATAGTACCTTGTTTGTTGTTTTTAATGAAAAATGCATAAATGAAGGATTGCTCCCTAAATACACAATTATGTATGTATATATATATATGTATGTGTGTGTGTCTGTGATAAGATAAAGAACAATTAGGAAATGTTGATTAATCTAACATGTTTCACTTATATTAAAGCTTTGTCAGGGATTGAGAGAAGACGAAACTTTGGTATTTTCAATTTTGTTGGGATAGATTCTGATTGGTCAGTCATGTATCATGTGCATTAAAGTCATAGATAATTGTATATGTATGTAAGTTTGTAAAAATTTTAATATGTCTAAGTGGGCATCAGATGGTAATATATATTTGTAATTTTGTATGTGTGTCTGTCTAGTAGGAAGGATTTTAATGTTTTCACTTTTGTGTGGTCATTCAGCATAGTGGGGTGGTATTCTATTAATCTGGGGCTGTTTTTATATACATACTCTTTGTATTAAATAGACATAAGTTAGATTCTTTAAGAATGGATTCAAAGAAGGTTGGCAATCTAATGCAATGTTGTAATCGTGTATTTATAGTTGGTAATAATATTATTATTAAACTTTCAAAGTATTTTCTCTTTAAATAATTATGTTATTTTTTTAATTAGGGTGGCATTAGTAAAATCAAAGTTATGGTCAGCACTGTTCCTGTGTAATATGAGAGAGTTAGAAAATTTGTCTTGTCTTCATAGATATGGGTTTATATATCATGTGATGTCTCCCCCACATAAATATTTTTTCATTGTTAACAATTTATTTGATTAATAGTATTTGAATTGGTATAGGGTTTATTTTTCTTCCTAGTTACATCTCTGATTATCTTGGAGTTGGTAGTAATGATCCTATTATTACTGATAACTTATATATTCCAAAAAAAAGAGAGAAACTGTAAATGACTTTGGCCACAATGTGGATCTGGCTTAGCGTACACAACATACTCGACTCTTCATATTTTTGCCACACATGCCTCCGGTCTTGTGACCCTCTTCAGACAAACCAAAGGAATCAAATTTTAAAGGAATAAAATTTCCCTAGGAAGTGTGGCAAAAATATGAGGAGTAGAGTATGATGTGTACACTCAGACAGATCCACATTGTGGCTAGAGGTGTTTGTGGTTTCTTTGTTTTTTTGGAATATACATTTTTCTCTTGTTGGAATAATTATAACCTTTGCACTGATGTATCTCTCATAGAAAACATTAAAATTTCCCTTCTTCTCCACTGTGCGATGATAGCCTAGAGATAGAATCTCTGACTCATACCAAACTAGTTGGTTTTTGATCCCAGCTTGAAGCAATCAGATGTCTAGCCACACTGAAGAGTTGTGATACAGTGAAACAGTCTGTCTGTAGATGACAATATATGCTCCTGAAAAATCTGGTTGAGCTCTCTTGAGAAAAGAGTAATTTTAAAAACACTGGCTCATACCACTATTAATGCATTGCTCTTCAACTGAATTGAATTGAGCTCTCCGGGCCACTGATGTATTTTGCATAGAAAATGTTAAAATTTCCCTTCCTCTCTGACATGCGATGATAACCTAGGGCTAGAATCTTTGACTGATACCAAATTGGCCAGGTTTCAATCCCAGTTTGAAGCAATCAGACATCTAGCCACACTGAAGAGCTGTGATACAGCAAAACAGTGTCTGTAGGTGACAATATATATATATATTCTGGTACTATTATATTCTAGCTCTATGATTGAGGTATTTTTACTTATGAATATCTGGTTTTAATTATTTCCTTGAAAACTGACAATCTAGACTGGGTTAAGAAATATATTCATCTACAATTTTATGAGTTGTCTAGATGGAATTGAAACCAGTCTCTAATGACAAAAATATTTTCGAGAATGCTATAATTTTTGAAAAATTGACTGAATGGAAATACCTAAAATCAACATTTATTTTATTTATTTAGTCACAAAGAGAAAAATCAGCCAAAATTATGAAATGTTTTTAATATTGCAAATATTTTTAAAAATTCTAGTACAATCAAGTAGATTTATTAAATATGATAAATTAATAATTACCATGCTAACAAGATCTGATTTTAATATAGAAATAGACTTTGTAAAATTTAATATTTCTATTATGTTCAGTTTTTCCAGTGGAGATAAATATATTGTTGCAAGTGATTGTTACGTCAGTATAAATTGAGATTTGTTGGAGCAGTATAATTTTTTTTCATGTTGACAAATGAAATGTTGTGAATTGGATTTCTTTTGTATTTTCTTAAGACTCTTCAAATCATGGAAAATAGACTATTCTAACATATTTAATAATAAAATAAAATCCTTGATTATTAGACTATTTTAATGGATAAAAGATAAGGATAAATGAATGACTTTCATCATCATTTATTTAACAAAAAGGAGCAGTGACCAATTTAATTAATATTTCAATATTTATTTGCATTCTCAACAAAATATTAAAGAAGCAATGTTTTCATTAAAAATTGAGCAAATTAATAAAAAAAATGAACATTTTCAGAGATACTCTAGTTTTAACTCCTTAGTAAAGTTTAGAAACAAAAAAATATGAAGTAGTGATAACACTTGCATTTTTGGTCATGTTTTCTTAATTTGTTGATTTTCTGATAGCAAAATTTATATCATGTTTTGCAAATGATAGGAATAAATACTAAATTATTATTTAAACATTTCATATTACTTTTCTCTATAAATTAGATTATTAAATACATTCAAGCATTTTATTTTGAGATACATTAATAATATTTTGTATAAATCCATTATCATGCTCATACAGTTCTATATACAACAAATATTGTGTATGTGTCTGTAAATGACTGAAAACAAAGTAGCAATGAATCATCTATAATTTTATGAATGTGCAAAAATATTTAGCACATGAAGATTAATTGAATAACATGATAACTGAATAAAACTGATTGGTAATATTTGTCTGAAAGACTAAGAACTGTGTTTATAGCATTTCATGTAGTTGCAGCAAGGAATATAGTAGTGAGAACATATATACTATGAAAGTGTGACTTGAAGAACAGTAAAAATGTGTAATCTTTGGAGAGCTTATAAAATCAAGTTTGGCAATGTGAAAAGAGAAGATAATAGGTCATAACTCCTATGGAATAAAATTAGAATAATATAGATTGGAAAATAAGGCAATTGAAAGAATCAGCATATATGTTAGGCTATGATATCATTCTCAATAGATTATAGGATATAACACTATAATGATATGGGAAATTTTAATTAGAAAAGAACAAACATTAAATTTAAAGTACCAAAATTCTACCACTTGATTTTTGTAAGGCAATAATGACATAATGAATGCCATTGAATAGAACAGCTGGTTAAATGATTCAAATCGTTGGAGAACTAAGCAGAATTAGACAGATTAGATATCCTCTATCATAGTATTAGATTGGAAATAAAGTCCTGTTGTATTTTAGAATGGAAAAGAAACAACTGCTTGTATTGTCTTAATTTATATATTTAATCAATATATGTTTATGTTTCCCTCATTATCAATAACATAATCCCATCAATTTGATCCATCAGGCATAACATTCTTCAAGTTTTAATGCAAAGAATCAATATAACCTATTTAAAATGAATAAACTGTTTTTCTCTGAAAAATGTAATGACCTGAAAAATGATAGTCAGATGGAGCAATATCAGGAGGAGTAAAGAGGAGAAACTTATATTTAAAAACTTGTCATATTTAGTACCATTATATTTTTTTGAGTGATATGTGATCATGCGTTATGTAAGAATAATATGCCTTTATGATTAACTAATGAAAAGTACTTTGTATGCAAATTTTACAATGCTTCCAATTGATGACAGTACTTCTCCACATTAACTGTTTTGTTTTAGTTGACATTGCTCATATCCCACATAGCATAGGGTGTTATCTTGGTAGATTTCTTTTTTTGAGTCGGTACTAACCATTCTACCTTGCATATAATTACAGAGATTCCATTTATCATTACTGTTGATGATTCTACCCCAGTATGATAGCAATAATGGGCAAAGGGCAACTCTTTGATTAACCTGAGAACCAGTCAGGTGATAAGGAACCTATTGCCAAAGTTTAAATACTTTTTGAAGTTCATGAAGGTATTTTATGATCAACGTGTTCTTTGTATTGAATTGTTTTACAAATTCACATGCAATTTGCTGAGGATTTTTTCAACTACAATTTTCAGAAGCTCAATATTGGCAGAATCAGGTTGTTCAGATAGAGGCAAATCATGAAAGGAAAAATTTCCCAATTGAAACTGTCCAAACCATTGTTGGCATGTCTGGACACTTAAAGCTTCATTTCTTGTGGCTTCTATTGTTGAAGAACTATTCTTGAAATGACACAGCATATAGAGTTTGATATGATTTAAGTGAGTAAAACTGTTAGAAAATTGACCCACTCTGATATTTAGTAATTGATCTTGTACATTTATTTACAAATCTACTATTCAGCCATGCATTGAATACTGTTGCCATATATTTGGTCTGGTACTCTTGCTATTCATATCAAGATTCTTGACAAAATCCAAAGAAGGATCTGCAATGTAATCGATCCTGACTTGGCATCTTGACTTTAGTCACTTTCTCACAGATGTGATGTGGCTTCCCTCTGTCTTTTCTACAAATATTTTCATGGTAACTGCTCTGATGAGCTTTTTTCCCCTGGCACTCTGACTTAAGTGTGCTATTAGATTGGCATTTAGGTTGCACCCTTTTACTGTTGGAATAGTTAAATGTAAACATCACTTCTACTCCAACAGTTTAATTTCTTGAACTTCCCACCAGTGGAACTCCCTTAGATTTACTTGCTTCCTTAAAAACTATAATCTTCAAAGATTTAAATGTAATGTCAATTGCCATCTTCTCTTGTCTTGAACCACATTCATCTTTTATTCTTTCCTCAATCCTTGCTATACCCAGTCTTTTCTCTCATTTTCACTCTCTGTAACCTCCTGCATAATTGTGGCATTCACACATTGTTGTGAAATGATTTTTAAAAGTATATGCAAAGAAAGAAAAAATGTAAAAATTAATGATTTTAGTTGAAGTATTGAAAGTGGGCTTTCTTTCCAACCTTATACAAGGAAAACCATCAGTCCTGATAGATTAAATAATGGGTTTACTTAAAAAATCTCAGAACCTGAAGAAGTCTGGGAGTTAAAATGGTTGAAATGTTGTGACTATAGCAATCATGATGAGGACACAATTTTGAGTAAATCTGTGTATGTAATGGATGGCATATAAATATTTTTAATCAAATTCAATTTTTCTCAAATCAAGTTAGAAATATCTGCCACTCTAAAACAAGTAAATCTCCTTTTATTGTTAGAATATTTGAAAGATTTTTTACAATGTGCTAAATCTGGCCTTTAAAAAAAATCTTTACTTTGGTATTATGAAATGTAATGTGACATTTTATAGCAGAATTCTTCTATAAGCAGCATTACTTTCTTTTCTATTTCCAATAAAAAAACTATGTCAAAAAACAACCAGAAAATCTAATTTTAACAAATAATGACAACTGAGATGACTCATTTTACTCATTTTAAAAATTCTATAACTTTGTCTATGTTAGCATAATCCCAAGATTGCTTCAATTATTTTTAATCAAATCTTTACAGTTACGTTAATGGGTTCAGAAAAAAGTTAAAAGCTTATTTCAATATAGTAAAAAAAATGTAAAAATATTAAGTATATATATATATATATATAAGCAAACATTAGAGAAGGTGAGTTTAGAAACTGTTCAATGGAAAATTATATTATTTGGCCGGAAAAAATATCTGAGTTGTTCTTGCATATTTTTTTTTATCTTAAATGAAAGGTAGACATAACATTTTTGATGAATAAACAAAATTATCAATATTGTTAAATATCTTTAAGATAATTTATATATAACTATTTAAAAAATAAACTGATAGAAAACAATGACTGTCAGGAAAAGTTGTTCTCTTAAAGTGCACTTGCTGTTGATATGTTTGCAATAGTTCAGAGTCCATCATATTAATGTGAGTTGTAATTCAGAAGATCAAGGAAATAAATAACATTGCGAACAGGTGTGGTCAGGAGAGACAAACAACAAATAAAGGATTTACATAGTTTGTAGCAGCCAAAATGGTATTTTTGAGCACAGAAAGATGCTTATCTAAGCAAGCTAACAAGAAAACAAAAAAGAAAAACAAAATTTAGTTAATGATAGATGACTGACACATTCATCATTAATAAAATCTTTGGATACACAAAATTTAAATAGTGAAATATATTCAGCAATGTAGGTCAAGCAAAGGGTTCATTGATACCATGATTAAATTTAAATACATGCTGTTAATTATGATACTAAGTACGTCATGTGCCCAATTAAGTACATATTATGCTGATGTGTATTTGACTATGGAACATATGTGACCAGTAAGCATTCTTAAATAAAAACACTTTATACAAAGCATTTGTGAAAAGGTTTTTCTTTTCTGTCTACTGTACTTCTCTGACAGAAGATGTGGAGGAATAGTGCTGGTCCCATTTGAAATAAGAAAACTGTCTCTTGTTTCACCTCTTTCCTTTGTCTAACTTTCTGTATAAACAAAGGGGACCACTATCAAAGTTGATTTTATGATAAACTATATTTTATTTCTCTTTGTTGAAGTGAATATCAGTTTGCATTGAGGTAAACTGAGTCTTTATGAGTCTGAGCCAATTATGCACTGTTGTATAGCAACACCTGTCTCCTGGTTTCTGCAATGAGGAATTTATTTTGAAACAGAACTTTTCACCAGGAGATTTTAATTTGATCGAGATAGTGAAGGCTGTCTTTGATTTTCTTAGTTTTGGATTCTCAAAATACGTTCATGCAGAATACATTTTTCTTGTGACTGAACTTCTCTGAATGGTTTGTAAATAATTTATTCCAGTTGGCCAAATACACAAATAACAAAGAACTGAGTAAACTTCAAAGACACTTTTTACTTTTCCCTAATGTTCTTTTCAATTATCCTTGCATCCTTTTGAACAAAGCTTGAAATTATTTCCCATCTTTTTCTCTAAAAATTATAGTAATATTCCCTCTTACATGTAGAATACAAGAATTTTTATTTTGTTAGCATTTTTGTAAATGTCATTGTTAAAATAAGAAATGTAGTTATTTGAATTTTCTATTGTATTCTTTATCCATGTTCTTAAAAGGTGATCATATTTTTTGTAGTATAAATTATTACTTTCCTTTTTAAATAATTTTTCTTTTTATAAAACCATTTTTAGATGTTATGACACTAATTAATATGGATAAAAATGACATTCTATAGAATTAAAAGGTATATAAAGAAAAAAAGCTCTAACTTGCAGTATGAAATAGTTACATAGAAAAATAAATTAACTTATGGATTTGCAATATCAACATTTCACTGTTTAAAATGAAATGTTTAAAATGGAACTAGGAAGATAAAGAAAAAAAAAGGAGTTTTTGTTGGGATTGCATATAAAGAAATTACTTAATTGTAACTTTACTTTAGATAATACAAATTAATTACTCTGAAGTGTAATAAGGAAGAGTCAAAAGAAAATGAATGGCAACATAAAATTTAGATAGTGGTAGTATTAATAATAATAATTGTGATATTAATGAAAATTTAAAGTTATTTACATGAAGAACATATGGGAGAAATTGCTTACAAAATAGATCACCTGCTAGAAATTTATCCACATTTCAAATCTGCTTATAGATATGGTTAAAAGATTCAATCAATTGATTTTTTCTCTTTTAAGAAACAGTGAAAAAGTTGTCAGTGTCAACAGGCAGATATTTTTTTATATTTAGATTAGATTAACTATTTTGTTATGCCCCAGAAAAAAAGTCCATGAATTTCTTGGTAGAAAATTTGATTGTTTTATAATTGCATTTAATTGAAGAACAATGTAGTTTGAAAGGCCAGAAAATTGATAGGTTCTTGAAGTCTGAAGAATCATTCAGTTGAATCTAACGATTTCCCATTGCTTTCTAAAAAAAAAAATGAAAGCTGGATCTATAGAATAATTTAATTTGATCTCATGGTGCAAAGACTCATGAGTTAGAATAAAAGAAAGATTACTTAGAAAAATGACTTAAAAATATACATTTCAATTGAATTAGCAGTTTTATAAGAGAACTGCTAATTGTGCAAAATAATTGGCAGTGTTAAACATTTATGCTTTGTTTAGGTCCAGATCACTTTATACTGAAACAACTTGATAAACATAAGAAGTTAAAGCAGATAAGACAACTTAATTCTCATAATTTCAGCTATTTTATAAAAGCTATCCCAGAAATTAACAGTTTCATGAAATTTTATTTTTAATGACATTTTTTTTATTTCAACATTTTTCAAAGCTGTGAATATTTCCTTGCACAAAAACTATTTTGCATGAAATTTGTAAATTTAATGATTGATGATTAAAAAAAAATAATCAAACTTTTGCTGGTTATTTAAAGTCAGAAAATATTTTTATATTGTAAGAATTTTTGGTGATAATAATGACTTACTGATATAAGTTCTACTAATTAACTCACAGCTGGGAGGAAAATAGATTTATGCTTTTCCAGAGAGTATTTCTGCATAAGTAATGAACCTGACTGAAATTGAAACTTGACTCACTGATTTCCAATTTCAAGCCTTTATCCATTACACCAACCATACATCTAAGCTTACAGCAGATGGTATTTCCAATCAATCACCTTGGACTGTTAATGCTGTTTAATTTTAGTGATCATTTGAGAACTGGTATTCCAATGTGATATAGCTGAAATTTGGGAAGGAAAGAATATAGCCAACACTCTTATCAAAGTTGCTAATAAAAGTGTACTTGAAATATATTGTTAAAATTATTTATTACATTTACAATATATTCAAATTGAATGAGACAAAATGAAATTAGCTAAGAAATTATTGAAAACAAAAGTTTCAACATTTCAAATATGTAATAATAAATCTATCTTGTCAAGTAAATACTTGATTTAAATGCTATGTTCAATGAAAGTAGAATAAGAAATCCATACAAGAAACTTGTTCAAAGTTAAGCGGAACAGAAAAGTGAATGCACTTCTGGCAAAATATACATGACATTCATATTTAAGAGCATAGCTCACAGCCTACCAGCAAAACTGGGATTTTCTAATTCACTAGACATGCTTAAGGTAATACAAAATTAAAGAAAAAATACATTTTTGGTTACTACTTAAACTTTATCACATCATGAAATGCATTAAAGTGTAAGATTGTAAACAGATTTTTCTGACTTGTAATTGAAAACAAACTTTTTGCAATTCAAAAACTTATACACCATTGTTAATGTATCTAACTTAGTTCCAAGTTCTTTTTATCTTTCCTTCAAAACATTAAACTTCAGAAGTTGTTCATTTTTAGAAAATATTTATGCACAGTTTCAGTTGTTCTTTTTGTCTATCCAATTAGTTTAAATAATTTGACAATTGAAAGAAGATTTGATTAGTAGCAAAAATGTATAAACATTACTTTAAATGAGAAAAAAATGTCATTTTTTTCTTTCCTTGCTATAGTTTGAATGAGAAAAAAGACTTCCAGAAGTAAATGACAAGTTGCATCTGTTGTAAGTCAATCAACCAATGTCAACATGAAATCAGAAAAATTAAAATAAAGATAATTCCTCAAATCATGTCATTTTATAATTTATATAAGTCTTGCCTGTGGAACTCCTTTCTGATTTCTTGCTTCCCAGCCAACTACAATATTCAAAAATTTAAATGCAATGTCACTCCCTGTAACAATCAGTGTCCTAAAGGCATTATTTCTTTGCTTGTGATGAAATGATTTAAAAAAAAGAAAAGAAAGAAAAACACTTCTGTTGTTGTATTGACAAATCTAGTCAAGAGTTAAGGGTTATTTATTTTTTTAAATTTTACTTTGTTGTAAATCATTTATTTTTCTTCTTGTCATAATATTGTTAATTACATAATTATAGTTACTCATCTTTAGTACTGTTTATGCCTTTTGGACAAGAAACTGTCAAAGAAAGATTTGGCTTTTTTGGTGCTTAACACTAATGTTATATCTTTGTTAGATTTTGCATTCTTTCTTTCATAATAAGCCATGAAAGGTTTTAGTAAACCCTTTTTTAAAAGTAAATATTAATATTAATTAATTAAAGAAATTATTATTCAAAGCACATAAACATCGCAATTTCAGGCTTTTGTTTTGTTGTCATCAGTGTTGTCATCTTATGAGAAGCAATTTAAAAATTAACTTTAGCAAGAAAACCTTTTCCTCAACTCTTTAATCATTTACTAATAAAATCCTTAATAACTTTAAACACAAACTGATCTGTATAGCTGCAAAACACTTAATATAGTTTATTCACAATTTTAGTGATTATGACTCAAATGTTTGACAGAATCATGCTTATTTTTCATTCTCATTTTTTTCAATGTAATTTATGAAAAGTTGAAAGAAAATCAAGTTTGATGATAAATTGTTTCTGACATTGATGACAAAAATATCACACATGTGAAATAATTATTAGGCTGGCCAAAATGTTTGTTCTGTTAGAAAGAATTAGTAGAGTTTAGTTTTAAGTAATTTCAGAAAAAATACCATATATCAGATTGCATTTGGTTTATTAAATTGTCAAGCTAAGCATATTTTAATTTTTTCCTTCTAACATTTTCAGCATATTATGATTTTTTTATTTTAAGAAAGTGAAAAATGGAATTCACATGCAATAAATAATTGTGTGATTTATGGAGAAGCTATTGTGCTTGGGAGTGTAACATTTCAGTATCAAAAGTGGAATTGATAAGTCAAGTTCAAATTTAGGATGAGTCTGTGGCATTCACTTTCACACAAATGCTCTTGGGAAAAGCATGAATCTATCTTCATATATAGTTTCCATAGTAATTAATTTTGTGAATGAACATGCTTATAAAGATATGTAAATTTCAAGATTAGTTATTCCTAAATTTTCACTTGAGGATGAAACAGGGCTTGATACTTTAACTCAATTTAATTTTAATAATTATATTGAGGTTTTTGGCTCTCGTTTTTGAAACATGAGAACTTATGTAGTGAAGGAATCATATTTAAAAAAAAAAATAATTATAATATATATATATATATATATAAATAAATAAAAGTGTGAAGCTTGATATTATCAGACATATTAAAAACAGGTGAAGCAACCGGTTTTGCTCCTGCTCTTCAGGCTTCCACAGGAGATTTAATTTAAATTAAAAATACAGAAAATGTATAATGAAAAAGAAATGGGGAGGAGAAAAAAAAATGAACACAAGGAGCTAGAGACAAATGACAGCGAGCCCCAACAAACACTCACGTTGTTTACACAAAGAAGGCTTGCGGGATCCGATGTAAAGTGCCTCCAGCACCTTGAGGCGAAATAAAGAGTGTGACCGGGACAACACGGTGAACTAGTCGACACTAAAGTTAGCTGCACACACTCTGTGCTGGATGGATACCATTTAGAAAAGAAAGCAACGGGTCATCCTCAACTTCGTTGTTGAATAAACAAAAAGTATCATCAACATACTGACAATACAGTTGAGGACAAAGTGCATTCTTCCGTATTCTTTCTTTGTGAAAGCCAACAAATATATCAGCAAGTGCCAGACCCAAAGGGGAACGCATAGCAACCCCGTCAATCTGTCGAAACATGGTGTTATTAAAACTAAATTCAACAGAAGACGTGGCAATAAAGCAAGACATGGCGATAAAGCAAATCACAGCAAATATTGATAGTTTCCATAAGAGAGACACAAGTGTATAGAGAACAGACATTGAAGGAACACATGCCCGAAGAAGACAAATTTTGAATACGGTCGACAAAGGAAAATGAATCCTTTATGCAAAATCCACTCAAGCACTGCAACACTGGTTCCAAAAGCGTTGAGAGCCATTGGGCTACCTTGTGTTGGGCTGAACCAACCATTGATAAAATATATTTTAATATGTCTGGTAATATCAAGCTTCACACTTTTATTTCTTTGATTAAATTTTGTACCTATATATATATATATATATATATATATATATAGCTATGGATTAAATAGAAGGGTAGGCTGAGCTCTCTCAGCTTGGGTGCCAGTCAATCTGAAAGAAATAAAACTTGGAGAAGGTAAGGGTAAATCATTCTACTTTCCAAAGAATGTATGATAATTCATAGATAAGAAAAGAAAGGAATATATGGAGAATTATAATTGCCTATGTTTTGGCCCTCTAGGACATAGGCAATTATAATTGTTATATGTCATTAAAAAAAAAACAATACAAAAAACAAAGCTGTAAATATATTAGGTTGGTGCAAAAATAATGTCGTTTTCTCACATATGTTACTATGTGAGAAAACGACATTATTTTTGCACCAACCTAATATCAAAAGTAGTTTGTGAAGTTTTGCTTCAAATTTCTGGCCATAAAAAGCTCCATAGTTAAGTAAACTAGTTAAGTTGACAGCAATGATATATTACTTGAGAATAATCAGTATAATAATCAACATGGGATATAAGCAAAAAACCTTGTATAGAATAATAGTTAAATATTCTACTTTTGAGACAAATTGCAACAGGGAATTATTAGGTTGGTGCAAAAATAATGTTGTTTTCTCACATATGTTACTATTATTTTTTCACCACCCTAATAATAAGTAAACAAACATTAGGAATGCAAGAGATTGTGGGGTAAGGAAAATGAACAAACATTTACTGCATCAAATCTGATCTTCATTGAAAAGTATCTATCACAGTGGGTATAGAGGAATTAAAAGGGAGGCTTTTACTATACACTACCCACAGAGAATCAAATGAGTGATTCAAACAAGTACTGCTTTCAATTAGACCAACTGAAGCATTCAGAATTAGTTAAAAGCAAGAGTGTCATTTTCTATAAGGATAATACTAGAAGGTAGTTCTTTGGTAATAAAGTAAAAATGGCTCCAACTTGAATGATATTGCACCTTCAGATTACCATTTATTCCAGTCTTTATTGAATTCTCTTAATGAAAAATGTTTCACTTCCCTGGAAGACTGCAAAAGGCAGTTGTCTGTTGAGAAAAATATATTCTGCAAGGTTAGAGTTATGAAGTTGCCTGAAAGGTGAGAGAAACACTGAAATATGTCACTCAATAAAATTAATGTAAAAAACAATTTTATTTTTACTTAATAAACTGAACAAACATTTTAGCCAATGTGATTCCAAGTTTAGAATGTTTGTTTTCATGGTAATTAGATTTTTTTTTTTTTAATTTATTTTTATGTGCATGTTTTTATATTTGTTACAGTGATATGATGATGGTATCTTGACACCTGTGTCATCTTTATACAGGTGCTTTAATGTATAATTAATGTAACTTTGCTATGTGAAATGGATTATTTTTGTTGATTCAATCAATAGTAACTAATTTTAGGTGTTTCTCAGAAGGCATATGCAGAAAGCTAACCATCATTTCTCTTTTTTTAAGGAACAAAATGTTCCACAGATCCTTAATTAAACATATACACAGCATCTCTCATTAAGAGTGAATCACAAACATTTTACAGCCTGGCAACAATCATCTTCAGTATTTCTTTGCTTCTTAAAACAGGATTTTTTAAAATGGTTTCAAAAATGTAGTACTGTAATCCTAATTACACAAAACTTTTCTGGGTGATATATAAACAGATTTCAAGCAAATGTTCTCTGCTAGGTTTTTAAAAAGATAATTTTATAGAAACTAAAATTATTTGGAAAGTGATATTGTATTTGAATTTTGTAAACATAGAATCTATTAATAAAATTAGCACTTGGAAATAGCAATACTCAGTAGCAGCTTCAGTTTTGTTTAATTATACATTATCATCATTTTGTGACAACATTATCATTAACTGTGATGAGGGTATTACCAAGTGTCTTATTTTCCATTTTATGTTGTAGAAATTTCCTTGGGATGGCAATACAATGAGAAATATTTGCATTGTTTATCAAGGTTCAATAAGTGTAGAAAAATAGTAGCAATGATTTGTCAAGAGTGAGATAGATGATTTCAACCTCACTGATAAATATGGCTAATAGAAGAGAAAACAGAAAATAATCTGTTGAGTGCAATTGTTGAAAGCAAGAGACAAATATTCAGGTTTTTGTCATTTACAAACACTTTAAGCAAATCAGTTGTCACCTGAGCAATGAGAATTCTATTCAACATTTTATTGTTGTTTGCTGACCAGGAATGAAAATAAAAAAAAACAATTTACACAAACAACAAATTAAAAAGTGAAAGAATACAAACTGTTTGAACAATCTAAACAAGGGCTGCACCTGCTAATTATTTCGGGAACTAGGACAGATTTTATCTCTAATGAGTTCTTAGTACTTGATAAAAATCAACACAGCCTATTTTTAATGAAGAAGTAAATTAAGTTTTATTCAAAAGATGTCCCTATTTAGTCAAGAGAAAGGTTGTCATTCAGTAATATGACAATGCAAAGGTCCTGCCTTATAAAAAAGATCAAATTAAATTGGGACTACAGCATCTCTATTCATTTGATTTAGCATCTTCAGATCATTGACTTATTTATTAATATTTGAAAAGTCAAGTTTAACATTTTCACTGTTTTTTTTCACCCAGAAATTGTACAACAAAGAATAAAAAAAAATATTAGTTTCATAGTTGATTTCTCTCAATGCTAATGATTGTGATTTTTGAGTTCAGAAAGATGGAGGGAGTCATCGTCACCAAATAGCAGCCAGAGAGGAGGAAAGAAATAGTGATTATGTTCTTGATGAATACATTTAACTTTTACTAATGTGAAGGTATTCTTCCCACACAATAGATTAAACACCCTAAAGTTTTATGGTAAAAGATCGAATGTTTCTTAGGTTGACACTAACAACAAGCATTAAAATAACAACCAATATGAGTTCTGCTGGTATGTATAAATAATTACATCAATATTTTTGTAGCATAAGGAGTAGAAGAGCATTTATTTTGCACAACAAATTTTTTTTAACATAATGCATTGGTGAATAAATAAATCAAATATTATACAGTCAAAATGCAAAACAATTCAATTAGCAAAAACATGTCAGACTTATAGCTTCTTCCTTATATATCTGCTTCAATTTGAGATTTGATAAGCAATTTGAAAACTATGAAGAACATGGTTCTCCATTTTCTGTTAAGAGAAGAAAAAAATCAAAACAAATTCTCTGGAAACAAACAAAATCTCATTCAAGAATTAACATGAAGGTTTTTCATTTTTTCTTCAAAATTTGCTGATATATTTTTGTTCAATAAATCAATAGGCTGAATGCTAAAGATGTTTCCCTTGAGATACAAGCGAGGGTTAGGGTATTTCTATTCATTTTTACATTGCATTGGCAGCTGAATGTAAGTAATTTCTCAGAGTTCAATGTATATTGAGTGCAAATGAAATAAATAACAATAATATTCAGATAGATACAGACAGACAACATCTGCAAGATAAGTTTCAAATAACTGATAAGTATTTTATAAACAAATATAAACATTTATTAGCAAACATTATTATTATTTCAGGAATTTCACATATATTATTGCTGGGAATTGAAGGACAGCAAATCTTTTCACCAAATCTCGATCACTCCATCCTTATAGAGTGCTATAAAGAATCTTAATCTGTCCTTGAATTGCCAGTTCCTCTAATCTTGCTTTTAGTATTTTGGGCACAGTTAGAAGTGTACCTGGCATAACTCTCATATCCCTCAGTTTTTTATAGAATCATTTTAAACCTATGGTATATTGGCACAGCCTCATTTATGTCCTGACAAATTTTCTTTAAAACACACAGATAGATATTTTTTTGTTTGAGGAGGATGACTGATCTGGATCTCAAAATTCCAGAGTATGTGACTATCTTCTCAGACACTAGTACATATTCTGGTTTGTGCTGACACCAAATGTTTGTATAATAAAATCAAAGTGCTAGTGTATCACTATCCATATTTTGTAGAGTTTTTTTTATAATTTCCTTCGAGTTTATTTCTATTTCAAACAAACTTAAACAGCATTCACTAGTTTCTTCAATTTTTCGCTGTCTCCCATTATTGCTATTAATTTTTCACTCTTTAATCCAGAGTATTGTTTCTTAGATAATCCACATATGGTTTAGTTAATTTCCCACGTTTTTTTCCATGTTTAGACTCCCACAAGAGTACTTAACAGCTTTTCTTTCCTCCTTCAAATGTGCCCAATAAATCACAATCTGTACTGATTCTGTCAGACTTTGCAGTTTCCATAGAGCTCTTTGTTTGTTTGTTCTGTTTTCTTTCCATGATACACCAACTATAGCCCTGAATATCCTCATATATATTCTATCAAGACTATGCTTGTCTTTTTTCCACAATAATAGCACTTGCATTTTTCTTTGTTTTATTCATTTTTGCTTTGACAAAATTGGTTCTGGTACATTTGTTCTAAAATTCAATAAGAGATCCTAATTCTCTTTTTTAGTGTCCTCTACATAATCATATCTATACATGTTTCCTGCAGTATTTTTTTGCATTTTCCTTAGATTTTTTTTCATTCTTCCTTGTTTCTTCATTTCTTTCCCTTTTATTATCCTCCCTATTCTACTGATTTTACCACATCTGGCTATCATCTGTCCTCTACCATGAAAAAAACACTTGGCCAGTGTCCAGTGATGACAACGTCATATCTAGTGTTGATGACTTTTTTGATCAACAGGATGAAAGCATCTTCAATGGAATCCAAGCACTGCAACACTGATAGAAGAAGTGTGTGGACTACTTTAAGGGGAACTATGTTGAAAAATAAACCTCCTTTGGTCACATTCCATGAGAGTATCTTGGTCAGCCTATGAACTTTTCAGCTGACCCTTGTAAAAAAAAAAAAAAAAAAAAAAGGGAAGATAAAATGATGAAAACAGTTTTAGAAAAGTAGATATTGGTGGGTTTGAGTGTCTTTTCATTTGACTGAATTGTTGAACATCATTAACAAATTATCAGTTAGGGGAAGGTGAGGGATTTTCTTTCTTCCTCAAAATTTTTCAGTGAAAATTTTTGCCTCAATGAATACATGGGCCTGAAACTGTTAGGAATTGGAAGTCTCTCTTTCACTCACTTCCTCCTTTATTGACAATTAGTTAGTAAAATTTCCCTACTAAGGGCAATAAAAGCAGTCAATTTAGACAATATGCATTTTGTTGTTTAACATCATAAGAAGGAATCTCTCTTCTGGTGAAAAGATATCTAATTCATTTTGCAGCAAGAAGTGGAAATAGACGAACTTTAGTATATTGATCCCAAGAGGGTTGTGAAAATAACAACTATGACTGATCAACAAGAATGGTTGTAAAGCACTCCTTCTGTGCTACTATGACAATCACCAGACATACAGTGGCAGAACTACATATCTGACTGCAATTTGCAAATTTCAGATTTGTCTAATCAATCAGATTAGCTGAAACCATTTCAGCAGTTAAATGTTGCTATCACATTTATTTTTGTTTATAATTAATAATATTAATAGTTAAAAAAGACTACAATTTATATTATACCATTTTTCCCTCTAGGAATCCAATCTCATTAATGCCCATTAATGCTGGAGATCTTAGATATAAACGTGTAAACTGTAATGTTTAGTTGAAATCAGTCTGGATCTTGAAGAAAAACAGCAATGATATATAAATGTTTGCAAGCCTTTTATTGATATAAATAATATTGATATAAACTGAACAGCATTTTTTTTTACAAGTTGGCAGACATTATAAATTGCTTTAAAATAATATTTTACTTTATCTGGTATGAAATCTATAAACAGTATTTTTCAAATGTACGTATAGATCTATAGCAGTAAAAATACAGTACAAAGATATTTTTAATTCAATTTTTTGAGCAAAAATAAATATTGCTATGGCTTTGAAGTTATTCTATATGAATAGAATTGAAACAGTCTTCTCACTGAAATGCCATAAATAGATATTTCAAATATTTAGGAAAATTTTCTGGTTCATTGCAATAAAATATTTAAAGAAAAAGAAACATTATTTAACAATTATTAAGCAAAGATATCATTTAATTAGTCAATATGCAGGTGGTGTAATGGATAGGATTTTGTAACAGGAAATCAAAGAGCTGAGTTAGAATACCAGTAGAGTTCTTTACTTTCACTTATGTGCAAATACCCTTGTGGAAGGAGTGAATCCCATTCTTCACTCCAGCTATGGGTTGAATAGTAGAACAGACTGAGTTCTTCAGATTTGGTTGGCTGTCAGTCTAGGAGTAAAACAACTCTGAATTCAAAACTGTATGTAGCACTGGTAAAGCATATACTATGCAGCTAAGAAAAGGATTGTGGAGTTCATAATGATTGCATCATCTTGACTACATTCAGTCTCCTTAATTAGACAAAAAATTGGATTCATGCTAGTATTAAAACATTGTATAATGCCAAAAAATAAAATTTACATTGAAATAGTATGGTAATTTTTTTTAAATAAATACACAGAATTACAATGAACGTAAAGAATGAAAACTGACACTAACAATATCTATACCATCATAATTAAGGAATAAGCAATCTTAGAAGTGTCATAATATTCACTTCATGAAAAACTAATTTTAATGGTTTTTATTGGTTCAATACTCATTTAATACATCATAATGACCAAGATTAGATAGTTGAAAAACTAAAACACACATGAAAGTTGTTGGCTAAATAATTGCAATTCTGTAAGTAAAAATGGGCCATATATTAAGAGAATGAAATAAAATAAAATTGGATACTGTGTTATTTGGCAACTGATTTGAAATAAACAGAGGATTATGGACTCTAAAATTAAAAATATAGATTTTGTAAAAATTTTTGCAAGATGCATGCATGTAGTAGCTACATTTACAGTAGATTTTAAATAAAAATAAAAAACACTGTGTAAAGTGGCAGGTGGAACTGAAGCAAAACAAACCGAATAATGAAGAACTGGAATGAAGAGGAAATGAAGGAAAAATACAACAAAATTCTATAGAAAGAATTTTTCCTCTTTGAAATTTTGTTTCCTTTCAGAAAATTTGGTTTCTATTTTAACAAAAAATGTTAAGAATTAATATTTTTAATGATATTTTACTTACATTTCATTAAGTAATTTGAGATTTTTAAATTATAATTCAAAGATGCCAAAGAAAGCCAAACTAGAATATTCCACTTGAATGATCTAGATTATCAAAGCAATTTGAAAGTTTTAAAATCTGAAATTTGCATTGTATGAATACTTCTTTCACCCATTAAAATTGATAAATGGGATTTATTTCTATTATATAAAATTTTTTTTCTATACATATTTAAGCATCATCTGTGTACAGTTAATTATATGAAAAGTACGTTTATTCATTAGGTGGAAATACAATAAATTAAAAATTTGTATGCATATGAATATTTGTTCCCCCCCCCCACTGTATATATTTATTTGGGACTACTTTTCAGGATTATGTAATTTCTAATACAAAGGTAAGTGAAAGAAAATGGATAACTATTTCACAATCTTTCTTGTTATTATTCTCATATTCATGTCAAAGTTTATTTCTGCCAGCACCTGATTATGTCACACATGCACACACACACACATATATGTCTATATATATATATATATATATATATATATATATATATATATATATATATATATATGTTTAGTAACATAGAGAAAAAACAAAATAGATTCCATTTATTCCTGGTAAGTTTCCAATGATAAAATACTAGGAAGAAAAGTAGAAAATATATTTTGGCTGAAAAGCTTTTCTGTGAAATTGCTTTTGCAAAACATATTTATCATGTCTGGATATTAATAATAAAAGAGAAATTATAGTCTTACACTGAAGTGTAATTTTTACTATAAAAGATATTTCTGCAGAACAAAAAGTTTTTTATATGTAAAAACATACTGTTGAATCCAATAAATATGCATAGCAAATTTGAGAGATGAACATAAAACTTTTTGGTCATATACAGATAAAACTCATTCCAATTATATTTAGATTACAATCCTTTAGACATGAAATAAAAGAGATAAAAGCAAAAACAATAATTGCTTACTTTGCTGCTTGAATTTGTATTTTAAAGGTGGTGTTTTTATGGTTTAACTAAGAGTTTTGGAATTTAGAAATAAAAGATTAGAGATGATAAATTCCTTTAGAAATTAATATCTGTTAATCTGCAAGAACACTAAGGAAAGCATTAGTATACTGAAAAGATTTGCTGTTACTGTATTTATAGTGAAAGTAACTAGTTATTGCTGGTGGGAAAGTACAATATTTGCAATATTAATAATAATGATGATGCTGGGCATTGAATTGAAACATAGATGTCATTGATTAGCTTGTGAAAATTGGAAGCCAAAAAATTGACATTTTAGCAAAATTTACTTTGGGAGTAAACTGTTAAATATTTTCAAGAACTGAATGGAGAGTTGTGTTTTCCAGTTTTTCTCTCTCTGATTTTCAGTGCAATTAACTCTAACATGGAAAGTAGAATCAGTTAAGTTCAAAATCTGTGTTAGACTGTTGCATTCATTTTTGCACAAATGCTTTTAAGAAAAGCATGGATCTATATGTTCTCCCTCTGCTATGAATTAAATAGTAGGGTAGACTAGTCTTGGGTAGCAGCCAGTCTATGAGAAGGAATTTTCTGCACTCAAAAATATGAAGGCAGCAGGAAGTCTTTCCACTATATTTCCTAAGAAGTCATGATAGTTTAGAGATCATAAAAAAGGAATATATGAAGAGCTACGACTGCCTACATCCTGAAAGAACACAGAGATTTTCTAAGCATAGCTTAGATGTGACACAAGGTTGAAAGTACGAGGAACCTAGTGAGAATCAAACTAACTTTTCAGCTGTAATTGATCTTGAAACATCATGAAGGAATATGGCATTAAAAAATAATGGAATATTAAAAGAATAATGGTAAATTCATATGTGATGAGAATGCAGATAAGTGTCAGCCTGTAATGAATGAAGTACATCAATATAACTTATTGTTATAAATTAAAAATGTTTTTTATTAATCAGCTAAATATATTGGTGAAGAGTTATGGGTTACAAATTATATGAAAAGAAAGTTTTCATCTAATAAACAATTTATATGGAACAAGGTAGATGATTTAAATGTGTATATTTATTTCTTTGTCAAAAACTCATTATTTCAACAAACAGAATATTTTCTCCTGTTAATTATAGAAACCATTTCCTTTATTTAATTACTTCATTTTTTTTTAAATTTAGCATCTTTATGTTTGTTTGCATAATAAGTTGAATCAGTTATAAAATAAATAATCATATATTTTTCCAAGATTCATATCTAAATAAATATGTATTCACAGATTCAAGCATGTAACATGCAGAACACATTAAAATCAGTCAATCTAATTTGCATGCAAAATAAGTGAACACTGAAATTAATATTAAAATAAATACCAATTTTATGAAATCAAAAATTAAGAAAATCTCATTAATTCTTGCAAATTAGAAGACTTTAAGCAACAACAATATAAACAGTTTTAATTTGTATTTTTCTAAAATATCCAAAGATTATTAGAAATAATAAACAATGCAACTTTTCCTGCAGGTCTCTTTCTCTGTTTGTAGCTTCTATCATAATGTGGCAAACAGATTTAAAATTTAACAAATGTGTCCCAGTTCTGATTTAACCAGTGAAACTGGAGGTAAGAAGAAATTTGACATATCCACTATGTCAGATTTCTGTTGTTTGACACTCTCTTATATCAGACAATGTGCACAGATACAACATTGATCATAGGTAGAGGTCCTGGCAATGACACACTCTTATTTGTGCACAGACCGATTCATACTTGAAAAATAATTAGTAATAATTTGAAAATCATTTGATTTAAAAGAATTCAAAATCTTACAAACATTTGGAGATCAGGAAAGCTAAAAAGATCAACACTTTGAATTAGATAAACTTTAATAAGGATTTATGCTCCAATTAATATTTTCCTAATGAAATATAAACTTTGAGATAATCCTCATTGAAAAACAAAAACATTAATAAAAAAGAAATAAGACAACAAAAAAGTACATATTTTCTGTGAAAGGGGCCATTGTATAATACTTATATCTTATCCTACAAAACCATAAACTAAACTTCAGGCAAAACAGATTTATGATTAAAAAAATCAGAATAAATTAAAGAAAAGGATGAGTGATTTACTATTATTGCCATCCATTATACATTTTATCTACTAATTAATAATAAATTGAAAAATGATGAACTTAAAAAATGAAATATTTGGCTATAAAAATCAGTAATATATTTAGTAAGTAGCTGTCAGGGCACAAGTTCACAATATACCCAAATGAGTATTTATTCATCTTTATAATGCTGCATGATTCATTCTAATATAGCCATCATCAGTTTTCAAAATGTCATAATAGGTACAGCAATATTGATGAAGGTAACAGATGAGCTATTCAAACGAATTCTAGGGACAGTAAGAACTAATGTGGAAGCAGCAGGAAATTTACTGGTGGCATCTTAGCTCATTAGATTTACTTATTTGATAAGTAAATAGGTAAAAAAAATGTTCTCTTCATTTCTAATATATATATATATATATATATATATATATATATATATATATAGTTTTTTTTTGTTTTTTGAGTACTAGCAAAAACTTTATGTGAGAACATATGTTATAAGACTATTTTTTTAGTAAAAATTGTTGTTGGGATGAAGTTGTATTAAGAATGAAAAAGATGATAAGGTGATAGAAAGAAAGGGCATATTAGGAAGAATGTATGTAAAAAATAAAAGCGAATAGGAATATACTAAATAAGAAGGAGAAGGAGGTGGAGGAGAAGGGAAAATAGGAAAAAGGTAGGAAACAATGGGAACAGTAAATAAAAAAGAGAAGTAAATGATGAAGAAGAAGAAAAATAGGAAGAATACATAAAAAAAATTATTTCTTATATATAGATTAATCACCAAATGCTGAAAAAGGAAAAATAAGCAAAAGGAAGGTGACAGTGATGGAAGAGTTTGTACTTTGATGGTGCAAACAGGAAAAAAAAATTAAAATATTGATCGAATGAATTTTAAAGAAATATGCAAAGAAGTAAATTAAATTTCCTCATTTATAAAAGACATTTCATGTAATAAGAGCATTAGATAAACAAGTCATGTTTTACTGATTTTATTGGACAAAATTTGGAGATTCAACTTTGAAAAGTGCTTGCAATATTTTATTACTGCTTTCAGATACATTCCCTTCATGTTTATAACACCAATGATAAAAAAATCTGATAACAATAAGATTTTTATTTTCACAACTTTTTCTCACATATTGTCCTTTCACATGAAAAAGTTTATATAAAAAAGTGTTTTTATTCCTGTTATAGACACCCTTTCTATCAACTACTGTCTTATTCTCTTATAATTCAGTTTTTAAAGTTAATTCTTAATGTGCATTATTTTGTATGTATATATGGTCAGGTGTGAGATTAGACTGTTTAACTAACTGAAGATACATCTATTACTGATTCCTTCATACTACAAATTAAGAATAGTTCTCTCTTCTACCTTAGACATTAACTTTTCCCATATATTAGGTTGGTGCAAAAATAATGTCAGTTTTTGACGTTAAAAAATACGTCAAAACCGACATTATTTATGCACCAACCTAATATAAAAAAAAAGGTTCTTACTAAAATTGTCCTGAAAATGACACTTGATATACCAGACTTCTAAAGAGCTTCAGTTCTACTAATATATCAACTGAACTGTTATCTTCAAAAGGTGATTTAAAATCTGAATATTTTAGAGTGTCAAGAAGTTGTAGTCACATAAATTAAATAAAATTTGTTGGAAGTATATTGGTTTCTTTGTCAAAACAAAACTAGACACAATTTGATGAATATTCATTATGAAACACAGAATTTTATATATGATTTTTATCATAGTCAAATTCCTATAGAATTTGACTATGATAACAAAATTCAGTTGTTAGTGCCTGGACAAATAAGATGGTACTCATGGGGAAGTGGCTTGTTCAAGTTCTCACTCATCCACTGTGGATTTCCCCATGGAGAACAACAGCTTTTAAATGGGAAGGTAAGATATTCATGGGAGAGTGGTTTGCCAAATACTCACCCACTATGTCACAAGTTTGGTTGTAAATTAGTAAATCTATCCTGTAAACTGTAGAGTAGGACTCAGTATATTTCCTGTTCTTCACTACTACTGTGACAATGTCACAAGGCATAGGTCAAACTAAGCAGTGGTTGTGAGGCATTTTCCAGTGGTGCAACTTGCTGAGAATGTCTCCCAAGGCTGATATTATTAAGAAGTCATCTCCTTGACAAATCAACTATAGTTAGATTTGATCCCAGGTCTCATGGTTATAATGTCTAACCATTTGGTCATGTGTCCATACATATATACATACATATATATGTGTGCAGGTATGTAGAAAAATAGGAAAGAACACGTTAGGTAAATAATCCGGAGTTCTTTAGTATTTTTGTTTTTATTTTAAAAAAACAGTGCTCCATACAGAAGTAGAGCTTAGATTATAATTATTTTTTAAAAAATATGATTCCTTTGCTATGTTTCATCCTCAAGCGAAAATTTAGGAATAACCAATTTTAATATCTACATATTGTTATAAGCATGTTCATTCGTTACTATGGAAATGGCTGGGGCAACCATTTTTATCCGCATATCAGTCACCTTCAGGGAGAGTTCAAGATGAGGTAGGGTGGGGTGTCTATTTCAAAGCGAATTATGTCTTTCTAGTATGCGCCAGGGCTTG
Source organism: Acanthosepion lycidas (assembly GCA_963932145.1). Classification (NCBI taxonomy): domain Eukaryota; kingdom Metazoa; phylum Mollusca; class Cephalopoda; order Sepiida; family Sepiidae; genus Acanthosepion; species Acanthosepion lycidas. The sequence continues at coordinate 42,612,837 of OZ010601.1, read as the reverse complement.
TTACTTTAATTCAATTTAATTTTAATAATTATATTGATGTTTTTGGCTCTCGTTTTTGAAACATGAGAACTCTTATGTAGCAAAAGAATCATATTTTAAAAAAATAATTATAATATATATATATATATATATATATATATATGTGTGTTAAATATAATCATTACTTTTTGGATAACAAAACAATGTGTAGTAATCTTTACTTTTTGAGAATCACACACTAAATGAAACAATTACTTTTGACAAAAATAGGATCAAAAGGCATGTTCCAGTAAGTAAAAATCTGAGGGTAAATTATTAAATGTTTGATGAGAAGTCATTTGTAAACCTTTCTCTAGAGCCTACTCAATGGATTTTAATGAACACACAGTTTAATCAGTAGCATCTTTGAATTGTGGCATGTTCCTTTGCTACCTCTCACTTCTTTCGAGAGAGAGAGAGAGAGAGAGAGAGAGAAAAAAGACTGTTTTTTGCTAAAATACAAAACTTCATCTATGAACAATTCTACATTACAGTAGTGTACATTATAACAAAATATTACCTGTTGAATACTTTATTCAACTATTGTACAAACTTATTCCATTCATCAATTATTTTCTCTCATATTTGACTATGAAGAACATCATTTCATTCTAGCTCAACTACCAAGAACTTTAATGACAAGAACATTTCTTAAAGAGCAAACTACAGCACAGAAAAAGGATTCCAGTGTTGTACATATGCCAAATGATAATAATTATTCCATGTTATTCATGACCCTTCTTAATTTCATTTACTTCATTCTGAAATGTGTTGAAATACACTTTGTTTGGTACAAGTCAAGTTTGTTATGTAATATGTGTAACATCATAGAAACATGAAAACTTCACAGTTGTTGGCAGACATGAAAAGACAAATGAAATTACTGAAGCAATCAATTACTTTATTAAACAAATATAAGTGAAATGCAAAGGGGGTTAAATGCAGAGTAACTGGAAAAGTTTAAAAGAGGACTCAAATTTTCCTGACTGCATGTTTCCGTGATGTTACTGACATTTCTGTGGACCACAGTACTTGACTTGTAGTATTTGCATATTACCTTATGAGAGAATATAATGTACATCTCCATATATATCAGATTAATAGTGGGTAATTGAATGACAAAATGGAAAAAACCTTATGCATAAACTTTAAATGTCCCTGTGTCTTTTGCGTTTTCTCACTGTAGAATTGTACCCAATATTTGTTGTACTTCATTCTCTCTCCCTACCTGATCAATAAAAATATTTGTTTTGAAGAAGTCCTTTTGAATGAAAAAACATGTAACAGGATTTTTTTCATTATACCATTCAATTACTCACTCTATTCCCTTATCCTAACTTTCTTCTCAGCAGTTAGCAAAGCTTCAATGGACTAAGAAATGGAAAACAGGATTGTATGAAACATGATTGTATTATTTTGTGTATATATATATATATATATATATATATATATAGATACTTTATTCATGTGTTAATATATGTGTATGTGGGTATGTAGGTAGAAGTTTTCCCTAATAACTGATATGCGAAAGATATACCTAGGTATATATGTAAATGTAAGAGATAGATATGCACTCTGCAAGTTTTTAATAATTTTAGTATTCTTAACATTTTCTCCCTCAATGTTCTTGAAGTATAAATTAAATTAATTCCACCTGTATATTTTTATATGTTAAATGTATATATGGATGGATATGGTTCCTCAATTTTTTAATTAATTTTTTTGATTTTGAAAAATTTTTTTAGCTTTTACCTTTTGATTTATATATAGATATGTGTGTATATGTGTGTGCATATATATATATATATATATTATTCATTATTTCTCTCTGTTAAATTTTAATCCCCACCTTCAGCTTTTAGACCATCCCGTTCTTCTCTTGTTTGTTACCCCTCCCTATAGCTTTCATTTACTCTCACATTCATTCCACACTCTCATACATACACTCTCACTAAATTTTATTTTTTATTCCCAGAGTTATTTTTTCTGATTTCATTTTGAATTTGTAGGTCTGATGAATTGGATTGTATTTACGATTCAAATGTAATAAATTATGACCATGGAGTACTAGTGTTTAAGCCTTATATATATATATATATATATATATATATATATATATATGAATGACATCTTAAATACATCTTTGTCATAACCTCTGACTATATACACTTTATCCTTATTTATTTCTATTATTTATTTTTAACAAAAAGTGAAATTTATTTATTAAATGTGTATATTCAACATGGATTCCTTACCAGGTATTGTTTCAGATCTCTCTTCTTTTTCATGCTTCTTTACTTTTCTGAGAGAAATAAAAATGTACACTTAAAAAAATATGAAGCATTTGTTTTATAACAATAAAGACATTTGATAATCATTGGAAAATATGTTCTGTGTTTAAGACTATTTTCTTAAAAAGATTCTGAATTGAGGACTATGCAGAATCAAATTATAACAAATCTATGCTTTATTATTCACTGAAGTTTGAGGCTGACATTATGTTTAGTCCTTCAGATATCATTTTGCATTTATTGTGCATAAGCAAGGAAAGCTGATGATCCAAATCTAAAACATATGTGGGCCTGAGGATTTTTCACATTCCCAATTGACTGTGAAGAGGCAATGTTTAAATCCATACATTTCCCCAGTTGACAGATCTCCTGCAGCTGCCATGTAAAAACTTGACTATCTTGTGTATTCTGCTGGTGAGAGGTACACTTCATAACAGATGTGGAATCCATTCTCAAATCAGAGTCTTTGAAGTCAAACTATAATGAATTTTTTTCAGTCAGTCTTGAAATTTGAGACAAAGTTAACAAAATTTCTGCATCTGCAGATTTTATAAATTTTAGCCTGATTGGCAATAACAGTAATGATGTTGTTTCCCTGACTTCAAAGTTTCTTTCTTGGAATTGTCCACTCTTTAAGGGGACTGTTGTTTGAATAAGTTTATTTCCAATTTAAAAAGAAATTGTGTCTTTTTTAATCCATTATGTACATAAGCATGTTCATGAATTTTTGCTTTTGTTTACATGTTGATTTGTAATTGTCATCATTTTTCTCATTGTAAATTTTTCTTTGAAATTAGAATTTTTTTATATGTATGGTTTGTATTGAAATTGTTATGTTATTAATTAAATTATAATATTTTATGTTGTATTTGTTGTATTATGTTATATCATTATTAAAGTAACAAAGTAAATATTTGTTAAAATGTTGGCATTCCCCATTATATCATTCTTCTTATTTAATAATTTAATTAGGTTATTAAAAGTTAATATTGATAATTTTTCTTCTAAACACAGTCTATAATTCCTACTGATAATATTCTTTTGTAATTTCCCATTTAACTTCAATAGGTATATTATTTTCTTTTTGACTCCATATATATTTTCATAATGTTGTACTATTTGCATAGTTATCTATTTTAAATGACATTTTATGATTATTAAATCTTTCTTTAAAAATGGTTTCAGTTGCTCCTATGTAAATTTTTCTTCTGTATTAATATTATTTGACACAGTTGCTTTATATATTGTATTAAGAGTTAAACATATATTATTAACTGGACTGTTATTTTTAGTTTGACAATTAAAATTGCTATGTTGTGAATGTGTGCTATAATTGCTATTGTTTTTTATTTAATATTTTTTATTATGTTTATTTATTATTTTCTCCATATTATTAATACAACAGATTTTTTTTTTTGTTAATGATTTTTGATAGTTTACTATTTTTAGGGAAGTGTTTTTCAATTAATTTAAAGAATATTTTTCCTATTTTTGTTTTTATAAGGTGGTTTAAACCAGATTATATTTCTTTTTCTTTTGTTTTTGTGTGTATTGTTTTTAGTTATGTATTCTAATTTAGTCGAATAACCACCTATTCTTAATTCTGATTCATATATTTTTTATTTTCATTAAATATTTTTATATTGCTAGAATTAGTTGCGATTCTTCTGTTAATAGATAGTGGTATATGTTTAAATATATTAGGAGGGTGATTTGAATTTTTGTTTATATATATGGAATTATTATTTGCTTTCCTGTATGGTTTGTGTGTATTATTATTTAAATTAAATGTTATATCTAGAAAATTTACTATTTTTAGGTTAGATTTCATGTCTGTTTTAAATCCTAATTTGTTAATTATTCCTATTATTTGTTTTCTTATATTTTCTATATTTCTACCATTATAATTTTTATAATTATTAGACCATAATCTCTGTATAAACCTATATCCTCTTTATTACTGATATTTGATAAATTAAGATATATATGCCTATGATTTTGCATATAAATCTCCATCACAACTGCCCATTGTTACATCAAATTTTTCATTATTGTTACTATTGAGTTTTTTATCCATATTTTATTGTTGTAGTATAGTAATAATTCTCTGCAATGATTAATTATGTCTAATTCCTTGTCTTGAATATTTAAGTGTTGTTTTGCTAAATTTAATTATATGCTTAGTAATAAATGGATATAAATCTTTTATATCTAATTGTATAAAAGAGCAATTTTTTTGTTTGTAATACTCTTGAACCAATTAATAGTTTCTTTTTATTTTTCCATTGGTTTATATTGAGTATTTTTCTTAGTTTCGTACATATATTTTCTACTATGTGTTTGCTTATTTTTCTGATATTAGTTTTTGTAGGGTTTAATAATCTACATATTGTTTTATTTAAAAAAATTCTTTTAATTTGATGAATAGTTCTGCTAATATATATATATATATATATATACATACACCATATATTTCTGCTCATAAGGCAACCTTTAGATGAGGTAAAAAATATAGCAAATTTTCATGAATTTATCTTATATCTTTAGTATAACATGACTGCTTATTGATGTTATTGGAAATATTACTGTATTCTTAGAAATTCCAAATGATGTTTTCTTACATATACCTGAAAGGAAACCATTGTTTTGTTTACATTTTATCACATGATCTCTTGTGAATACTGATTCTTCTCCTCCTATTTCTAAACAGCCTACTATACTAATTAACCATTTACTTATACTTCATCGGCAATAACAAATACAGTGAATAATAGTACAATAATAGTAAATTCCATTGCCGTGAACACATTAATAAATCATAAAGTTTTACATTTTCTCAGCTGAGTTTGCATGGATACACGTTAATTCCATTCAAATAGGTAATTTATTATGAAGTTATGGTAGTAAGGTAGGAATGATTTTATTACTTTTATTATCAGTTTATTTGATAATGTGAATCTTTTCATGTAGGATATTGGTTAAGGCCATGGTTAGCCCACCAAAAAACATCAGTCAGAATTTAAGGTTTCTTTATTAGAATTGTAGTATAAGAATACTGAACATTTTCAAGTGGTAATAATGGCAGAAAGATTGAGTTGAATGATTAGTCAAGTTTTAATGGATAAAACTTTATAAAATATTGTTTGGTGAAGATGTTTTAATTCTTTGTTGACAGCTAAAATGACATCCATGTGTAAAGTAACATTTATGAGTGTCAATTTGTGATTAAATATAAATATGTTATGATTTAACTTCTGAGGAATTAAAAAATAAAACAAAATAGCCAATAAAAATAAGGTAAAAAAATTCTAAAAGCTAATTTTACCTTCCTACATTTTTCTTTGTATCTTGTATGACTAAAGTTAGCCTATTTTTGTGAGATGACAGATATAGTTTACTTTTATAATGTTTTATCTCCTTTTTATTGGTAGTTCTGTTTTATTGTTCAGTATTTTAAGCTTAAATCCTCTTTGATAAGAGATGATTGAAAATTTGGTCATTTAAGAGGATTTACACTGGCTTTTTCTTTTTAACAGGAATTTTCAATATGTCTTTGCTTCTTCAAATTTAAGTTTTGTACTACTAAGAAACTATTCATGCTTATCTAAACGATAAAAAATTCAGCAATTAAAAGATATTTGTAAGACTTTTTCATGATGCTATTCAAGCAACTCTTTTATACAACAACAATTCATTCTTTTGTATACAACAACAAAGGGAAGGTCGTTAATAGCACACAATGAATGACATTCCATAAATATAAGTCACTGGTGAGAACAAATAAATGAAGGTATTCCTGGGTATTTTACAAGGATATTGCAACAATATAAGAGCTGATTAATCTGTTTTAAATACAAGACTGGTGCCCCAGAACAAAGGACCTTCCATTGTGTCTAAATAACTTTTCTTAGATAATACAATTATATTATCTACTTCACTTGTATATGGCTATTTTATTGAAATAGCAGTTTCAAATTTATGAAAATAATACAGTATTTCAAATAAATTTTAGATTATAGACATTCCTTCAAATCAGGTTTTATTTAAAATATTTAGATATACTTTGGCAAATATTCAGGATTTGGATGCAAAGATAATAGAAAATATATCAACTGCTTTTTAAATAATTGTACCTGAGTTTGGCAAAAGTCACTAGTGTAGATCAAATTTGCTACAGTCGTAATAATTTGCAAGACTGTTTTGTAAATATGTACTTTACAGAAAGATATACATACATCTAACAAATTAAGTACAAATATTCATACAAACTCACATTTAGAAAACAAAAATGATGTCTGTGCATGGAAATGGAATGTACCTTGATATTTGTTAAAAATAGATCTTTAATTACAAGTGACACTGCTTTTGAGCACAAAGTAAAAATTATGGCATACAAATTTCAGATAGACTCCTTTTCCATTCATTATTCTGGTAATTTAACACCTTGATAAAAACATTGTTGTTGCCTGTTCCGTTTTCATGCATATTTTTCAATGATTGTGCTCTTGGCACAATACAAAACTGCACCATTTTGCAGGTTCTGTTGACAAGCAGAGAGAAAATTCTACTAACTTCATATATATATATATATATATATATATATATATTAGATCTGTGCAAGATTTTTTATGTTAATTTGGCATTTGAAATATTGATACATTGTGTGTTATAAGATAAAGCATTGGAACTGTCTTTTTCTGCTGTCAGGTCACTTGTTCTGACTACAATTGACTGATGAAAACTGTATATACATTATTAACATTATTCGGACTATTGTCCTCATCTTTGTCACCATATTTATTACAACGATTCAGCCGTTTTACGCTCCGGCCTTCTGCAGGTGGTTGGAATGTTGAACTGAACGCTTTATTTTGCTCACCGGGGTAGACTGTTCTAGTTCCATGTGCCATGTTTAATGGATGTCAGTTATCAGTTATCTCTTGTTAATTTCCCTCTAAAAGTTCTCCACTGCCTTAACTGGGTATTGAACTCACACTCTTTGGGTCCTGTCACTGAATCTAACCAACGCCTTTATCCACTGTGCCATGTGTCCTTGAGTTTTCAATGAATATGACTAATCTTTTAAAGGAGATATCTCCCATGGATTCCTTGACCAGTGACTCTGAAGGTTCCTTAAGACTTTTAAGTATCTCCCACATTTTGACATATCATTAAGAAATACCAGAATGCCACAGATGTTTCTACCCATGAATACAAAATTTGTTATTTTTGATTTCTTTGCGCAAATTCCTTATGTCACTGTAATGTTTGGGACATTATCCCCTCTAGCTTTCTTCAAGTGTCTGTCATACTTTGTTAACCTTCTAGGAATTTTGAAAAGAACTCTTTATTCAATCCATGGGAGTAGAATGTTCTCATTAGGCTGTTCATATTAGAGGATATCTCATACAAAGCAATTCTATTTAGATAATTTTATGATGTTAGTTATCTCTTTCACTGAACCTGATGACATTTTTGAACCTGATGACCTAATGACATTTTGCATTAGCAACTCAGCAATGAAGACATATGTAACATTACAATGACAACTGGATAGAATTAACCATTATGAAATATCTTCTAGCATGGGTTCTAATGAATGAGGACAAACAACTTCAATAGATAGAAATGAATTACAACAAATACTTGAAGAAAGTCAAAGATTACAACAACAGAAACATTGTAATAACAAACCAGATGAGGACACTAGGCTGAGTAAATCTGTGTATAATAATGATAAATACAGATGTGAAAATTTAAACAAAAACTCTTCAATATTAATAAATTGTCATGAAATAGTTTTCCTCTACAAGAGTTCCATATCTAATTTCAACATGTCAGTTGAGAATAAGAAGGTAGAAAATGTTTAGAAAGAACTTTTCCAAACAATCTTACTGCCAAGAACAATAATGTTTTCATCAAATAATAATAAAGTTCAAGTTTCAAGGAAAGATAACTACAACACATCTTAATGTATAAAACTTCAATGCTTTATATTTTGCATCATTGCTCCATTCAAGTGAGATGGTAAAAGATAAGTTAATCCAAAGCCAAGAAGTTAAAAACAAATACATCAGTTTCAGATTGCAGATATTTTCCATAAATTTCTATTTCAGTTAAAAGTTAATTAAATAGCAAAATAAAAAAAAATTGAAGCTTTCTGTTTCTATACACAGCAAAGGACAAACTAACAAGTAAATAGATTAAAGAAATAAAAATAAAATTAATGCCTATCAGATACCTGTTAGCAAAATACCCAATTGTACATTTTAGATCAGCTGATAACATTTTCAAGATAAGTCAACTCTTAGTTTGTAACTTACTTATATTTCTCTTTGCCAACTTTATCATAATTGCAGTTTGAAAGAGTAAACAAATTGGTTGATTTTGATTTGGTCTACATTTAGTTTGAAGTAAGCCACTGAGCTACAAATTAAAACTAATTGATTCTTAAAGCTTTTGTATAACACTATCACACTGAGTGTCTAAATACAGTATATGGAATTCATTTCTTTCTTGTGTAATTTCTACAATTTATATGAATTTTTCTTTTTAAGTCTGTGTCAGTAAACTAAGAAATTATATTGAAAATACAGTCATACTGAATGCTGACTTTTCTGCATATTCCATTGTTTTCCTCTCTGTAACATTTGTTTTAATAAAGCCAACAGTTATGTAAATTTAACAAGTGAATGCTGTCCTGTTTTGAACATACAAGCTGGTGACAAGTGATGTATCATCCATACCATCATCCTGAATGAACAATACAGTAAAATTAATATGCAGAGCAAACAGTGATCCAAGGTAGAGGGTCATGGAATAACACTTTGATACAAGCCAGATATATCATTGGTTCTATAATCTAAAGCAGAACTGATCCATAAAATCCAGCCATTTTTATAGGGTACTGGGTTAGTATTCATATAAACAAGATTTGTTGTTATTTTCTGTGTTTCATTTTTTGGTTCTTGTAAGAAGGTTTTTTTTCAAGTCATATTTGGCCAGAATATATATTCTTTAATTAATTTTTACTCATAATTCTATATACCATTTAGTTTACATTTTTTATAATATAAATTTGAGATAAAAACTTCAGTGACTTTACTGTTCAATATTAATATATGAAACATTTATATTAGGAGCTGAGAAAGCAAACAAGTTCTTCATTTCTATTTATTTCAAATTCTCATACTTTGCTCATTGTCCATGGAAACATGCAGAGTATATGTTGGTTCTGTTTATAGATCTATGCTTGTTATATTAGTCTAAACTTCAAACCTTTTAGTTTACAATCAAAAAATAGATGATGCTGAGGAGTAAACGATGCATATAAATGATGATGTAGGCAAAATGATTTTTATATTCAATAATTTGCTAATATTCTGAATATATTTTTTATTTAAATAATTTTGCTTTTAAAATATATTTGGTTTTTAAGCTATTTTAAAAGTATTTGTTCAATAATTTTGGTAATTATAAACGATTTAAATGAATGAAAGGAAATATCTGTTTGGTGGCCAAGGAATTTCTAACTAGTGCCAATGGTCAGTGTTTAAATCCAAATGATATTTCCCCATTTTAAATGCTTATTTTTAGGCAGGTTTCATAGAAAATGAAGCCAAACTCTCCTTACACCTGCAATAGACTAAGAGTGGGTGGGTTGGGTAGGTTGTTAGCTTTCAAAACATTTTATAGTGATAAAATAGAAAAAAAATTAATATGAATTTATGAATTGAAAATCTTGTTTTAAAGCTCAGTCCATTTGTGTCACTTTGAAAATTAAAAAGATTAATAAAAACACTAGATGTAGAAAAATGTATATTTGAAATTTTCATGTGATTTTCTTTATTTTACACTTGTTAACACATTAAGAACAAATATTTGTCAAATAAATGAATTATTTTTGTTAAGTTATTTACATTTGCACTAATATCCTCATCTTATCACAATGTTTTGGTCATTGTACTGTTCAGCCTTCTTCAGGTGATTCTTGATTCAGGTAACCTTCAGGGAAATTTCTAACTGAATCTTTTATTTAATCAAGTGGGGGGGGGTAGATTGTTTTACTGTCCATATCTAGGGATATTTTGTCTTGTTCTTATTTCATACTGCTCAGTTTAGTACTGTTAGTCATGTTTTTACTGAGTCTGTTACTAAAGTTACTAAATTCACCAACAAATGCTTTAATCCTTTAGAATATTGTCCTGCAGTGTATTATTAAGTAATTTGCTTTTTCTATTCTCTGCAGAGAATTGAAATAATGTAAAGACCTACTTGAAAGACTTCTGTTTATTTCTGGTTATCAACGATGTAGATACATATAAGAAAAAATCATTTAAAATAGAATCCATTCAAGTAAAAGCACACAATGATAGCAGTTTAAAGATTTAAGGGGCAATTAATATTTAGTAAAACTTATTTCAAATCAAAAGTTGAAATCTTTTTTCTCGGGAGCTCAGTTTTGTATTTGTCTATGTAACAGAAAAAAATTACATCTACACATTATAAAATAAATTTAATTTTTTTATTTCTTAACAGCAAAACAATCCAAAGTTAATATCCATTAAAGAGTTTCATATTTATAAGGTCCACCTGTTTATTAATATCATGCAAATGCTAACAGTTGATGATAATGAGCAGGGGTGTGGATATTGCAGCAACTACTTTGAAGTTTCCTTTCAACATATTTTCTCTGGGGATCACAGGTACAGTAGGTTCATTGTGGTATAAAGTTGAAAATGACATAGATGGCAGCTGATGTCAGTGATTGAATAGAAAGTGAATTTGACATATGGCAACAGTAAAGTAGCTGGTTTAAGATTTTCAGAGAAGGTAAATGTCTTCAGGCAAGGTTAGCATAGATTTGTTCTTGACTCAATTTCCTTCTTAAACTCACAAAATACAAATATAAAAAGAAGACATTTTCTATATGCCAAGAAAACCTTGCTCAAGAGAAAAAAGTAAATAGAATTAAAAAGTGGCCAAAAACTAGAACTATTCTTGTAGTATGTTTACTTTCTATAATATTCAAGGAAACATTTTATCATGGACAAAACAAAATTAGACATGTAATTCACTAAGTATGACTTAACTCTTCTTTGTCAAGAAAGATACTTTGAGTGAAGGTCATTTTATCTGGGACAATGTGAAGGTACCTTGCTATTAACATCTATAGTTTAAAAAGAAGTGGCAGTTTTAAATTTGTACAGTTAATTAAATAACAAATACAATACCTGTGAAGTGACGTTTTCCTCTTTTAATAATAAAATTTGGAACCTTAGATATATATAAAAAAATCTATTCTTTCTTTCTGACAAGAATATGTTAGAAAATGGTTGGCAAAAAGTTAATTGACCTGGCATTAAGTATAGAACCTCAGACCTTTTAGTCTACAATTCTTAGCTTTGGTCTTTAACAATTGCCTTCAAATAAAGGTTTGGTAACTCATCTTGTTGAAAAACATGAGACTAATAAAGTTAATGTAATGCTTTTAATGAAAATCTAATATCTGAAAACATTAAATTAGTCTGTCATGTTTCTTGTATGTTTCTCACTAATTAGGGCTCTTTTGAGCTGCGGTAAACGGAGAAATATTTTTGATCTCTTTCTAAATGTTATCTAATGAGATTCTCTTTCATTTCTCAAAAACTAAAATTAAGAAATAAATTTGTTTTCCCTTTTTTGTATAATCTAAACAGGATTGGCAATTTTGTTGTTCAATTTTTGCATTATTTCTATCAAGTTGAAATAAGAAAAAAGCTTTTAGTTAAAGCAGTTTGAAAATGCAAAAGCCTGGATATGTTTGGAGAGATTGCTTGCAATCTTCTAAGAAAATGCTTTCATTATAAAGTTTTCATGGATTCAATTATAAACGATAAAGGAAGAAAAGTGTAATTCTTAAAAGATTCACTGAAGTAAAAGCTGAAACATCACTGTGTATTTTTTTAAAAAAAGAAATGCAGTAAATGCTATTTAAAAAAAAAAAATTCAAAATTTTTACCAACATCATCATCTATTGAAGAAATATTTTTCAAAGGATAAGTGTATAGTTACAATATTCTACATTTAAAATGATAAAATCAACATCATACAAAAAATGGAAAACACTGAAAATCTCATAAATAAAATCTTTTTTTTAACAAATTATCTAAAGATTCAATTATTCTTATATGAAGTAGAATTTGGAAGGATGAGTCCAGTTTTTGTAAAAAGATTTTTGTTGTTTTTTTTTGGGTTGAGCATGGGGGGTGGGGTTGGAACTTTGTGACTTCTTCTTATGTAGAAATTCTCAGTGATATTCAAAAGCACTTTATCTGAATTGTGGGTGTTAAAAAAAGCACTGTTGACTACACAAAGAATTTCAACTGCATAATTATCCAAGTTAAAATATTTTTTTAGCAAATTTTTTGCATTTAAATTGTATTTATGGCATTGAAAATGGCAAATTTCTTCATTATCAGCTAATAACACCAAACTTAATAACAGAGATGATAATCAAGAGAAAGAGTAACCACTTGTGGCTTTTAATGACTTGCTTGAATTAAAAGGATAAATAAAAATGCTAATTCTCCTTTTTGAAATGATGATGAAAATTAAGTTTTTTTTCTTTTCAAGGTAAAAATAAAAACGAATGTTCACCTGTAGGCAAATATTCAGTTAATCTACTGTTTGTGTAAGTGAGAAGTATCAATTAGTCTATTTTCAGAAATTTGAAAGATGGTCTTTGACCATTACTAATTTTTTGTCTTTTATGAACAATGCCATATTTTAATAATTTCAAATGTAACAAACCTTTCATTGCACTCTTCAAATAAAAAAATAAAACTAAGAAATTAAAGCAAAATAGGTGATTATATATATATATATATATATATATATATATATATATAGATGTGTTTGTGTGTGTGTGTGAGATAGATATACAAGTTCAATATGGATTAAAGAAAAAAACATGTTGGTTTCATTAAATCAAAACAAAAAATAATAAATTATTAATAGATAGCATTCCTCTGTCAATGTTGCAGAGATAAGAGTGATTATTTTGTAGATTTCAGTATCAAAATTCCATGTTTAGCATTAATCTGTGTGTGTGTGTGTGTGTGCATATATTTCCAACCATTATGTACCTGATGACTTTAAGCACATACTAGCATCTTGACCAACAATGATAATTATGACCTGTGGTTTGGGTTTTTAAGAAATAAGGAAAATACTAATAATGATATATATATATTTTACACTGAAATTATCTTTGTTTTGCTAGCATGTAATTTAGTTGCTTATGGCTGGTATTGTTAAAAATCAAATTAAGTAGAATTTGTTTTATAGAAATCTTTTCTTGTAAAACAAAATACTCTGTTTTAGCAGAAACAGCCATTAGCTAATAATTGTAAGAAGTAACACATACATAATGTTGTCTTAAAATTCTTTACAAGTAAATTTATTTTTGCTGAGTTAAGTTATTCTATGTTTAGAGGTGTATATTTCTAGCAGCAATGTTTAGATAATGCTTAATTTCATGCAGGGCTTGTTAACATATCAGGTTTCAGTAATGATTGAAAGCAATGAACTGATATCCTTTACAAAATTATCTTGGTTGAATTTTAATAGACAACTGTGTGTATTACTGAAAGGCAAATAAAGTATTACAAACATTTTATATGCAAAATTATATTGCTTTGTTTATATGATTTAGATGGACAAAAAATATTCCTTATTGTATTTGTTTGATTCATTAGTTATAGTCTAACCCTCCATCTTTACAACTGGGTATGAAACAAATTTTTTCATTACTGCCTGAAGCAGCAGATATTCAGTTATTTTACAGTGCCTCTTGGGTAACACAGATTCTACAGTGTAAGCCAATGGTGAAAGCTCTTTTGCTCTAGTTTATAAAACAAACATTCTATGTTTTTACTGTTGTAACAAACTTTACCAATTATTGGTATGGCTTCAAATTCTCTACAGTTTCAGTTTCAGCTGCAAAGAACTTCTTTAATAACTCAATTATTCCCCTTTTCAGTGACATTCTTTTGAACAGAGATAAAATAATGGTTGTTTACTGTTCTTCAAATTTAGGACCAATTATTTATAAAGACAGGCAACTGTGCATTTCCTCTGATACATTTCTGTCAATATCAATGACATTGTTACATCTAACATTTTCATACAATAAATACAACCACCTACTCTTCATATGATGGACAATAGATTATGACATTTCCAACAGCATTGCAAGAGACAGAATTGAGCTCACATGACTAAACAATGAACATGTGACTGAGTTTCCAACTGAATAAATCCATCAATTACATATTTTGTTGCTTTTACTTTGAGATGATGTTCTTTAACTGTTCAGAAAAATAGCTAAATTTTTTTTTAATTTTATAAATGCATATGGTTTATAACTTTTTAGCAGACTTGATGAAGTAAAAAAGATATTGACAAAAGAAAATATTGACAGTAGAAGTTGCACATCAGCTTAAAAGCTATTTGTTATTTGAGACTATCTTTCTATTTTGATAAATTTGTGAAAGAATTTGATATTAAAAATTAAATTACAATATTTTTATCCTTATTGATAAGAGTAAACATATAAACTTGGAATATTCATTGTGTTGTCTGAAAAATACATTCATCAATATGATAAATGTGTGTGTGTGGTCTGTTATGTATGAGACAGTATCATTTTTCCTATGCCAAGGAATGAGGACTATTTTTTTTTTGTTTCTGAGTGAATTCTTTAATAATTACAGATCAAGTGAATTCAAAGAGAAATTATTAGGAGTTAATATTTATAGCAGTTATATATATGTGCTTGTTCATTGATAAAAAATGGACTGGGAAACATTTGGAGACTGACTACAGTGTGAGGAAAAAAAGGATTTTAAGTAATGGCAGATCATACAAATAAAGTTGTCATTTTTTATTTAAATATATAATTTCAAAATCAAGAAATAGCCATCTATAGTATATTTTGTTTAATAATTTTATTCCTACACTGTCCTTAAGATGGAGCAAAAGGCTTCAACTACACGAAGTAAATTTTTACAGGGATGTGCTGCTAGCCAAAGAGCTCCAACTGTTCTAATATTTACTCAAAACTTTTACTTTTTAATCTTTTTATCCCTAGCAAGATGATAAAGGCACTAAGTTGCAAGAGGTTACTGTGAAAGAATCAGAAAAAAAAAACTTTATTAAGGAGAGAGAACAAGAAAAGAAGATGGATTAAGGAGACAGAAAATGAGAAATGACAATGTGTTTAAATTTGTGAACGTCAAAGTTGATTGAAAAGCAAGAAGTGCAAGAGAAGAAACTGTTAGCATAGAACCTATGGTTACATGTAGTAATTTCCAATTTGGGGGAAGAAGTGGATTCATGCCTTTCCCAAAGGCATTAATATGATGTGAAAAGAATTATGGAAATCAAGATATCTTAAGAGTTTATCTTTTGTGAAGTTAATGAGATTTTTTTAACAGTTCAAGTCATACAAATGCAACATTATGAAATTCTTGGTTCAAAGGTCTATCTATATATCTTAAGCCTTTTCTAATGACACAGTTACGGATAATGTTATTTGTACAATAATCTCCCTCAGTTCAATCTGTACAATTTGTACAGAATGTTATATCAAGTTAACATTTTATAATTTCCATCTTGTTTATTTACAAAACTTAGAAGCACTTGGTAAAGATTGAACTCATTCCATTAATAATGAATGGTCTATTAAGAAAGCAGCTTTCAAACCACTACATGTTGAGGTGGTACATTCATCTTGTCAGTACACACTTTAAATATAATAACTTGGTTATTCAATAATCTATAGATGACATTAGAGAAACACATTGTTTAAAGAAGATAATTATGGATAGTGTGAAGAGAGTTTAGAAATATTTGGAATATCTTTTTTTCTCTTTTGGAAAATATTGTCTTTTGTTGAATTATTAACTTAGGAATTGCCATAAAGCTCATAAAAAATTATTCACATAGTATCTGTGCTTAGTGAATACATTTTGTTTTGTTTTTCTTTTTTCAATTTTATTGCCTTTACTTGATATAACTTCAGTTCAATACTGACTACAAAGTATATAATGAGTAGAGAAGACAATTGCAATAATAATTTGCTAGAGTTATTTGAGAAAAATAATTTGTCAAAATGGTTATGAAAAAAATCCATTTCATTATGTATATTATGAATCATAAGGTTATACAAATGCCATTAAGTTTTCAGTGCATGCTAATATTAATGACTATATCTATTTCTAAAGATTTTAAATTAAAAATTCAAATTTTATAACAAGTTTTATGCTGAGTAAATACAACTAAATATTGTACTGATGCAAACTGAGCAGGATAATTCAGAATGCAACAAAGTAACTTTTCTCTGAGTTGGAGAAAAATTGTTTCTGAAAAGATTTCTACTTTTCTCATGATTTATTATTAAAATAAAGCAATATTGGTTTACTAATGGAAACAAAGAGATGGCTACTTACTTTTTTTTTAATTGCAAGATAAAACAGTGTTTTATACCTGATATGTTGGCTTAAGTTTTTATGGTAAATGAATAACTTGCATTAATATAAATTTTTCTGTTCTAGAATAATTTGATTAAGAACTTTGAAAAGATCAAAAGGAGAGAAGTAGAATATTTTAAAACTTAAAGAAAATATCATAAAAACAGAAATTTCAATGTTATGTCAATGACATTTTTAAGTAAACTTTAATTTTATATGCTCAGTTTAGTGATGAAAGAAAAAAAATATAAAAGTACTGTAAGACTTGACATTGTAAAAGAATGTGCAAAGTGTGTAGCTGTTGTCTTATTGTGTAACTTACAACAAGCAGGCATGGTTACATCTGCAGCTTTCAGACTTACCCTCTCAAACTTTATGCTTACAATGGATATGATAAAACTTTCTAATAACGCAGCTAAATAGGGCAAGCCAAAAATCTTTCAATGTGATGGAATTTATGGAAAATATCTTGGTTAAAAATCTCAACCCCAAAGAATCTTTTATTATTGAGAGAGAAAAATGAGCAAGTGCAAAGTTGATCCTATTTTCATGATATGTTATTTTTGTACAAAGAAGGCTTATTTGTTCATATTATTAAAGTAAGACTAAAATTACATAAAAATACAAATCCTTTTTCAGTAATTAATTTCAATATATATGCAGAAAATTCTATAAATCTAATATTCATTCTTACAGTTACTTATATATATATATATATATATATATATATATATATATATATTTGTCATTATTCTATAAAGTGTAACAGTTTTCTATTGATCAGATGGATTATGCATAAGAAGTTTAGTCAATGATAGAATTAATTTCTGTTCATTTGCTGCCTAAATATTTCTAATAAGCTTGTTTTGGTGATATAGAGTTTTAATATAAATTTAATCTTTCTTTAAAATATTGCATAGTATTTCCTTTATTATACACTGATTAGTAATCATTATCTTGTTTGTTAGTGTAATAATGTTTTGGCTGTTGTATCCTCTTGGCCCTCTTCTGGGAGTTTTGAACTGAATCCTATATTCAATCATATAGATTATTCTCATTTCAATGTGCATACAAAGAGACATTAACATCTATCAGTTGTTTTGAGTTCATCCTTGTAATACTGCTTATCTCTTTCACTGAGCCATATAACTTTTTGACTATACCAGATCTAGATTGAACTCACAATCACCGGGTAACTCAATTTGATTAGCCAATGCTTTTATGGGTAATCTAATATTAAAAACTTGCAGCCCTAAACCTTATGTCACTTGTCTGCCTCTTCAACTGAACTAGATTATCTGACTTGCACTAGTGGAATTAGGAAGTGGAATTAAGACTAAAATCTAATTTATTTGAATAATCATCAGCTTTATTATAGTCAGATTAAAAGAAAAATTGTTGGGTGAAAAAAAAATGGATTTAACTAAAATTAAATTAATATTTTCTAAATTTTTGCAGCATTAAAGCCTTTCAGTATTTAAACAAGTTGCTGAAGTCATTTTTCGAAAAACATCTGTTAAATAATTTAAGTCAGTTCCAAATCAGTCTTGCCTGACACATTGAAGAAGAATGCTCAAATCATTGAGTGTTAATTCTACCAAATAATGACAGCTTATGTGTTTCTAACACTCCAATATGTATGCAAGAACAAAATTACAGAACATTCAACTGCATGTGATTAAGATTTCTCAACTAAAAAATCACACAGAATAAACAGACACAAACCAAATGGATACATGCAAATCTTTCACATAAACACTTTTAGTGTTTGGCCAGTAAGTGAAATTTAAACACTTTTTTTTTACCAATTCTGCTAGAAAAATATGTTAATGTTTCTTATTGCCTCATTTTCTTTATAATTCATTTATGGAATTATAGATGAAGTCAATTAGTAAAAGCAGGAAACAATGAGTTAGCAACTTAATTTTTGTTACTGGTCATGTTTCTTTTTTAATGATCACTATTATGTGAGTAGTAATAACTTATGTTTTCAAGTCTGAGAAACTCATAGAGTAAAGCTGAAAGAATACAATATAAATGGAAATTCTGGCATCTCATGAGGAATTTGCAACAGATTGCCCATTGTAAATAAAAAGAAAAATGCTTGGATGTTGTAAAAAAATTGGAATTTACAAGTTTCTGATTAAAAAAAAGCAATTCTCGTCTAAGCACTAAAATATGATAAATTAATATGTCAGATTGAATGAAAGAAAATATGATCTCTGTCCCACAATAATTGTTATATTTGTAACACATTTCATACATTATATGCAACAATTACTATAGGACTGTTTTCATTAAAAAAAAAAACAATGGAAAATTAAAGTTTAGAAAGGTTTATTATTAAGGGCAGTTTTGGGTAATATTTCAAATAAAAAGTTTAAAAGTTTTGTAGAACAATTTTACTGTTTCAGTGGACTAATTTCTGTTTGTCACAGTGTTTTATTTACCTTTAATGTCAACAGGATTGAGATGTCATCACATGTTGAAAATACAACATGAATCTGCACTGAGTACAGATTGTTAAGAGACATGTAAATAAATGTTGGCTACTTATGCTAGCAATTGATAAATATTTGCTTTCTGACTGATTTGCTTCAAAGCAATTGAGGTCAACTCTTATATTAGGTTGGTGCAAAAATAATGTCGTTTTCTCACATATTAACATATGTGAGAAAACGACATTATCTTTGCACCAATCTAATACTTTTCTTTAGCCTTTTGCTTTACATCAATAGAAAAAAATGATGTATTTAGAAACGAAACTGGAGATTCTTTGATGTTTTCACTTCTCTTCTGAGAAAATTGTTTTGGGAAATGTAGGACATATTTATACCGTTTGACTTAAAAAAATGTCTCTTGGCCTGCCTTGAAGCTGAGATGGTTGTACATTTGTCAGTATTTAAGCCCAGATAAAAAAGCTGTTATTGGGAATGTTGATTTTTAAGGCAGTGAGGCGCTACACATCTACTTATCACTTTTTGCCACAGCTATAGGCTTTTGGTGTAAAACAATTCTTGTTAAGATGCGCAATATTTGCACTACTTGAGAATCGAGTATTTTATAAGTACAAAATTAATTTATTTTCTCTAAGGTAATTTTATTTTTTAAATGAGAAATTGGATATAATGTTCACCTGCTTAGATACAGATCACATTCCCAATTGAAGTCAGATTTAAATGAGTCAGAAAAAAAAGGCATCAGTCTCTGGTAATAGATAATTTCTGATCTAATATTCTTTAAATTCTCTAAATATTTAACAGAAGGATATTAGATCTGAAATTATTTTCACGCACTCATTTCATAAGGATATAGTAGACGTTTTAGTTTAAGAAACTAAATGTGAAGGAGATTGGATTCTATTGTCTATTAATCTTGCATAATATTTCGTGCTAATGACAAAATCAGATGAATTTTTCCCCATTGTTATCTGGCAATCTTTCATTGAAAGTATATTGGTTGTTAAGAGAATCAACACTACAGATTATGAAAAGGTAAACAAAAGATTTTTGAATATTACATGGGTCAAAAATGTTAGTTACAAAATCAGATTTGATCACTTCTGGCTTAGAAAGTGTTTATTAACAAGTTATGTTTGCATTTATTAAACATGATTGTTTTTAAATTAATTGAGAGAATTACCCTGTGAATTAGACAGCAGCTCTGTAAGTGTGACCTTAAATTTGATTACACGCACTATTTCTTACACGAAAATGGGACAAAAAAAAAAAAAAGAATTTTTCTGTTCCGCAGTAACAAAAATAATAGGATAAAGAAGTTCCCCAGCTTCTCAATGAAAACATGGTTTACACCTGGTTCCAGAACATAAAATAACCATAAGTGACCCAAAAAAAAACTACAAAAAAGAGAAATATTTCACTGGAATTTTTATAGCATTCCAAACTGACATTTTTCCAATTTGGGAGTTTACTGTGACGATGGACACAATTGAATTGATTTGTAATGAAAAACAAACTTTGAAAAAGTAAAGTTAGTATTCTATTGAATATAGAATCTATTCAATATAAAAAAGGTGCGTTGATATCATTATTCCTTTTTATAATAAAAAGTTTTTTTTTTATTATTTCATAATAAATTAAAAATGAAGCGCAAAAAAAAAAAAAAACAATAAAAATAAATCAGCCATAAAAATATAAATAAACTTTTTAGGACGTAGATTTTTACATTTTGAACTTTCACCTTTTCACTTCACATAAAAATCCTCCATTAGGAAAGAAACAAAAATTTTGAATAAATATCAGACCATAGTTTTGTTTTAAATTATAAAAATGCTTCATTTTCAGTTTTTCACTTTTCAGTTTGTTGGAGTCAAGCTTGCTTGAACTCTAAATTATTTCAATCGCTTAAACAAAAAGTTATGTTGATCAAGTTTTGGATGTTGATTTTAAAATTAAGTGTTGAATCAATTCAAAGATTACATTTATTTTGTTATTGGCCGGATTTTTTCTCAAGGCAAAAGTCAGAAAATATTTATTGCTATTCTTACGAGAGTGAAGAAAATCCAACTTGGTATTTCCTATTTCTTGAAAATGAAATCAAATACTTTTTAAAATGTTGAACTTCCTACCTCCAGTGTATTTGTGATCAATATTTGAGAAGTTGCTTTTGCATACGTTTTAAAACACTAAAAAAAAAAAAAAAAAAAAAAATCAAAATTCTAACATTCAATTATTATTGACTAGTTATTACAATTTTAAATACAGTGTAACCTGGATTAAGAGAGTTGTCGGGACCGGAGACGAAGTCTCTTATATCCGGGTTTCTCTTATATCCGGGTTTGATCTATTTTGTTTAAGTAAGTATGGCTCTAATTTGGGACCAGAGAAAATCTCTCTTATATCCGGGTTACACTGTACCTTGGAAACGCACGAAGAATACACCGCCTAAATCAAATTCTGCAAGTCAATTTCAAGAACTCAACCTTTTCTTTTGTAACTTCTATCAGTTTGTATTAAAACAAAAAAATCATAAAAGTAAAACAGAATGCATTTAATTTTTGAAGAAGTAAAAATAAACTATCATGATCAACAACGACTCACATGGGAATTGATTTAAGTAGCTCCGTCAGTGGAGCTGTCTTTGCTGTTGTTTAGTGTTGAAAACATTTTAAGGTGGTGGCATGTCTATGGAAGAAAGTAAACTCGCAAAGTAAAGAAGATATATACCGTACTTCTTAGTATTGCTGGATGGCGGGTCATTCTCAGCACACATACGAAATAGTACAACAATACATGCTTCTTCCTCATGGTCACTTATTTTTCTTCATGTTGTAAAAATGTAGAATTTTAAATCGGCTCATCAAACCAAAAACACTATTGTCGAATTATGAACACAGTGCAACGCCAATATATTAAATTAGGATACTGAACGAATTGAATTAATGATTACATTTTTTCAATGAGATTGGATTATGCAATGCCTAAGAAGAGAATTTTACAAAAATACAAAAAAAGAATGCTAAAGTAAAAAAAGCTATAAAAAGTTTTCCCTTTCTCTGTCTGTATCAACAGAAATTAGAGACAATATTTATGTTACTTTCATTTTTTCTAAATCAAGGTACAACAAAAAAAAAAGGCCATCATTATTTAAAAATAATAACCTTATGCACAGAAGCCCAATCAATCTCTCTAGTTGCAGAAAGATGCACTTGAGTTCCCGAGCTGATGCTTATTTTTTCCAACTTTTGACACAAACCAAAAATTAAAGATCTAAAATAAGTAAAACTATAATAAATGGTACCTAAAATGACATGTGCAATGTGAATGAACTTGAATTGCTCGAGGAAAGAAGTCTCCTTTTACTTAGAAAATGAATTTCTTTATTTTTTTATTTATCGTATTTTTCTTCTGTATGTCCCACTTACAAAAAAGTAAAGAAAATTTGAGATGTAGAAGAGAGCTGTGATTATTGATGAATGATCAGAATTGCAAATAAACACAATAAACTGCAAATACACAAAAATGTGAAGCAGAGATCAACAGTGACGACCGATTGATGTGCAAATACGGAAGGAAAGAAAGCAAATGTCGTTATTTTATTTCACAAACAAAAATATTATCACATTGTAAAAAAATATCTCGTCGTAAAAGAAAAGTGGGAGGGGTAAGGCAGAATAGTGTCCGTCCGTTAATTTTCCAGATGAACCTAGTTTTATAATCTTTTTAAAAGCTATCTCAGCAAAATAATGAAAATTGACAAAAAAATGTTTGCGTACGGTTTCGGCTTCATTGTTTTTATAAAGAAAGAGAAAAACGATTTTATTTTGCATTAAATGTTTAAAAATATGAAGATAAACTAATTTTTTAAACTATAATTAATGAAAATTAGGATCGATGGATGATACTGACAAGCCTGAAGTTGTTTTTATAAAAAAAATTTATATTTGCTCGCTGTCTTGCGGGGCAAATTAATTTTCAACGCGTTGTTTTTGTTTTCCTTTTTAAATCAAATTGTTAACAACCTTTAGTTTAAAATAACGAACAAAACAGTTCTCTATGATAAAGAAAGAAAGTCAAAGTGTTTTCATAATGTCAGAAAATTTAACCGATTGAAAGTATTAATCAGGCTTGAATATCAGAATCTTAGATACATGTGTTAAGCCTAAAAAGGAAGAAAAAAGAAAACTAAATTCGCAAATAAGGATGCATGATGTTGAGAAGGCAGAGACAACAACGATGGTGAGGATGGCTAGTTAGTGTTAATAATCACGTGTACTGTAGTCTGCAGGTGTTAAACAGAAAAACGAAATGTTTTTTTTTACGTTAGTTACAGCAAGTCAGTCTGGTGTTAACTTTGAGCGTATTCTGTTCAAAAAGAGAAAGAGTTGACTTAAGTTAAGAAACATGTACATTGTACTACTACTACTAAGGGGTGCTGAAAAGTTCTTGACTCGGCCTATATAACAAAAAAAAAAATCAGTACCTGGAAGAAGCATCAGAAGACTGGTTTTGGGAAGTGGGTCGGACCGAGATCTTTTCAGCACTCCCTGGTACTATCAATAGTACACGTGTCTGATAACTGTTTTAGTGTTTAACTTGTATGCATGTGCGTGTGTGCTCTTGTCTTGATGAACCTACACTCTTCCTCCAGTTGTGCATCGTATACACAATCAGCAGTAGTAGTACGGAGAGAAAAGCATTGATATTTGATACTATGCAGTTTTATGCTATTTGTTGAAGAGATAAGGAGTTTTATGGATATTCGTCGTAATAATTATGTTGAGTCTCTTGTCTTTATAAAAATGAATAATACAAGATTCATATGTTATCAAATGATTGATAATTTGATAGTGATTATTATTGGTTAAAGTTAAAACTTAATAATATATGAAGATAAACGACAGTCGGCTCAAAGCCAACTTATTCAACGTTGTTAAAAAAAAAAAAACAGTTTTGAAAATTTATCCAGAATAAATGACTTAGTTTCAAAGTCGTTAATTTGGAACGTTCGACGATGTGAAATTAAATTAATTATACTAATTTTGAAAAACGCAGATTTTCATGGAAAAACAAAAAGATTGCTTAAAAAAAAAAAAAAAATTAAAATTGAGAGTTCATAAGACTAAAGGTAATAGAAACGAAAACCTTTTAATCAGGAATCCCTAAAAAATATGTTTGCATTGTTTACATTTCCGAAACTTGATAGACAAACATGCATAATTTTTCGGGAGGTGGCATGTCCTGGGAAACAAAAATCACTAAACTTGTGCTCAGTGCTTACAGTTGATTTTTACATCCACTGCAGATCTATGAGTGATCAAACACTAAATTAAATAACTAAGAAGAATAATAAGCATTTTACCCTGAAAGTTTCCAGAAACATTAACTTTATTCGTAGTGCATACTAGCATTACATTTACAACAACATTAAGGATGCATTTTTTTTTAAGGGAAAAGACAGCGATGTGTTGATAAAGAAGACCATTTATTCGTTACGGATATTTATTTGTTGAGATGGTATTTTAAAAAGAGAAACGTGTACTTACAGATGGCCCCTAGGGCCAACATCCAAAGACCAAGGCAGGACAATAGAGGGCAGCGGCGCAGGTGGATGGGCCTCATCCCACAGCAAACCTGAGGTAGGACCCCTCCTGCGGCTACCGGGCACATCCAGTAAATCCACTTTAATCACCAACACTGCAAAATACTAGTATCCACAACTTAAATAGTCTTCTACAGAAATTGACAGCCAGTCTGATGCACCCCTGTCGCAAATCTCTCCGCTAAATAATAAACAGAAGTAGTAGCCGTTGTCCTCGTAGTAGTGGTAGCAGTGTAAAAATACTCCTATCCTGTGAGTGTGTAATTATTTGCAATGAGGCGACCAGCAAGTAGAGAAGTAGCAATGTCATCTACTCCTTAGTGTAGCATCAGCCGCCTCCCTGGCTGCTCTTGCTTTACTTGTAATATCCACATCACAACTCCATAACGAAAAGGCAGCTGCACCAGCTGCAAGACAGTAAAGAACACTGAATCCATTCATTGTAGGCACAAGGCAGTGCGCCTCCTCCTTCGTCTAGTCCTCCTAATATCATTACAATCATACCTCCTACTCTGTGCCGTACTCCTCTATGTTTACATCCGCTACTCCTACTCATGTCCATTTCCTCCTACCATGATAACCATTCAACTCCTCCTCCTCTCTTTATCCTTAATCAGTTATCATTTTCACTCCTACTCACGTAGATGATCATTTCACCTCTTACTTTTGCCTTGCATACTTTCACATTTGTTTTTACTTCTACTACATTCATTTTTTCGTTATTCCTTCTGCTCTGCAGGTTAGTAGTAATTTCTGGTGCTATTAGTATTTATGACTACTATTACTTAAAATTACCTATAGCTACACTAAGTAACGCTTTCCTTTTACTACTTCTTATCAGCTCAACTCACCAGTTTCATAATTTACCGTTGCCTTTTTGCTTGTCACCTTTCTTTCGTAATCATTTTTTTTATTGAATGTTTATTCCATAAGCCTTGAAAATGCACTTCTAATTTTCTTTCCCAACCAGCTTAAACAAGAAGAGTTTTTCTGTTGTTTCTGAAGAACATTGAGGGGATTTCACAACACTTCAATTCAACTTTAAAGTCTTTAATGAAAATATTTATTTACCATAAAGAAAAAAGAGTCTTAAAACTAAATGTTTATTGAATCTTTAAATTAGAACTTGTAGAATGTAGATTTAAAATAAAAATGAACGTGACAGAGTTTTTTTTCCTCTTATTTTCATTTGCGATGAGTTTGTTTACAGTTTGTATTTTATTTTTAGAGACACACATACACGCAAATATTTTTTCGCCCTTTCAGGCTAGGATCAGCTTTGTCTTGTCTGCAGGTGAGACAGGGCACATTGTCATCAGTTTGATTGGAAATTTTTACGCCGATACAGTACCTCACCTTCAGCTTGTATGGGAAGAGTCGTAGATTTTTCCTCATGCCCTTGTGTGACAAAAGGTCAGGGGGATTGCGAAATCTTTGTTTTTACGCATACGCATACGCATGTGAAGCTACTTAACACTGGCACTATGTCACATTTTTACCTTTGTGGAAAGTCAGAAATATAAACTACCATTTAAAACAAACGTGTGGATAAAAAAGTAAAAGTGGGTTGTAAATGTTGTTCACAAGTTTGAAGAACAAGGAAAAATCCCTCATAAAAAAACCTCCAAAAAACGGCAAAAATTAAAAAAATAAGAAGAACAAACAAAGCAGAAAACAATAATTTGGAAACTTGGTTGTTTAAATTGAATTATAAATAATTGTTGTTGCGGTTTGAATGCTCCAGAACGGTGATTTCATTTGCTTATTTCCCTCTTTGTTCTTTAAATTCAGAATCGTCTTTTAATAGCTAATACACGTAAAGCCATCACCCTCTTTTTTAGTTGTTTAATGGCGTAACTTTATTTACACTTTCACTCAA
The DNA here is from genome assembly GCA_963932145.1 of Acanthosepion lycidas. NCBI lineage: Eukaryota > Metazoa > Mollusca > Cephalopoda > Sepiida > Sepiidae > Acanthosepion > Acanthosepion lycidas. The sequence goes on along the minus strand of OZ010601.1, from coordinate 42,586,075 downwards.
AGAAAGATGAAAAAAACAAACAAAAAAAAAACAAACTAAAAGTTTTCAATCACGCTCAAAGAATTAATTGAATGTATCTTTTTCTTTATTTGGCTTACGGACCGGAAAGTAAAGTTATCTTTTATAAATAAACTTAGTTTACGTTTCAAAAGCTAGAACAGGAGTTTAAATCGCGGTCCACAAGTTAAGTATCTGATGTCCACAAAAGGCGCGCACGCATGCGCGCGTACACACGCACACAAAACTTAAACCTGGTTGCTTTGTGAAACTGTTATTTGCAGTGATGAATGATGTGCATTCGTGAGCACCAACATCGACAACACATGACTCGGTTCATACTTGAAACAAATTCCCATGAGTACTACACTAAAATGACTTTTTGGTGCATGTGGGAATTTGTTTCAACTTTCAAATAAGAAAGGAAAGCATTCTTTAAAAAACGTCATTTGTTGCTGGCTTATTTTATTTTTTTTACAGACATTTATCAAAACACTTTTTTCTTGTGTGAAAGTTGTCTTCTCTCTAATTTTCACGTTGATCATTATAGTTTTTTTAGTTACCGTTTTTTTTTAGAGCTCACACGAGTCTACCTTGGTTTCTAGAGTTGGAGAGTTGCATCCAGGCAAAGAGTGATAATTTCATTAATAAAACATTTCTCCTGATCAAACGAAACTACTCAGCAACGAAAAGTTAACCAGGAAATTGCATGTTCGATGGTCCGTTTGTTGGCGTTTCAATGGTCCAAGTTAAAGGTGTATATTTTGCAGAACTGCATGCAGCAATTCTAGTTACTCAGCGGTCCTTAACGATGGCGCACAACCATAACTTATTTATTTATTTATTCCCCGCCCACTCAAAAAAAAAAAAAAAAAAGAATGAAAAGTCAAACATCATCACCACCAACAAAAAAAAAAAAAGAACAAAAAAAAGAACAAAAAAAAAAACAACGTAATAATTAATAACACCAACCATCCGACACCACCAACAGAAAAAGTGAAAGCACTTTTGTTTTAATTTAAATTTTTTTAAATGTAGACTTTTCACTAGAATTTGCATACGCAACTTTGCGAAGAATTATACAAGAAGTGTATTACAGTGTAACCCGGATATAAGAGAATTGTCGGGACCGGAGAATAACTCTCTTATACCCGGGTTTCTCTTATATCCTGGTTTGGTCTATTTTATATACATTAACACAGGCTCTAATTTGGGACCCAAGAAAATCTCTCTTATATCAGGGGTTCATTATATCAGGCTTTATCTAATATCCAGGTCTCTTATATCCGGGTTACACTGTACTATTACGAAACTAGACTAAAGTTATTATTTGCTTTGAAGACAGTAAGAGAAATATTTTAATTTTTGTGATGAATAAAAAATAGTGAAACAAGTAACCCAACGGATATTAAAAACTTTTGATGGTTTTTCCTAAATAATTGAAGTAATAAAAGATGTCGAAATTAAAGTCTTAACCGGTGACTTAACAAGTTAAATAATTGTAGTCAATAAGTTAAAGAATAAATCAATGAGTCATGATTTATTTTACATTCATTGTACTCAGCGTAAAGTTCAATTTTTGTGTCTGTTTGTTCGAGTTATACGCGCTTGTCGCAGGTTTGTCTGTAAACTTGCACATGGTGTCGAGTAATTACTGCGAACCGGAAAAAAAGTTCACGTGTATTTCGCGTTAGTGTTAAGACAATTTTAGGGACGGTGTTCAATATTTTAAGGTTAAAGGCTGTTTTTAAGGACTGTAAAATTTAACTTTTATTGCTTTCAGCCTTGGAAATGAACAGAAGAAAGTCCGCTAGAAAACAAAAACAAAAACAAATGCCTTCTTTCGTAGTCAATTCTATGTGCTATCTCTACAAAGAACAGGAGAATCAGAATAACTTCTTTGTGTGTCATTTATCTTCTTTTATGTACCATATTCTTCCAGAACATGGGCGATTATAGTTCTCCACAGCTTTCTGTCCTTTAATATTCTAAGTAATTTTGACCCTTTACCACGTCTATTGTATCCTTGCTTTGTCATCACTTAGGTTTATTTGCTACTTTTTCTTGCTTTCAATATATCCTATAAGTATCAAGTCCTCCAGGCCATCTTTCCCCATTGTTTGCCCTAGAAATTTCTTTTGTTTTTCTGATAATAAGTAGCAGTTTCATAGTGGTTAATATTTTCTTTAATATTTCCTCTTTACTCACATGTTCTGTTCATAGTATTCTCAATTATCTTTTGCGGAATCACGCCATTTCAAGTCTCTTCTTCATCTGTGAGGAGATTTCTAGCATTCACTACCATATTAGGTATATTACATACCAGTTCAGCCTTCTTTTTTGTTTCTGGGTATATTTTCTTATTTTTTAAAATTATTTTGTTTATTTATTGGATGGCGTTTTTGAATATTTATATGCACCTTCGGATTTTTATGCTTCACTTTTTGTCGTCTTTTATAAATTTCTGCAACCGATTTTGACTTTTTCAATACGTAGCTCACACCTTGAGTTGCCTCTTCTTGCTAACCACCATGTATTCTGCAGCCTTATGCAATCTTTTAGCTGAGGTCCTAGAAAGAGAAGTAGCGAGGTAGACCGAGCAATTTCTAATAAGACCTTCAGAAAAAAGAAAAAGGGAAGTGACGAGGGAAATTTGTTTCTATCCTAATGTACGCATAAAATGCCGCATAAACTAACCTTGTATTAAATTTGCCCTCATGTGGAGACAGATAGATAACTAATCCAGCTCCGATATAAATCAACTAATCCTCAAACATAGGGGTGTTTACTTTGTACCGATCATATTTTATTTTTGTATTAGGTTGGTGCAAAAATAATGTCGTTTTCTCACATATGTTACTATAATATCATATCTGCATGCTATTTCAATGGTATATATTTATAAACAACTGTATAATTAAAAATTAGGGTCCTAGCTAAGCCAGAAACCTCATGGAAAAACTGACGTATTGGAATGACTGCAAGTGATGGATGTGAATTCTTTTGCTGAAAGAAACAATTACATTCAAGTTACAAAGGGTAATAGGCAATAAATACTAGCGAAGATTATGAAAAACTAACCTTTTCTATACCTTCGTAACTTCTAATGTGTGTCTAACTGAATGAAAAAAAAATTGGAATTGACGAATATGAAGCACATTTCTAAAGAAATACACTGACTTTAACGAATGAACTATTTTGCGTCTCCGGATTAATATATTTACGTTGACATGTAGGATGTACATTTAACAAGAAATTCACTTGTGATAACCATCATCACACACACACACACATACATACATACTTACACAAATTCAAATTATACAACCACAAGCATTCATTGGATAATAAATCAACACTACTGTGAAATGCGACAATTTATAAATCGCAGCTATGCGACAATTTTATAATCGCTATATTTTCATGTAGTCGATTTCGTGCACTTTTGGGAGAATCGGGATCCCAGAACCTTTCGTGAGTCTCCCCAAAGCTTGCTCGCTGATTGGTCAATGACAACCAATCAAATTGTCTGCACGTGAAGAATGATTCTTTCCGCGCAGCGCTTCGGAGCCGGTGATCACCTATAAAAGCAAGAAATATTCTTAGATGATTAATGAGATTTCAGCTGCCGAACGAATCCACGATAGTTGAAACCATGGGCCAATCTTCTCACTCACACCACCACTCACATGCTGAATATTCCCTACACTCGCATAATATTTCTTTACACAGTAAAACTGTTGAAAACATTTATTACCAGAAACTATGACAACCTTCTTTCTTTCAGTGAACTTTGGGACACAATATTTAAAGAGAGTTTTACTCAATGCATGCCATTCGTTCACATCCTTGTTTGTACATCTTGTTAAATACAAATTTTATGTGTAATGATGTCTTTGGATTATCCTTTTTTCTTCACGTCAGTTTGTTTTCTTAATCTAAGTTAAATTAATGTCGTGATGTCTGCCACACACTGATAAATATTGCACTGAATTTTTTGAGCAGGTATACATTTCACAAGGAATGTGTAGTGGAAAGTTTTGTGGTTACCATTTATCTAATGGTGTTGACGGCCCAAATCAATCCATACAATTTTTTACTCTACGAATATGTTAAGCAAAAAGCAAAAACAACAAGAGGAAACAACAAGAAACATTTGTGATTGAAGACAAAAGATAAATATTTGAATAACAAGAAATTTTCAATGTATTTTTGTAATGAAAATATTTTACAAAAATATAGTCGATTTTTTTTAGGTGAAATCTTGTTAGTTTAATTTATGTTGAACTCAAGTTTGGTGAAAAATTAAATTTTGTTAATGAGTTCTAATTCGAAAGGTTGTTTGTTAAAAACTGTTATTGAAGATTCCGTAAATTAATTGCAAGAGAAAAAATTTAGTGTTCACGTAAGTAGTAAATGTTTATCAAGTTGAATGCAATTTGTGATCAAAGAAGTTATCTACCTTTGATTGTTTTCTGTAATACAATGTTCTCAAATGTTGAGAAATAAAGTTGATTTGTAAGCAGGAAATTGTTTAACTTCTGCGTAAAGGAATTTGGTGAGTGAATAAAGTTCACTGATAAGTCTTGATGAGTGAGTTAAGTTGTATAATGTTCGTATGAACGAAAAACTTAAAATTGTGTGACGTGAAGTTTAATTGCAATGCGATTGATGTCACAATTCTCACTGGCGAGTGTGAATTAATTTCTGTTTTTATTTGCTTCGGATGTGTAGAATCAGATTCCTACATTTTTTTAAAATCTTAAATTTTCTGCAAGTTAAACACATAGAGGCTCCCAACCAAATATAACAACTGATGCATTTTGATTGGTTGTAAAATATTAATTAGGTGTCGTCAACTACGTCCGAAGGTACCGACCCAAATTTTGACCTCTAGTTGACGCCATAAAATGTAAACATGTTCACGAGCCTCCCCACGTGAACAAGAGAACTAATAAAAACGAAACTTCGACGCGACTTGGTCAGTGGGCACTTAAAATATTGAACCAATTCACTTGACTTCATTGGAAATCAATACAGCAAAGGAGATGAACTTTATCTTCAATACAACAACAAACCTTGTCAACCATTTCCAGGCTTAACACTCACTCCCACAAAATATTCTATTCCACAAGAAGAATCTCTGCTTAAAGAGCGATAACTCTGTAACAATCAGTGAGTCAAAGACAATACTTTTTTCTAATTAATACAAAAAAAACAACTGTTTGATTTTCCTATAAAAACAAATAGCTAACTATACCTTCTCATTTTCACACGTACAGTACAGTAACTCAAATTCTTTCAGTAACACACACACCAAAGAACTCTATTGTGTTTATCAACTTTTGCACTATATATTATGTATTTGTTGTGTTTATAAAAAATATTTATTGTTGAACAAATTCACAATTTCTACTACTTGATTATTTCTCTTGTTGTTGTCTTTGTTACATTTGATATTGTAAAAATTGTAGAGGGTCAGTTTTTTATTTCTATTTATAACCAATACAAATTGGCTGACCCACTATAGGTGTCTCACATAGACTTGGTGCGAACTTAGATTTCAGTCACGAGCTGTAAAAATTAGTTAAGCGTGGGTGGATAGTCACGCCTACTTGTATATTTATTAACCAATGAGGACTCGAGATTTTTTTGAAAGTGTATGAAGTTGAAAGTGTTCTGTGATCCACTTTTTGCATAGATTTGTCCCAACTATTTTGGGTATTGGAATAATGTAGAATTTGGGTTCTACTAATGTAATGACTGATGCGCATAACGCACATTTCACAATTTAATATATCGGGAGTAATTCATTAAATTTGATGAAAAGAATGTTCATTTAACAGGCAATGCACTAATTTTAACGAATGGAACAATTTATATCTCGCAATTAATGCACTTTGACGAGAAGAACGAATAACAAAAGTAATACTCGGACATTGTCAAGTGGAATATTTTACGTCTCAATAAATGCACTGACTTAAACAAGTAGAATGTACATTTCATAAGAAATGCACTGACGAATGGAATGTTTTACGCCTCACAAGCAATGCTATGATTTGACGAGTAAAATACGTTGTCTTTGATGAATGGAATATTTGACATCTCACGAATAACGAATTGACTTTGATGTGCAGATTTCGTTTCTGCTTAGATTTTCTTTTCTAAGAAATAGAATTATCAAATGCACATATATTTTCTATAACGAATAATATTTTAAAAACTCCTATGAGTTTCAAAAATATCTTAAAATACAGCATGTTTTTTTTCAAAATGTTATTAGAATATGATATGTTTGTGCTGTGTTAAAAATTCATATATTTCCAATTAACCAACAATATTTTATTTATCACTTTTTTTTGTCTATTCTGCATTTGACGACCACATGTGAACCTTTTATTTCGACGAAAGTCACACGATTCCCGTGTTATGTGAATACCGACGAGTTGGTCAAAATGTGTATATGTGGTTCATGTAGAAACTGAACTTTGGCATCTGAAGCATTCATTGTCAACACTCTGATGGTAAGTCTGTTGTAGATTTTTATATGCAAGTCAGAATAAGGTTAATTATAAGTTATATGCATTGCCCGAATTCATGTGACTTAGCCTGTTTTATTTTTTATTTATTCTAAAATCTAAACAATTACCGATTCCTCCATAACTGCAATTATATTTGTCGTGTATGGAAATTGTTTTGGGGGATTAATATTAAATCAATTATTTGAGTAAAATGTATATATTTAAAAAATATAATCAATAAACATTTATGATAATTTAAAAATAATTGCTGTGTGTAAATCTATTCATATATAGACGTTTTATAATTTGTAGCATAGTTTTCTTGAGAGTTCTGTTAATTTTATAAATGAGTAAAAGATTTCACAATATTATTTTATGTTTTATATCTAAATAAGTGATATGGTGATGATGAAATCCATATCTCCGTTGCCTTGAGACTCTTCTTCATCTTTGAGTAGACCGTTCAACATTCGCTTCCGTAGAGGAGGACAGATATAGAGCGAACATGTGAGCAACGATGAGGAAGTGCAGGGGATGAAAACAAAGAGGAAACATACTTAATATCAGGAAGAGCCAGCTGAAATTTCTGGGACACGTAATGAGAAAGGAAGGCTTGGAAAATATGATACTCACAGGGCGGATAGAAGGAAAGACGGACAAGGAGAAGCAACGTGTGACCTACTTACAAAAACAAAACTTACTGAGAACTACAGGGGATAGGAGGAAGTAGAGAGCCATAATCGCCTACGTCCTGAAGGGATACGGCGCATAAAAGAATGATGAAATCAAGCGTTTTCACACAGGAAACATTCGGTATTTATCGGCCGAACAGTTAGCATTGCCGTCGGTTGAAATTTATTAAATATTGAAATTTATTGAAATATTTTTTTATTAAAACACTTTTTCAGGAAATTACGATTTCTCTTTCTAGTATTGATGGTAGGTTCCTTTTTAAAAGCAACATAAATTTAAATAAAAAAAATCAAAATGGCAGACAATTTGTTAATTTTTTATTTTGTATTCTGGTAGTAAAATAATATAAATCAGACGTTCTTTATTTGTGCTCAACCAGGTTATTAGTGTGTGCGTATGTGTGTGTGTGTGTGGGGGGGGCTCAGATCAATTTGCAATCAATTTCACTCCAGACCATAAATGGAACCAGGCACAGGGTTGACCTGAGAAGACTTTCAAACTGCCTAGTGCAGAATCATGTGGTCTGAAAGCTGCACCAGTGTTACAAATGCGGGAATTATTTGCATTACAGGGCGGGTGCTTATAATATTATATATAGAGTTGGGAGATGGAGAAAGTTGAGCAATCTCTCAGACATCGCAGATGAGAATGGAGGGGCTCCGAGGACTGCACACAAGTGCTAATGGTTGAGGGGAACTGAAATAGAAGCACCAGAGTGAAATAAAATATAATGTTAAATATAAAAATCCAAGCCTCATGACATTTGTTTGTACCGTTACTTCATTCCAATTAAATTTAAGGATTCAAAACTGTTTTTTAGAATGAGAAATTTGTTTTTTAAAATAGGAAAAATTGATATGTTCAAAACTACGACCGGAAGTGTTTTGAAGTTGCTCAGTGTCAAGCACTTCGCTCGTTGCAAAAAAAAAAAAAATTGACGTTGAAAGATTTTCATAAATTGAAATAAAACAATGCTAGTTTTCGTCTTTACATAATATACTTTATTTAAATTAATGTCTCCTCTTGCAAATCAGTTTAATGATGTGTTTGTACGGTGTTTGTTAAGATTATCAGGAAACTTATCGTTGAGGATTTTATGACTTGGAGATGCTGCTTGTAAAATTGTGTGGATTTGTGAACGAAGAAAAAGCAAAGTTCTTGATCAACTTGGGAATATCATAGAATTTTGTTAGCATAAACAATCGAAAATTAAATTAGTACGATTCAATAAAATTGTAACCTCTTTATGCCTGGAGCATGTCTTTAATGTACGATAGCTTTTCACTTTTGATTACGTTATTAAATTAATGTACTATTCAACACGTCAACACATTTTAAATGAATGATCTTCTATCAATGAACTTTGAATTTATATCTGATTAATTAGTAAAGAACATGTGCATTTTATTAAAATAGGATATATAATGAATGTACAGAATACATTTTAGTCAATCTCTTTTGATAATTTAAATTGTTTTCAATTACTGTATTGACCACAGGTTACTAAAACTGATATAGCTTTGAACACTTTGGACATTATCTTACTTTACAACTTTAACCAGTCGTTGGAAAATATGGAAAACAATTGTATACAGTTGAAATGACTACCATCAACAGAAACTACATAAATCTTCTTCACGATATATGTGAATTGCTATAAATCTGATCATGGTGTTAGCCATATTATTTCAACCAAAAATAGTGTTAAACAAGTTGAAATGTTACCATCCATTCTATTGTGTTGGGTTGTCAGATGTAATGATCAAAACTGAACAAAAGTGTGGCCAGAGTGGTTTTTCTATTCAGGGTCAAATAATATTAAATCTATCATATACAGATGATATAACCCTGACAAAGAGCGATCTAAATGTGCACCAAATATTTTTGAATCTTTTCCCCCATAATTCAAAAGAAATTGGCCTTGAATTAATCATCAAGAAGACTGTTTCAATGACAACAAAGCACAACCAAAACTTAACCTTCAAATAAAATGAATAAAAATTGATCAAGTGAATGATTGTGCATATCTTGGTTAGATTCTATCATGCAAGAATGACAAAGAAGTTGCAGTAAAATATCTAATAAACCTTAGATGAGCTGCTTTTAGAAAACATAAGTCATACTGAAATCAATAACCCACACTAAAACGAAGATAAATTTTATAAACATTCTTCCAGTTTCAGCTCAAATCGAAGTAATTCCAAAACCATATAAGAAATCACAGCTGATAAACAAAGTGAAAATAACTATGAAACTTAGAAATGTAACCAATTTGTCTTTACTTTCCGATACCATAGCAAATCTTTGAAACTATTTATGTCTGCTATAGGGCTTACTAAATTGTCTTGAGGGTATAGTGCCTGGAAATTAAAGTAGAGGAAAACCATAATGTAGGTGTGGGGATAACATAGTTCTGTGATCAGAAACTAATGAGTAGCAGACGTTAAATAAGCTTGCTCAAGATCGCAGTGAATATTAGTTCGCAATCTGCTGCAGGTGAAAACAGCGATTAATAATGAATGATGATGATGATGATGATAAATGATGATGATGAATGATGTATACAAAATAAATGTGAGGAGCGTTTCTATTCTTATCAAGAGTAATTTCTGCTATGGCTAAATTGGAGTCGATCTGCAGTTTTTCATCCATAGATTCAATCATGTGAATTATTGGAATTGAATGGGCGTGACATTGGTAGATAGAACCATTTCTGAAATGATGGTGGGGGGCAATTCACATAGCTCAATATGCTGTATCATATGTACCGGGAATACATGAGGGTAGGTATTAGCGCCCACTGTGAACAGTATAGTAACCGAGCACGAGTCCTTAATGATTGTAATAACGGTTTAGGCTAGAGTTCGTGTATGGCACAGACTGTACGAGGTCATGGATCCCAGTTGTTAGCAAGGAATCATAATGGTGTGAGGGCGTGTTCATGCAAAATACGTTTTCATTCGTTCTCCCTATTGACACGCTTACATTGCACTGTTTCGTGACCATTGATTAACTCCTACTCCCAACAACCAGCAAAATAACTGTCACATCGGGCCCCAAATTCCCAGAATTGATTTGAGGAGTTTTCTGGAGAATTTCGACGAATGGGGTGGCCACCACGTTTACCTAACATGTTGAGCTCCATCAAGAATTTATGAGGCGTGGTGGAGCGATCGTTAGATCCTGCATCTATTAATATCAGGGGTGAGTGTGGTGTTGGTATTTGGAAAGCTATTGAGAGGTATAGCTCAACATCTCTCCAGTGGTCTTCCAACCACTTTTAGAACTGATACCACGTTCACTCGCTGCACTTCACCGGGTAAGGGTGGGTAGGAGTACTACACAGTACTAGGTACCTATCCCATGACTCTTGGTAGTTTAGTGATTTGTAACAGAAATGTAATTTTTACAGGCTTTAATAACTTTTATTTTAACTGTATTAGAATAAATAATTGATTAAATTTCGACCATGAAATTAAATCCTAAACATTTTTATTTCGCTAAGCTCGACATTATTTATCCCAATAGAGTTTTTATAAAATGTAAAAGAAGAGAGATACAATAGTGACGTATTGGGATGAATCTTCAAAACTCTAGCGGCCAGATTAGAGGAATTGTCGATTCGAGGAAGAGTTGAAACTATTCGGATTTTGGCATTTTTTGAGAGATTTGAGATAACTTATTGCTTCTTGATCCTCAGCGATAGTCACCCGCTACTCTTGAAGTAAATATTTTATTTCACCGATAATAATAAGAACCAATAGGATGGTGATCTTATGATACTTGGGTGGTGTCGACTTTAAAGGTGAAAACAACTGCGAAGGAAATAACATTAAAGGTAACCGTGACCTTCTTTTCTCCTATTCACATTTTGCATTGAACAACGGGGTTTAAACTACACACACAGATTCCATATTTAGCTTCACCATAATTTATAGATACACAGAAGTGTTACCCATCATGTATGAGTGTTGGGGATATACTTTTGCGATTGTGGGTAATATCAGGTGTTGTTACTTTGGACATCCATATTTTAGTTGTCCCGTGAGATACTCGAAAGTACATGGGTTAGGAATGCTAAATGCATAGCCTGACAAAGAAACATGTACTATAGGTAGTTTATATAATTTAGTTCGCTTAGTAGTGATGTGCATAATAAATTGCCTTTGTTTGTGTGTGTGTGTGTGTATATATATATATATATATATATATAATCTTAAGATATGTGAATATACATTATTTACATTATTCGGACTATTGCCCTCATCTTTGTCGCCATATTTATCACAGCGTTTCGGTCGTTGTACGCTCCGGCCTTCTTCAGGTGGTTGGAATGTCGAACTGAACCCTTTATTTCGCTCACTGGGGTAGACTGTTCTAGTTCCACGTGTCATGTTTGATGGATGTCAGCTATCAGTTATCTCCTGTTAATTTTCCCTCTGAAAGTTCTCCACTGCCTTAACCGGGTATTGAACTCACACTCTTTGGGTCTTGTCACTGGATCTAACCAACGCCATTATCCACTGTGCCATGAGTCCTTGGGGACACACGGCACATTTCTGTTACAATCGCAAAAGTATATTCCCAACACTCATGTGAATATATTTCCAATTTTTTTAAAGATTTGCCAGTTTCATAAATTATTGTTATCTGCCCTTTTATAACACAAAAGCTTTTAAATTTATATCTGCATATATATATATATTTGTGTGTGTGTGTAGTTAAATGAGATTCTATTCCCCAGACGCCGCTCGTACAACACAGAATGCTCCATCTGTTCTCAAATTCACACACGCGTCACCAGCGTAAAAAATCCCCAACCACTTCTCACTGTTTCAGGTCTTTTTATTATGCCAAAACCACGGCCGACTGATCAGTCAGCGTTCTTGGCTTCGTTTTCAGTTACACAGTCAAATGTCATCCTCCCGTCCGACCAATCAGCACGCGGATTGCTATTGGTCGAACTTCGCTAGGCTGCCAACATTTCATAATCATACACTTTCGCGTATTGAGGTAAGGCAGTTGTTATTTTCATTTACACCAAATGCAAGCCACTCTGACTCGTTTACCTCTACGTAATTTTCATTACACTCAACCCCCACCACCCCCGATCTCCTGATCATAAAAAATACAGTCCCGAGCAAGTCTCTTTTGCCAGAGACCTGCTCCAAAGCGCAACAACAGACGAACTGCTACCAGGGGAGCTATTATGTCGTACCGCATTAGAATCATCCTGTGAGGTTGTTCCGTCTTCAAAGGATCCATTATCGGGAGACTGATCAAGTTCTCCTAGAGGGTTCGATCTCAGATTTACTAACCGCTCACTCTCTTCAGAATCGCTGTCATGTCCAGACGCCGGGATCGATTCCATGAAGGGTCGTAGGTCCTTCGCGTGACGCGGAACTCCATCGACGGGTACTGATTGCTGGCTATTAACCTGTGTCACGTGACCTATCCTAAACTTTGTCGTACAACTTTCGTGAGGAATTTTAACCTAAACGACGTCTCCCACTTCATATGCTCCTTGGGTATCCCGAGGTTCAGTAGGGGGAGCATGGCATAGACGCTCCATATTCGGGTATAGTACTTATGAAGCACATCATAGTAGGTGAGTGGTTATCTCTAGGCGTAACGTTATACCAGTAGACCGCCTCCAGTATAGAATACTGCTTTCTAGCCACACTGCTTTTGATGCTTCGGTGACTTCTTTCTACTATGCCATTTTCAGCGGGTGCATAGGCAAATCGGAACAGCAAACGTATCTCCCAATTACTCAAAAAGTCTTTGAAATGCTTGCACGTGAACACTGTCATTGTCGGTCAATATCTCGAGTGACGGACCCCGTTCATAAAAAAATGATTATAACTGGCAAACTACACTGGTAGAAGCTTAGCAACGTAGTGGTCGTCATATCGCGAACCGAGAGGGTCTGAAATCATAGTGGGTGAAGTCCATTGCTAACCTGCTCGAGTTGTCTCTGACTTGCAGCTTTCCTTTTCGCCAATACACTGGTGCCGAGTCAATGGATTAGCGAGTTTCACATTGCTTAGCGACCGAATTTAACTTCTGTCGATACTGACGGGTCTACTAACCTGACAAACTACAGGGTCTTTTTTACGCCCGGATGTTCGGTTTGTCGGTGGATATTAGCCACCTGAATTGCATCCAATTTGGTCTTCGTAATTGTACCCACCGACTGTACTGGCTGAGTTTCCTCTTTGTTTGGTAAGACGGTCCGCCCGATTCAGATTGAACTTGACCAGTGTTACGCCTATCATCATGCCGTATTCAGCCACAAGCTCGCGAAGTGTGTCCAGCCGTCTCTGTACTAGCATTTAATCAGACTCCTTCGTATTCATTCGTGCACTATCGTTTAGGGCGTTTGAATTCCACTGGTGGCCACATGCAGAATCGGTAGAGATGTAATGTCAACACTTGCTATCGAAGATCCAAATTAACGCCCTTTATTGTTTATTGATGTGCGTAGCATCTCCAGCCGGTCGCAGCCAAGAAGTATCCGCACCCCCCACGATGAGATTTCCATTTACTTCTCGTGCCACTCCTGTGGTCTCACGCATTCTGGCTATCAGGCAATTGAGTGGCATCCTCAACTTCATACCATCTCTGTGTTTATGGCGCTTGCTTGTCGCTTCATGACTGCAGTTACCATTCTCAGCCAGCCGCAAATGGGAAAGTGGCCTACAAGTCTCCCAAATAGGGAGAACACACATCGGCGTTCATAGGGATATCAGGGATTTCTCCACCTCACCTCCATCGCCATTATACCCCCAGACCTACAAGCCTAACACCTTAGTTCGGTCTTCCAATCTCGCCGGATTCTTACATAATAGTCCGTAATTGGACTGGTGCTCTTTCACACGCGTAACAGAAACCAAGCCTTCGTTGACATAAATGTCATCACTATATATTGATGCGGCATTCCTAATGGCTTCGTCTTGTGACGTTACTGTGTCAATTATATCTCTCATAATGAGAGGTGCCACATTCAAGACGAAACCCAGTCGTGTGAGGCAGTATCTTCGACCCTTCAATATTACAGTTTGATAGGGCCACCGCAACTTGTCAGCATGTATCTGCAGATATGCCCTTCGCAAATCCAATAAGAATAAGTTAGCCCCCAGTCGTCGCCATTCCCGCAACTTTTGTGCACATACTTTAGCGGTATATGGTTCCACAAAGCCATTTAATTGTCGGTGATCCAGTACTGAACGGATCTCTGTGCTCTCTTATATAACCACCATTAATGGGATCATACACTTAGGCGAGCCAAGTTCGTCTTCGGGATATCGCTGCAGCCATCCATTATCACGTCTGGAACACAATCTCATATTCGCCCGTGAATTGTCGGGTACTGCGTATTCTGGCATTCCATTCTTTAGGTCTATAGGTGGTTGTCCATTTCCGTCAGGCCGTCCATACCTTTTTACGATGATCGACCTCTTCACTAAAGTCGGGCTCATTGATGGAAATAGTAGCACATTAAAAAAAAAAAAATTAAAAAAGCGCACTTCTCCCGATTTGGTTATGTACACCCCTCCAAGTTCTCTGATCGCGTCAATCTCATGAAGAAGATCGAAGCCAAGTAGTTGTCTGTCCACAGTTAGGGCATCAATGCACACGGGTTGAGCATGACCAATGTTCAGCGTAATACCATTTCCGCAGCATATTAGAGCCTTACTATCGGCCGTTAGTACTTTCGTCTCCATCGGACGCCAATGGCGGCACGCGCATTTGCTCACTAGTGTCTGCAAACAGCCAGAGTCAACCAGGACCGTATACTTCTTTTCATCTACGGACACCACGATAATAGGCAGCACCTTGTTCTTTATTTGCTTGCGGTGAAGACTGGCCCTGACATCTGTTCTCCGGAGCCGTTTTCCCTGCACACTGATGAGATGTGCCCGATCCTGTTACACCGAATATGTTGGTCTCAGAGTAGTATAAAAGGGTGGGTAACACATAGGTTTCATACACGTTCGGTTTGGTGGTAATAGTTGTGCCTCTATCTGACTAGACTGTTTTCTTTAGTGTTCCAAAGGTTTTGATACATTAGGTGTATTCCAGAGTCGAGAGAAGCGTCCTTGGTGAGTATACTGCCAATGGAGACGAATGTATCCACCGTATTCAATTTTGGGACTTGAACGAAGATGTTTGATTCAATATAGGGGAAACCTCGAGATTACTTCCCCGTTGATGGCTGAACAGGTGTTTTTTTGGATTATCTTTCGAAGACCATTCCTAGATATCCAAGTAAGCAGAGCTATCCTAGCTGTTTAGACATTCAATACTCAGTTGAAACTTGTTTGTATTCAATCACGCCACATATTTTTATACTCCGAACTAGTACATATTTCTGACTATGCGCTCCCAACCCGTTAAGGCATCGCTATTCCTCCGTTACCAATAGGCTTTTTAAATATATATATATATATATATATATATATATACATTTTGATGTACGTAATTTTATGACCCACATAAAATTTTCAAGCCAAAGCAAGATAATTGAATGACTAAGTAGTCTGCATGTTTTATTACAGCAGATTTGGATATTTCAGGAACGATGACATGGTCGCCCTTAATTCTTACAGAATTATACATCTCCAGCACTCGAAATCATCAGATTTTTGACAAAAATTCATTATTAAATCCATGAAGTGAATTAACTGTAAATTGTAAGCATAGTTTACCTTTTACCTTAGAATTTAGTTAAACTTTGGAATTTGATAATGCTTTTCTTATATTTTAGTTGCATTGCGTTGCTTATCTTTCTATGGCTTATCTTTCTATTTGTAATATTAATCTGGATTTAATATAATTTTGTATTGTATTAATTTCCTGGTAGTATTAGTAACATCTTGTACAGATGTATTGGTACTTGGTTACTATTTTTAACATTTTACATTGATTGGTTAGTGTTCTTAACATCTTATATGAAGGATATTTATTTAACAGTTGCATATTAATTTACCAAATAATTCTATATATTTAAATTATTTACTAGTTTCTTAAAGAATCCATTTATTTATCAGCGACAAAAAATTATTTACAAAGCATATAATTTGTTTAGCATTTTATTAAATTACCTCTCTACCCACTTTTCATTTCTTAGGAAACTGCATTGTCTGGTTTGTATATTTGATGTAACCATATGTATCCGCTTTAATTTTATGCCTGGCTGCTGTTAGATGCCAATCTACGGGTCGTGACCCATTTATAAAAATAATTTTTAATCCCACGCATGTTTTCCATAATCATGTGCTAGTTAAAAGACATTAATAAGAATTTTGGCATATCCGACACGAATGAGACTAGGGATATTTTTGTGGGAATAATAACGAAAGGCGAAGACGAAAGAAATTATGAGATCATACGTCGATATTCATTATGATGTAGAAAACATAAAAAATTTAAAAAATAAAATAAAAATACACCAAAAAAGAAGAATTAAAAGTATCTATGCACATTTTTATTTAAATGAGATCTATACGAAAACCTTTCAGAGAAGAACGATTTTAAGCTACACTTATTTAATAAAAACTACGGAGTTATGTCCTTAAACAAGCATTTATTTGTACTAGAAGATTCTCTGTGTGCGCGTGTGTTCGTTTGAGTAATTGAAAGAACAATAAACTTAAGATATCAATCGATATCAATCGAGGTTCTGACTTGCTTAAAAGTAAAACCTACGAAGATATAATTCATATTTTGTTTGCTTAGTTAGGTTTCAATAAATCAATGTATCTCTACTCTTATAATTCTTTTTAGCTATAGTTGAATTTATACGTTTATTTTAATGAGCTACTTATGTTTATGTATGTCACTAATTTCTTGTATTTAATAAACTTAAAACTAATTCTTTCAAGTAATCTTATTCACAAATAAACACACACATACATAAAAACGTAGTTAACAACAACAATAATTAGTATTTACACAGAGCACCTGGTGATTCTCGCTGGACACTAATTTTCTTCAACACTCCAGAACTCCCCTCAATATTGTCAATGAGTTTACTAATCTTACCGTTTTTATAGTTTTGAAGTGAACCCAATGTTAATATATGAAGGCCCATTTAAATTATCCGTGAGTCTCCCTAATAAAGTTCAGTATAAATTTTTAGCCATTTCAAAACAATTTCAACATATGCATAGATTAACAGTATAATAATAACGATAATTTTATATATATTGAGAATACAAAAACAGGAAAGTTAGTTGAAAAAGAAAAGAATTTGAGTGAAATGAATGTTTTTTTCAGACGTTTGAGCTTAAATAAAAGGTCTGTATATATTTACATATACAGAAACAGGAGTCTTTTGAACTTTCAGTTGTGTCCTTGGGTATAAATGGATAGACGACTGAAGACGGTTCCTTTTAAGTCACCGGTAGCCAAAGCGGGATAATTATGAAGTGCGGGCGTCTGTTATTTTGGAGTTGCGGATTTCATTTATATTTCCTTTCAGGGGGTTCCCGATCTTAGGACATTTTCAAGAAAAGAATGATTTGATAGGTCCATTATTTTTCTTCTATCATGTGATATGTTCCTATATTACGTCCGAGCCGAAAACGGATTCAGTGAAAGTAATTTTGAAATTTACAAAATCTGGGACACGAGCGTTGTTTCTCGTGCGTGTGAGTGTGTGTGTGTGTATCCCACATTTTCAATGCTTCCCTGTATATCAAGTTTTAATCTTTTTACAAGAACTCTTGTAAGTATTACAATAATAAACGCCAACATTCACGCTCAGCATATTTTCAATTCCTTCATAAGATTTAGATATTTATTCAATTTTATTGCGGTGTCACCTTGAAATCTTTTGGAGCAGGAACATTCAATATCTAAATATATTTTCCTCATTTTATTTTGAGTGTTTTAATGCTGATGAATGTGCAATAATCCACTTCATTTTGCGCAATATTCACTGGCAAGCTTTTTACTCTATGTGGTCTGCATGAACTGCAACACCCACTATTACTGTTATTTTTATTATTGTTGTTGGCAGTGTTGCCTTCGCTTGCTTTCCGTTTACTACACTCCTTTGCTGTGTCATTACCCGAGAACTAGTGTAAGGCAAGGTAATAAATGCACACATTTTGATGTTAAGTGATATTCAACATGTACAGTGTCCATATATTTACATGGATAATTCACTCTTGAGTAGATGAGCAATTTCATAGTGTAGATTTTTTTTAATTTTGTAAACAGTGGCTAATAGGGACCTCGTCAATGTTCTTGTCTAAATACTTTGATCGTACCTAGACTTCCAATTATTATAGGCATGCCAATAGTTTTAAGGTGACATATTTTTTAATTTCAAATTTTAAATCCTTATACTTACTTATTTTGTCATATCCCTTAACATATCATTAATAATAATAACAATGATAATATCTATGAGAAGTTATTCTTTTGTTTATAGTGTTTAATCACTGTATCTGGTCTATTAGTTTCTCTATGCCAGTATAAATGATAATGTATGACTGATAAATCTTATGTTAAGATTGGACAACCAGAAACTAAGTGGCCAACAGAACTGAACATGAATTATGTTTGCTTGATAATTCCTGGTGAACAGACTTCGTTCATCTACAGTCATTATAAATGTCTGTCTTTGCTTTAGCCTTGTACTCTTCAGTCACTCATAGTGCTTGTGTTTATCTACATCGGCATCAATAGGCCTTTACTACCGTTACTTCTAGCAATATAAAGACGGTCAACACCCACTTTCGGATAGGATGGTGCATGTTATAACAAATCGTTAATTTTATCTATTTCAGTTATAGTCCAATTGATAATATTAAAACTATTAATAACAGTTGTCATAGCCAGTGAGTTTATAGCTATAATCCGATTTCTAGCATTGAGTTCTTTTATTCTTCAGTAGAACTTAACTTTTACTTTGTCTGCCACATGACTTATATCATTTGCCTTTTGGATTACAAGATATTTGTTGATCTAGTTTTGAAGGCCAACAAAGCCCTTTTATATCAAGTCACCTCAGTAATCCAGCATTATCCCTAGTAGTAAGCTGGTTTAGTAATATAGTTAATTGAATAACTTCTTACAGAGATACACAAGTTTTCCAAACTTTTGGTAAGTCTCTTTCGGGTTGGTTCAAACATCACCAATGATGATAGGTAAGCTGTCATTTTCAGGTTTTACAATTTCTTCAGTTCTCAATCAAACTACAGATTTTCGAATAATAACCCAGCAACATCTATTTGATGAATTTTCTTCCTGATATTTTTCTAGATATTTTTTCAGTGTTTCGCTTTAAATTTTACTTTTTGATCTGTTAGTTCAATCGACATCCATTATTTGATGAATTTGGTTCACAAAGTTCAGATATTTTTTCCAGTTTTAAATTCCATTAACTGTAACAGTCATATTTGATAAATCTTTTCTTTTACAGTGACGAGATATTCAGCTTTTAGATTTTCATTTCACTCTTCAATCTTTTGAAACAACGAAATTCACTATTTGACGAATCCCATTTTGGTTAACTGATTCTGATCTTGCTCGGTCGTACCTTCGAATTTCAAAGCAAAAAAGAATCTTAGATTTTATTCTACGCGAATTCTTTCATATGGTGCATATATCATTGTTTGTATGGTCATATTCCATTCATTTTGATTTATTTCAATGAATTCCCTTTCCCACCCAGTAAAGCTCGTTTTCTTCTGCGCAAGATGAATCTATTTTATGATTGACACTCTCATATCTATATTCTAGTATACTCTTTTAGTGAGTTTTTCCTGTCTTGCAAGCCTTAAAATTTTTGTTCTGTACCATCATTAATAGGGATTTAATTTACCTCCTTAATTGTCCTATGCGCAGCCATGTCTATTTTGTTTCATTTGCTATTCCATTTTTATACTTTGAAATATCGCTGAATTTTTTATTTTCCCATTTTAATTTTTCATCACATTTGTCATTTTTTTAAACGTCACTACACAATTCTACCGCTACAATCAATCTTTCTGTAACCCTTAATTTTTAACTATTCCTTCCTTTGCCCTTATCACATAGAGTCTATTAACTTAAATCCTGGCGCTAAAGGCTTCGTGTATTGCTATCATTTGTGCATTTGTTTGATTAAAATTTCTTTCTATTGTCCACTTTAGGAAACGCTATTATCTGTGATTACTTTGATCATGTTTCGAGAGTTCCTTGATTTTTTTTTAGCTATTTTTGACGTTTCTCACCGTTTAATTCTGTGATTAAATCCAATTTTAGTATAACTGAAACTTGCAATTGTATTTTCTGCTTAGATTATTTCATAGTTTAATTCTATTTCTTTTCTTGCTTTTCGTTATCCTTTGCGCATCAAACACGTTGCGCAATTCTCAATTTCGAACTCCATTCTGATCGGGATCATGTCTTTAATATTTTTTCGTCAAGTTTTTATAGTCGGCCGTTAAGTGGCTGTGTTTTAACTGTCGCTCAGTAAATTTGTATCCTCCATTAGAATTCTTCAAGACTCAACTAATCTGTATCATTGCTATTAGATTGATAGTCTTCACAGAAAATTCTTTTTATGTGGAATTCCGATTAGGATTCCTTCCCTACATTTTGCTCTACCCAGCATTTCTTCATTGCATTAGGTATTCGAGTAAATTTGAGTACTTGTTTTTGAAATTTTTATTATATCTAAATATTCCATTATCTACAGCTTTCGCTCTTCTCTTCTTTAATCTATTTTCTGGTTATTTTATTGTTCGCTTGATTCTTTTTCTATCTCTTCAAGTATACTTAAATGTCTTGTGTAACTTGTTCCGCATCAAAAAACGGGTATCTAGACTTGTAATAATTTGTTCCTTTTGCTGCATCTTGCCTTCCATGGAATAACAAGTCGAATACGACGTATAAAAATATAACGTATGGTTTATTCTGTGTCATCTGAGAAACCCATTATTTGAAAATGCATAACAATTCTGGACGGATGTTGGGAGAATAACTGCTTATACCTTTTCCTATGAACCTGTGTTTGTGTGACGGCTACAACAATAAAGCATTTAGAAGTAATTGCAATAAGAGCGCAAATAACTACAAATGATGATGATGATGACGAAAATAAAACAATGATAACAATGTTATTTTTGTGAAACCTACATTTCACAAAAGGTAGATGTATTACCTGACACATTTACTCAATGTAATAAGTAATTCTGTTGATGTGAACAAGAATAACGACAATGAGAATATGACTTAATTTTATCGTTTAAAGCCTTACCACTGATCCATTGTTATTTCGTAAGTCAACATGGCTACTTACTAGCGAAGAAAAATACACTTCTCTTTTTAGATAGCTGATGTTGATACACAATTTTGTTATGTTGGTCCCGTTGACATTTAATTTATTTCAAGATATGGATGTTTTTATAGGGTCAGACAGAATTAAAAATTAAAATAATAAAAAAAAAAATCGATGTGGAATTTTTGCAAACTTCGTATACCTTATCTTTCACGCAGCAGTTAAAATCTGGAGAAATCAAGTAGACGATAGTCAGACATTCACAATAATTTAAAAATTGATATTTTTGTTGAATATCGAACCGTAAGGATATTTTAATGATTTTAATGATTTTAGAGCAGTGAATCATTTGCATACTGGATCATTTTATCATTAATCAGTCACCTGGAATACGATACAGTATATTTTTCTTACATACTTTCGCATCGCCAGTAAACAGAATTAATTTCGCGTTAGCTAATGTTCACTTTCAATATTTCATCTGAACTAAAATATCGCCGTGTGAGTGTGTGTGCGTATCGTAAATGTTCTTAAAATATTGAAACTGAATTACAATAAGAGTTTTTAGTTATAAAGTGACAGTGATAAACATTTTAGTAGTCGTGATATAAAGAAACACATAAGGTTAGTAAGGTTATTCTTAAAGTCATTTTTTCTGATATACCAAATAAGACTTACTTTCTGTTGTGGTGTCCTCCCTCTAAAGAGTGTATGTTAGATTATTCCGCCTACTATAAGATTAGTAGGAGATAAGGCCTTGGGGAAACAGTCGCACAGATTGTTCAACTGTCCGACTATCTGCCTCGGCAGAGAGGAACTCGGACGAAGCTTTGCCGCCGTTCAAAGGGAATATTTTTGGCTGAGCCTACGGGCTCGGAGAAACCTACATTAAAACCGGCCTTGTGCCACATACATTCCTTGTGGGAGGACTGTTAAATATAACAGTCACATAGATTGTTCAACTGTCAAACTCTCTGCCTCGGCAGAGAGGAACTCGGACGAAGCTTTGCCGCAGGGCAAAATTTCGTCCGGGGAGGTAGACAGTCCCTGAACACATCTGAGGCGGGTTCAAAGGAAATATTTTTTGGCCGAGGCTACGGGCTCGGAGAAATCCACGTTAATCTCGGCCTTGTGCCACATACACTCTCATGGCGGAGGTCAGGGCTGTTAAATATTAACAGTCGACCAGGCTGTTCATTTCTGTCGAACTCTCTGCCTCGGCAGAGAGGAACCCAGACGGGGTTTTGCCGCAGGGCAAAGTCTCGTCCGGGGAGGTAGACAGATCCTGAACCCGATTAGGCAGCCTTGTGGGGGCGGCAGTTAAATATTAACAGTTGAATAGATTGAATGCTGTGTCAACCGACACACATTAACTAGTCGTGTAACACTCTTCTGTTGTACTTACTGTTTAATATATGACATTATCTGCAACACTGGTTTTGTTATTTCTTAACCATTTACTTGGTCACAACACTAGTCATAAAAGAAAATAGGTTGTTTTTTACACTCTCTTGAAAAGGGCCCTAAATATGAAATTATTAATTTACTGTATCAAACTTTTGTATTGTTCTATGGAAATATTTGTTTTGATTTCAAGCACTACTTTTAAATTACTTATTAGTGTGGCAGTGCGTGTGTATATTTTTAAATCACTTATTAGTGTGGTGATATAGGTACATCCCCCCCAAAAAAACGACATTTAAAGTTTAAAATGAATTTTAAAAATGGAAGTACTTTCTTGAAGCTTTTATCTTTAGTTCTAATTCCAAGCTAATAAATTAAATTTAATATTTCTAATAAGCAAAATTCTTTGCTGTATTTCGAAACGAATTTAAATTGATTGGAATAATTTTTTTGAAATCGCTAATGTCACCCAAATCGGCCTTATTGACAAATCTAACAACACAAAATAATTCTCTTTATTAAAAAATCTTTCAAAAATATACTTTTCTGAAACTTTATTTGAAGAAGATCGACTGATTAATCTGAATTAATTGAGATTTTAATTAATTCAGTTTAATCTGAATTAAAACAAAATCACTTAGTTTTAAAATATCGCAGTAAAGCATTTTTTAACACGAAAGTGTTTTATGATGAGATATATCGATAACAATGTTTGACATTTTAAAAAAGGGCCTATAACTGTATAAATTATTTGACGAATACAACATGGAAACCTTTTTTTACATATTTTTTTAACTACTCAGTTATTTTAAAAAATTAGGAAAATATTTTATTGAATTTTAGGTACTTTAACTTTATAATCTTATTTAAGAAGACACTTGTTGAGGAAAAGTTAGCAATTTAACAGTTTAAATTTACTATAGTTATTGCTCTTATTTTCTGATAACGTCGCTTTAGGATGTCCGAATTTGCAAAATCGGTACATTTGTACACAAAAAAAAAAAAAAAAAATTCAAAATTATTTTTAAAATATTAGGGGTAAGCTTTACTATTTATAATTAGTAAATATAGATTTTATTTAATAACAATATCCCAGTAACCGCCACACATTAATGCAGAATTTAAAACTTTATGAATTATTATGATTAAAAAATTCAAGACAATTCTTCTAAAAAATATGTTTATAATTCATAAAAGCAATTAAAAGCTTTTCTAATTAAATAATGTCTTAGTTTTATCGCATTTTTTAATTTACGATTCAGAGAAGATTTGCTTTGGTGGCTCTGTTTTTACAAAATAAAAAAAAATGATTTAAATTCTCCAAGGACTTCTCGTTATAATTAATATAAACTTTAAACTCTAGAAAAATGAATTTTTCTAAATTTCATAAAGTGAGTGTGTTTAACAAATGTGAACAAAAAATATATAAATTATTACCAAGATGTTCTAAAAAAAGAAACGTTTCTAAGATAATTTCATTAATGTGTGAATAACTCCTGGAAGTTTCATTAAAATACAGCAATTATCTGATTTTTACGCTAATTTCTAAATTAATGTATTTTCAACCGAAAAAAAAACGCTAAAATTCCCCATACTAATTCATGGTCACTCGCTGACACAAGAAAAACAAAATATTTAACCAAATTTTTGAAGGTTGTAAAAATATAATTTAATAAAACATTCCTTTAGTCTTTCCTCTTAATAATAACGATTTTAACGATAAGACTGTTTTTATTATGTTTTGGACATTTTTTCATCATGTATGTTCATTTTTTAGTGAATCGTTGGAGGTCTGTAAATAGTGTGAGAATAGAAAACAATGAGCGCACTGTTTTTTTGTTTTTTTAAAAATTTGAGCTTAATTTAATTTTTTTCTTAATTACATGCCGCCTTCAGGACGTAGGCGATCATGCTTCCCCACAGTTTACTTTTTATTTATTATTTGAGAATTGTCATTCATTCTTAGGAAAATAATGAAGTGGTTTCTCGTTGCTTGCTTCATGGTTTGAAAGACAAAATTTTCCTTTTCTGAGACTGGTTGTCACTGAAGGCTAGATAACCTATTTTACTATTTAACATTGTCTGGGTTGGAAAGAGAGAAGAACACGCTTTCTCTAAGGACAGTTGTACAAAAGTGTACGTATCAAATTGACCTGGAATTACTACGCCGATAACCGTTATGGCTATCTGCAAATCTTAAAATAAAGTAACTGCTGTTGCAAACAGGTAAAATAAGCTTTTTCATTATAATTAGTGTGCTATGAGTTTTTAAAAATACTAAAATTTTAATAATTTTGCTTCCCATACTCCAATTTTGTAGTGTTCGTTTGAACTGAAATACAAGGAAATTTGACTACAACTCGAAAATATTTGTTTCACGGAAATCATTATAGTTCCATTCTATTTACTTCATTGCATTAATCGGCAAATGCTGAAGCTCTTGTCAATGATTACGTAAAATGACGTTATTACAATTATTTACATCCCTACACACAAGCCGCTAGTGGTCTACTGGCGGGCCGCCGATGGCAACCCAGCATCCCTCTTGTAGTAGCCACCGGTAGGACTCTAGTGGTCCGCCAGTGGTAACATTGCCGAGATGAACACGAAGGTGAAAGTGTGAAAAGAAAATGCAACGTTAGAATGAATCTTACTGTGGACCTTAAATCACAAATGCTGTGAACAATCTTCCACTCTCACTGTTTGTTGCATATGAAAACAGACATCGAAATCCACAGTCAAAAAGGGAAATCATAAAATCTTCATATTTCTGATAAATATTTTTTATTATAATTTTTTTATTGAAACTTTGTGTATAAAAAGACAATGCTCTTTATTAACGATGATTTTAAGACTCAACTGCATCGAGAGTTGCGCATTTCTGGGCACTGATTGATAGAAATTGATTTTATAATAGTTGCAGAAACATAATCTTCAGAGATCTACGAAAAATATTAACGAGTATGTTTTCTCAGTTCCTGTTGAACCTCTTGTCATAGTTTCAAGATAAATATTGTATTAATATTTAATTCTAATATTATCAAAAATATATCCTACTGCTACTGCTGTAGTTTTGGCGTGTCTGTGTGTGCGTGCTTTTATCTCAACTCGCTTACTTAAATCGCCCCTATCTATCGATTCTGTCTCACTAGTTTTACTTAGTAAATCAATTTCAAACCACTTGAGGAGGTGATTCCAATATTGCTTGGATATTGCTGAAAACTTTAATCTTCACAACACGTAAATAGCGTAAAAGACTTGTCTATAGTTTTAATGATCGATGAAAGAGTTTAGACTAAATTATTTTTTAAATGATTCAATCTGATCTTCCTTCATAAAATTCACAGTAGTTATGCACCAGTGGCCCAGTGCATTCGACTTGAGCATTATTGGAAATATCAGTGATGTAGAAACTAAGAATAAGTGGACAGTAAAAGGAGTTCAAAAACTATTCCATATGTTTTTATTTGAAAATGATATATCCTCATTATATTAAACTATATTTCCTATTTATATTTAGTGTTTCATATTTAGTATTATTTGGTACATAATGTTTGTTTTTTCTTTTAGGTCATTTTAGCTTAATATGAGTAGATTGCTCTGAAATATATATTTATTAACATCTTGAAACCATATAAAATTGAGTCATGTTCTTAAATAACCTCGATAGACTTAAACTTTAATATGGATCTCATGTTCGGCACCAAACTTGTTCAGAAATATCTGGTCAGTTGTAAAGAAGCGCTGTTTTAAATCGATGGTTAATTGTTAGCCTCTCTATTGCTGACAGTGGTTGCCAGTTCAATCTCTGGGTAGGACAATGTGTACTTGTATTCAGTGGAAACGGGTGAGCAATAACGGAACAGTACTAAATAAAACAAGAACTAAACGATATCCCCAGACATGAGCAGTAGAACGAGAACAATCTATGCCCGTAGATTAAATAGTTCCGTTCAGAATTCCCTGTATGTTATGTGGATCGATACAAATGGCACAACGGTTGACATGTGATAAAAACAACAAAGATGAGAAAAATAGTCCTAATATAAATAGTGTAAATAATAATGATGTTGACGTTCCACACCACTTCAAACAAAATGTTAGGAAGGAAGTTCCCATCAATACTCGAAAGAATAATAACAATTACAGAACTTGAGAAACCTATTTTTCTGAAAATTTATTTTAAGAGAAAGATTTTATAAATTTCAATCAACAGTAGTACTGACTTCTTTATTATCACAAACATTATTATTATAAGGACTTGAACTGCCAATCAAGTCATTAACCATAACGGACTGCTACAAATAAAAATTCTTAAACACGATTCTGTAAACCAGTGGGAAATGAATGAAAATATTTTATTTTCCTGAGTAGCCTAGGAAATAAAATACTGGAGATGGATGTAAACAATAAAAAAATTAATAAAAGAGATGAACACGATTGTAGCCTTGCTAATGAAATACACAGACTTTGTTAGCCTATTCAAAAAGATGTCATTGACTATATGCAAATAGAAAGAATGAGAACGCAGTAGCATCGAACCCTGTAAACACCGTTGGATGTACAAAATATGCAGAGTAGTGGAATTCTGAAAATTTCTCAAATCATTAAGTGGAAAAAGAAGAACGTATAAAAGAAATAATGGAGAATACAAGGAAAAAAAAAATGATTACCGAAAACTCCATTCAATAATTTTAAAGGCGTACAGAAACTATCGCAGACGAACAATCATGGATATAGCTACGGAGAGGATATACAAAAAATCCTCATCGTTGCAGTTCTAATGCATTAGGCTCAATTAGTTCAAGGTAAACAATTCATAACACTCCACAAAACAGTAAATCCCAACTTTGTATAAAGAAGATGAAACGACACCAGAAGTGAATGCAGCAAGCTGGCTCAAAAGGAATATCAAAGCAAGCACAAAGGAGAAAGAAGAGTCATACACTGATAACTGTGACTTAGATTCCATCATGGAAACAATAATAATTCTCTATGAAGTCTTTAAAAGGCAAATAATTTCTATCGTAGACAAACAGTTGCGGGCGTGATTTTCTGAAAAGAGAAACGAAACCACTTATAAAAGGCAACCCAGATAAAATCAACTCGATCAAAGCGAAGATAAACAAGTCACAGAAATCGGTAAATGGCAAACTTTAGGAGAAAAAGATGAAACGCCATAGCTGAATGCAGTAAGCTGTCTTAAAAGCAATATGAAAACAGACACGACTGGGTGGGAAGTCATCTACTACGAACTGTGCAAACGATTTGCTTTCGACCATGAAAACAAATGGTATCAGCACAGAATAGAGTATCTGAGAAAATATCAATAACACTAATAAGATATTGAGATCCAGAATAACCATTCCATTCAAGTAAATGGATTTGATAGTCGCAAAGTAAGAAAAGCAAATCTGCCAGCTGCTTACAGAGAGAAGACGAAAGAAAGCAATAAAATGAGAAAATACAAGGACCTCGACCCGGCACTGAAAAGGCTATAGGACATGAAGTTCATGATCATGCCCATAATACAAGCGCACTTAGAGTCATAAAAGAATTGAGATTGGAAATTCGTGAAAGAATCAAGACTGTCCAGGGTTTGTAATGATACCAAAGAATGTGTTATAGATTGGATAGCTATCAAACACTCCGTGTGTATGAATAATAATAATAATCGATTAAAATATACTGAAAAAAAAAGAACAGTCTAGCTGCAGCATGGATAGACAGCAAAAATGCTTATGACATTATAGCATAGTCTTGGATATTAAATGTTAAACGTTTCAAAACAGTTGGTGAAGTTCATCACCACAGTAGTGTAAAATTGAAGAGTAGATGTTTATCCGTAACCGACTCACAATGAATATGGCACAAGGCCGAATTTAAAGTGGGTGGCAACGCGTACATTGAATAAGGACAAACATTACTCGAGTCCCCTTGTCACTTTCCATTTTGGAAGACGCCAGTTAATGCTTATAGTCTTCTTCAGAGGGAAAGATATTATCTGGGAGGGCGGCCCAGGAAGAAGTCGACAAAGAACATCTGATATTGATCGAAGGAATAAATGGTTGGATAGTTTCTCTTATGAGATATTTCAGGACCTTTCTTAAACTGAACAAAAGAAGAATTGAGGAAGTTGAAAATAGAACACAATAATTGATGACAATGATTCATAATGCCTTACACTCAAGAAATGATGTCGATCGACTATATGTAAAAATGGAAGAATGGAGCTCATCAGTATAGATAATGGAATCAACTCTACTATCAAGGGACTTGAAAGAAAACACATGAAAGGCAAATTACAACAACCAAAAATTACAATAAAACCAACGAGAAGAGGAAAAAAGAAAGGGACGTCGAAACGAGAAGTTAAAATGTGATGAAAAACAATCTACAGACATTTTAAGAAACAAATCAAAGTGTTGCAGATGAAACAACATGAACAGGAATGTGAAGAGAATATATGAAGTAAAAATCATCACGCACTATCACTCCACACAGGCGGTGCAAATTCTCCCAGGGCAGCATAACTGTCTTTGTGACGAATCTAATTTTTAAAGCGTGTGGACGAAAGGGCGTAGTTTTATTCTAGTCATTAATTTTAATTCTCTTGATTCCTTAAATATAGACCAGATCACCAACGACAGGATCTGTTTTTATAACTTCAACCCTCAAAAAGGGTTCGTTCTTTGTTTAAATTTCCCAATTCGTTTTCGTAAACGAAAATATAAGACCCGTCTGTCTCTCTTCTCAGTAATGATATGTATTTTTTAATTTCTCAAGAAAGAGATAAAATTATTTCTCCAAATTTGTTTTCGTCCGCATGCCAGACTCTCGATAGTTAAAAAAATACAACTTTAGGATGAAATCCAGACGATCCCATTTCCACCAAGGAAAATATCTTTTTCTTTCTCTATCTTCCAGCTTACATTGCACTTTGGGTTTAAACCTTTGGTGATCATAATTAACATTTAACCATTTCATGGCCTAAGTGTCACAGTTAAAGATTTTATAAACGACATTATAACTTAAAACAACTCAGGAGAGTGCTGGAATACGGAGGATACTTGCTGTCATTTCGTCTCCAGTATAATCTACCAGTTGTCACTAGCATGGACACCAATAATAATCCAATAATATGCTTTACAAAGGAGTTGGAAGAACGGAAAATCCGAAGAGAAATCGAAACCATCTAGACGATAGCATTACTAAAATAAGCTAGAATCCTCCTGGAATATCGAACAGCTTTAATCTTCAAGCCATCAGTTACTACTGGTGTGAACAATCAATGAATAAATTTAGTAGTAGTAGTATTAGCAGATCTAAAATAGATACTTCGATCTATCCAGAGGAACTTGAGGATGACAGTCGTATCAATCACTTTGAAAGTTGTCGAAGAGTTTATGAGGAACTATATTCGGGAAAGAATTGGAACCGGACAGACGACGGCATTATTGAAGATGGTGAGATGATTGTTGGACTTGCTGCCATTTAATCTCCCATTTACTACTTGTGCAAACACTTCATTAGGAAATACTATTACTACTACTACTACTAATAATAATAATAATGTAAACTATTCCAAACGTATACGTAAATTGGCAGTGATTCACTCGATCGACTTGAATTAATTCATAAAAACAAATCGAATGGGTAAAACTCTGCTGTTGTGTCTAGGAATAAGAAATTTATAATAATTTGGAATTTTGCTATAATGAACAGATCACTTCGTCTGAAGACAAAAATATCAGCCAGGTAGTGGATGTCGCTTTTTCAGCAGAACACAAAGTAACGGAGTGAAAAACTTAATGTTGCCAGAGTACTAAAAGCAAAAGAAAAAAACAAAAAAAAAACAAAGAAGAAATATTAAAGTGCCGAAATAATCCTTGGGGCTTTGAATTAAAAGAATTGGAAATTCCAGGGAGAATTGAAGTAACCTAGATAACAGCATTACTGAAATCGACAAAGAATGTGCGGTAGAATTAAAATGATTTGCTGTCTCTTGGCTGTTAGCGAGAGACAGATAATATTGGTAGGAAAATACATTAAAGTAATGATACACGTGATGATGGTGTCACGCTGTCGGAAAGGAAAGCGAAAAAATAAGTTAAGATCACAGTATTAAAAACTCAAGTGTCTTACTGTTAAAGACAGCAAGATTTGATGTGTAAATGGTACAATAAAATCTAAATAAACAATAAAAGGTAAAATTGTGAATAAAAAAAACTCTGAGAAAACCTAATAAAAGCAATTCATGTATCGAACTGCCTTCTTCAAATAGACATTAGACAAACTTCAAACATGAAACAGGAAGAACAGAAATTCATGAAACTTTATCGATGATAGCGATGGGTATCGGAAATCAAAAAAGTTTAAACAGTTTTAAAAAATCCAAGTTACTTCAGTAAAATAACTACGTAGACACGCAATAAAAGATAGTAAATTGTGATTTCAAGTTGCAAGGAAAAAAATAGAGCTAAAAAATAAAGTGAACCGGAATCCAATATGGAAAAACACGAATATCTCGTGGGTGCCGAAGAGTAAGAGAAAATATTGCGGACAAAATGTAATCGGTTTGACTGCAAAGAGAACCCGAATCAATAATAATGGTGATATTGAGTAAATTAAATCCCTGCAAATTTCCAGTGTTAAATGAGCAGGTGAAGGTATGACTCAGTAATATATTTGGTCAATTAATGTTGCTAATTGAATTTTAAATTTTAAATTTTTGAATTTTAACTGTATAAATGGTTATCTTCATTATGAGCAAGAATAGTAACCTGAGCACAAACCAAAAGCTATATTTTTATTGCATGAAGCACTGCATTATTATTATTATTATTATTATTATTATTATTATTATTATTATTAGTAGTAGTAGTAGTAATAGTAGCAGTAATTTTGATGAGTATTAACTTTAATGTAACATTTTGCTCGTCTTTTATCGTAACTTTACAATATGCGACAGGGTGTTGAAAGCACGGATTAGAAATAAAATTATAACTCACGCCCATTTTTCCTCGGGGAAATCTGACTAGACGCATCAGCTGCCCTTACTGATAGAGCGACAGGGACTCTAAGGCTTTTCAGAATATCAAATTTGACCTTTAAACTTCCCTGTATTCTGCGATCTCTATCGCTGCAACCAATACTATGAGAGTAAAAATACATGAAATATAGCACCAACACTTCATTTTAGGTTTACGTGAACAAAGAAAATATAAACATTTAAAAGTAAAACGATATTCCAATTAAAAAAATAAACAAGTAAAAAACTAAATGGAAGGCAATAGAAATCAATATTTATGAAAGGAATACGCTAACGGAAAATAAAATGCAACACCCTGAATGGCGATAACCAGTATATGCATTATGTAGATAGAAGATATTCTGATAAAATGTTCAATCTTTGTTCATCTCCTGTGTCTGAGCTTTTATACGGTGATGTATGCAGCCATAAGACTCAGTGATAGGGAAAGATGTGTCATTCGACGGAGTGGCGCACATGTACTAATTTTGTTTTATCGGAGTCAAACTCTAAGCCTTCGAGAAACTGGATGTCAGTAAGTGTTGAAATGAATATTCATACGCTCGTAGATCAGGTTCTGAATGACCACAAAGTAAAGACGCTCGTCAATATCGGGTAAAGGGTAGCAGTGGCAGATCGAATGGAATCCATAACACAGATCACACCAAATGTTCCCTCCAGGCGTGTCAATACGAACTGTTGGGGATCCTGTATTTGCTAACTACGGTTATGGATGCCTTTAACAAGATTTTTGTTATTTCCGTCACAACACTGTCGGACATTTCTTCAGTGGTGTTGCGATAGTTTAACCTGTTTGCCCTGCAATATTCAGTGATGAGAGAAAAATTCTACCTTCATGTTTTTTGTCGTACTACATAAAACTGGAAAGCGACAAAGTTTTCATCAGGGACATCAAATGAACGGA
Source organism: Acanthosepion lycidas (assembly GCA_963932145.1). Lineage (NCBI taxonomy): Eukaryota > Metazoa > Mollusca > Cephalopoda > Sepiida > Sepiidae > Acanthosepion > Acanthosepion lycidas. The sequence continues at coordinate 42,553,226 of OZ010601.1, read as the reverse complement.
GGAACGTTACAGGGACGATGGGATAAAAAATACGATAGATTTTTGGAGGTACTGTATGAAACTTAGAATGTTGTGAAATTATCATCAGTTGAATCACAATTTGCTTTGGTCAATAAAATCCCATTATTTTCATCATGACCGGCGAATTGTTGCATTGTAATCAGATTAAGACTTTGTAATATTCCATGTACAAAAAAAAATTTTTTTTTTCGTTATTTCTTACCATGGATATTAGAATTTTGCTAAACTTAAAGTTAGAAATTGCTTATTTTGATAAATAAAATAAATTTTACTAAAAAATGACACTAAATATTCATCATCCGGATAGATTTTGTTTTTATTTCTTATGTTCATGTTTTGCATTTCTGCGTCACATGGCACTTTTTACTAAAAACATCTCCAAAATTCAAGGTAGAGACAATCACACTGAGAATAGATACATTGCCAGTGTATATATTTATATATATGATTAATATGCGTAAATGTATAATATATACTATAATATATAATATACTATAATAAATAAAAAATATATAATATACTATAATAAATAAATTAATTAAAAAAATTGCTGGTCATGGAAAGATGTACAATTGGTAAAATCATGAATACGCGTACATGACATGGAGAAAAGTTATTGATCCCGAAGAAAAACATTTGAGTCGGACTTGTGAAAGAGCCAAGATTAGCTGACTGATCAGAATTTTGTTGTTCATTAAAACATGCTAACAGTCTAGTTCTTATTTAAAACAAACTATTCACCAACCTAATAATAAAATTTAATTCATATTCAGGAGAAACAAACTAATTCACTCCTAATCCATTATATTCATGAAAAGATTTTTGGATACTCTATGTAAGAATATAATTGCTTCTTTCTCAGTTTTTCGGCTAAAATGGTTTTTCACTTTTTCTATTTGTATTGTCTGTTTCACACTTCGGACAGCATCCATTCTTAGTTGACGTTCAAAATAAGAGTAATCTACTTGTTCCCTTTTACGCGAAACATTATGAATATCTTGTGCAAGGTCTCTGATTGAATGGCATCTGAACAGTCGCGCCTATTTGACATATCCGGTGTCACCGCTATTCAAACTAGACAGCTGTCGCACACTGTTTCCTTCACTCACTGTGATTGTCTGCGGATAAGTATGTCGCTCACGTCACCAGAGCTGGCAGTTTTGGCTGTTTTTGTCTTTTTCCTTGGTTCGTAGATAGTCGGCTTGAAATTACGTATAGTCTTATGTAAATCCGTCTCTTCTCTCGGTAAATATGTACTCCACGCCTGACAGGGTTTGACAAGGTTGATAGCAAGAGTAACAGTTTTTTTCTGCTCTTGTATGTGCATATAATGTATATAAAATATCCGACAACTTGAGCACATGTGTTTGCTAGGGCGGTTAGCCAATCACTGTTACACACACACACACACACACACACACACACACAGAGAGAGAGAGAGAGAGAGAGAGAGAGAGAGATAGAGAGAGAGAGAGAGAATAATCTGTCAGCTGCTCAAACCCTCGGTCACGATGACTGACTCCGTTCTAGCACAACCACCGATGGCTTTCGAACAGTTCCTTCTATCTAATTTTACTCACAGGGCTTAAGTTAACACATCGTTTCGTCTTCCAGCACTTTCCAAAGGTGTCACGCGCTGGAGAACATACTAACCATTCGCTCACGTTCTCATTCACACACACACACACATATATATATATCACACACACACGATATACATTCAAGAGGTTTTGAGACTTTTGTTTTGAGTGGCAATTATAACTTTCCTAAATAGTTGAGTATATAATTACTAAACATCTAATAAATTGACTTGCCAACTTTTGTTCTACCAGATTGAAGTAGACGTTCGTAAAAGTTCTTTGAACACACCGTTCTAATTACTGCTTGTCACATGCGACAAGTTTGCAGAATACAGTCTTGATGTTAAGACAATTTGGAAGTTCGTTGTGCAATAAAGTTAAACTGGACAAAAATGCTACAGAAACATATGAAACACCCCAGACTATTTATGGATTAACTTCTATGAGCTGTGCATCTTATTTCCGCTGGCACAAGAGGTTCAAGGACGGTGGAGAGGATGTAAGAGACGATGAGCGATGTAGGAGACAATATGGACGTCAGAAGATCAGATCGTAATCTGTCTCTAAAGACATTTAGCGTTGGTGGAACAACTGTATACAGAATTACTTATGAAGATCTGAACATGTGTAAAATGTGTGCAAAGTGTGTCTCCGGGGTGCTCAGTGACGAACAGAAGGAAATACACGTTGTTGACAACAGGGATAGGGTTGATGGTCATCAAAACTGCATCTCTCACTCTCCTAGTAGTCCAGACCTTGCCCTCTGCATCTTTTGGTTGTTCCTCAAATTGAAGGAGCATCTCAGGGGAAGTTGCTTTGAAGACATTAGAAGATGAAGAAGTCCGTGGTAAGGATTCTGCACACTTTCAATTTGGATGGAGTCTTCACGGAATAGCTGGAGCACTACAACAAATGCATTGGAAATCTACTTTGAAGGAGATTAGAATTTTGTACTTCTTTGAAAGTTATGAATGTCTCTCCTGAAAAAGTGTCAAGATATATTCTGAAAAGTTATCGATAGGACTAAAAAGAAACAAATGTATATTCTGATGTGGGGTCATATTTTGGGAAGTGGGTTTGGTTGATAACTTTTCAGAAACATATATATCACATACAACATCTATACATGTATGTAAAATTGTATCAACATGAGGCAACTTTCAAGATTGACTCGACTTGAAATGCTGTAAAGTGTATCCTTGACATTAATCAAACAGGCAAATCCATGAGTCTTTTCAAACAGACTTTGCATCAAAAGATCACGTTTTTTTTTCATATCTTTAAACTTTAGAGGCTGATGTAATCACGTGTTAAATTTGACGCATGAAGTGCATCATTTTCTTTTCCTCTCAATCAGTCCTTCTCCAAGTCTGTTCATGTTTGTCGCTTTGACAGCCAGCTGCTTTGCTGAACAATCGATCAGTCTGTCTGTGTGTTTGAACATCTCCAAATGCTGATGCGTGTGTGCGCTTCTGCTCACACACACGCATCTGTGTTAAGTTGGCAAATCAAAGCTACTTTCGTAAATTATCCGACTCACCTACGATGATTACCTCCATTATGTACACTTTTCTATTATTCAGAGAAAAGATATTATTAGTATTTGATTATTAGTTTAAACTATCGATAGCGTTACGACAAATCAGCATATTGGTATTGCCATAAATCGTCATTTAAATACATTTGATTGGCCGATGCTGTGCACATTTGCTTTGTTAGAGTCTGAACTAGGTTTTCCTTTCGAAAAATGCAACAAAGATTGTTTCAATGGCAGCATTTAAATCGCTGATCATCACGAGTTTAACGGTTTCTCATTTTAATTAAAATCTTTGCATGGTTTATGGGATTTATTTAGAATAAGAAAAGTCAACTGACGACATCCTTGCTCTCCACACAATTTTAAAAGATTAACCTCGAGTTAGAATTAACAAAGTCAAATGTGAATCTAGAGAAACTATCTTCTGATCCATTATTGGCAGAGGTAACTAGGATTTTACAAGTCAGCAATAGAAAACGATTTTCCACTAATGAAAATATATAAAGCGTATTGTCAAAAAAGGCAAGAAATTAAAGCCTTTTCGACTAATATTTTAAATAAAATATTTGTCGACAGGGTTTTAAAACAATGTCCTATAATCTAGAGATCAGAAACAATAAGATTCTCAAATCAACCTCAGAGTAAAAGAAAGCAGACCTCAAAGTGTGATTTATCTTCTTTGGCTTATAGAAATATCCGTCGATCAATATTTCAAAATAACAAGGGATTTTGAATATCAAGAATTTTCGGGAAAGATGATGAGCTGACAGGGGAATTGAAGAAAGCAATAGTTTACTTTTGTGTAAAATCATAATCTAAGAAAAAAGTTGTTGGCCAATGCATGTGGGAGATTGTCGTTTAGTTCCGAAGGTTTTAGAAACTTGACAAAACTCAAGTGTCCGACCAAAAGGGAAATAGCCAATGACAAAGACGCGGTGCAATGGATTTTGATTTATAAACATAACTCCTTAAGGCAATTGTCAGAAAGGCAGAAATCTTATCGTATCTACTGAGCATTCCATAGGACATCATGTCCCTGAATATGCTGTCTTTGAGAAGAAAAGTGAATTTGGAACCGGGAGAAAAAGAGAATAACTGAATTGAATTAACCATATGTGAGAGTCTCCTCATCGGTAAAATCCTCGTCAGGTCCGCGAGAAAAGTATCGTTTATTTTAAAAAGATCAAATATTGATTTCTTGCAATGTGTTTTTTATTTTTTTATTGGATTGCTTCTATTCAATTTTCCTTCAATATTTTTGTTTTGCTTGGACCGAATAGCACCTAGTCCTTGAAATTAAAGAAATTTAAATTTTTGATTCAATTTAATCATTGATTTCAAAACCCAAGATATTCTGCACATTATTGATTGGGGATTGATTATAGCTAACTTTCATGAATAGTATCGGATACAAGGCCTTTAAATTCATGGAATAAAAAATATACCCGACGTGCTCATAAGCATAGTTATCATATAAAACTCAATTTGGAAATCCTTCATTGTTAAGGCATTATTTTAAAATTTCATAAGTCATCAATGTATTCATTTTGGAACGTATAAAAATAGCAGCTCGGTAACTTTTGGACTAATTTCCTCATTATTTTTCCATCATTATTCTTGTTCTTTCTTTGCTTCTTGTTATTTTTACATTTTTAGAGTGATCTTTTTTATTTTTCATCACAATATTAGACTGGTTGATTCTCTCAATACACAAATTTCACGGATAATTAGAATGCACCAAAAATATCAATTCACATTTTGATAGCATCTAAGTTATTGGTTTTCTGCATGTGTACAAGTAGAAGATAACATTTTTTTCCGTCGAATGCAGTGGAGGTGATTTTGACTTAACGTCAAATCGAGTACAAACTTTAATTTTTTTTATATCGTTCGTAATGGCAGATTGAGTGTATCAACTTTGTGTGTGTCCATTTCTGGAAGTGTGTGTGCGTGTATTAGCGAACACATACATACACATATGTATCTATGTATAACCGTTGTCAGTGGCTACAAGTGGCTTCAAGCGAATGAATCCTCTAGGCCTTAAAGAAAATCTTTCATCAGAATTTACAGTCTGGCGCTATAGAATCCCAAAGAACTTTTCCAACTAACACAAACGACATTGCATGAAGACTTCCATAGCAATAACAATTAAAATGAATGGCACATATATAATTAGAAAGGAAAATAATGATATAATAAAGATGCACTTAAATAAAATGTTAGGAAATAAACTTTTATTAAGTTAGTGTGCTTGAGAATGATTCCCTGTAAATCTCTTAAGAGAAAGATTTTATAAATTTCAACAGCGTAACGCAAACTATTCGATCAATGAATGCCGAATATTTCCCGAATGGAAACTTAATTTCCCCATTACCAAAGAAAGTTTATTTTCTTTGGATAGTGTTGTGGATTCCGGGTTGAAATCCAGTACCAATAAATAACAAACGCCAGGAATGAATATATGAAAATAATGTATTAACGTAATAATACAAACTGGTAAAGCAGGTTAGTAGTTCCAGGAATACGGGTTAGTAGCAACATATATATATACAGTCTTTGGTATTGAAGTATCGCAGTATGACTTCTTACTGAGTCTACGTGCTCGCTCACTGTGACTCCTACAACGCTTTTACTTCACCCTCACTCTTCCGGTTACCTACAACCTTTTACTCTGTCACTCTGGACTCGACTCGACTCGACTCGACTCCTCGGTCTTGCTCCCTCGGGTATTCACGTAGCCGTAGCATATGTATATACTGGGTGAGTTCATTTGTGTAAAAAGGGATGGACCCCTCAACAGATAGATTACTAATTGAAAATATCTTAAATCATCTTAAATCTTATTACATGTATTGAGATATTAATAAATAAAAACATTCTCTTAATTCAATATATTTTCAATGTATTGCACCGCCTTGTAGATATTTGCATTTTCCTTGTACAATCAAATGTTCTTGATATTTCGTGCAAAAGAGAACGACTAAAAACGAATTTGACAATATTTACAGTCACGTGTTTTCAATTCTACGATATCTGTTGCTACAAGAAAGAGTGCGGCGTTTTTATGATATTTTGCTGCGATATTTGCGTTCAGCTTTTGAATATTTGCTGATTGAACCCTAAACATCTTTCTCTTAATTTAAGGTGAAAATACTGTCTGTATATTTGATTTCCGCTCGATCAAGAGAACTCATTTGTGATAAGCGAATTAGTGTGCCTGTGTGTGCGTGCTTTGATGCTTTTTCCCGCTTTCAGGTAGTTATAGTATCTTTCATCACACAATCAATTGCTGCGAACTTCATACTACAAGTAAATTTGAATACATTTTAGATATTAACGGGGAGGTTGTGATTGAATGCAGAGATCTCCACCTCCAGATATACCCAAGATCTAAGAGTTGGTTTGGCATTTGTATCCTGATAAGACTTTTTGTCGTTATGGATAACAAAAGAGAAAGTGATAGCTCTATTTAAAGTAAAAGAAACGCCGTGACTTAATTTATGAGTTCTAGGAACAAAATGTCAGTTAAAGTTAATAACTCTTGATACATAGTTATAAAACTTCAACATATATGGGGAACACAGATTCGTCTATATTTTGTTTTCTATTTGGGTTTTAATAAAACATTAAGCGAAGAATAAAGTATTTTTAAATAATATATTTAATATATTTATCAATTTGATGCAACTAGAGTAAAGCAATAGTACATTTAGTTATTAATGTAAAGACTTTAAAATAAAAATATTTATATAATATAAATCTATAACAATGAGATATTTTTGCAAATAAATCGTTTTTTTGTGACTTCCATCAGATAAACAAGAATAATTAGTGGTAAATTAAACAAGTAAATAACATTGTACAATATTGTAAAATATTTATCAATATTTCTAAGTGTAAAATTAGAAAGATAAGATTTAAATTGATAGGTTCCATTATTTTAATCAGATTTGATATTTAATAAAGCTAGATTCAGTTTGCACTCTAAAACACAAGGCCAATTCCTAGTACTTCAGCGTCGTGAAATTTCTTAGGTTTTGGCAAAGAATTACTGTTAATCATCTTGTAGATGCAATGAGTAAACGTCTAATAGCATCGAAATTGATGATTCCACTTTCATTTGTGAGTTACTGGATTTATTTATTAACGAAGGAAATTAAAACACATCGAAGACTAGTTTAGTTCATTCTGTTTTCATTCAATAAAAATAAAATCCTTTCGCAAGATGTCAAATGTTACAACGTGTTGAAATTAGACTATGAATAGCAGTAAAGAAAGTAGTAGACAGTTGAAATGAGGAATTAACTTTAGGAATTAGGCACGCTGTTATCTTTTCCGATGAGTTTTAAATTGTTTTATTTATAAACAGTAGAGGATGAATTGGGAGATGGCCTTGCTAAGAATTTCCTTTGCAGCCTACAATCAATGATAGGTTTGAAGTTCTGTTGCAGGAGAGTAATCTAGAGTACTGACTATAAGTAGGTTCACCAGAGTGTAAGAAATATTAATCCAGGAAAATAAAGATTCTACCAAAGGAAATGTTTGATATTCACCGACGGTTTTTGATCAAGAACAGACATTTTTCATGGAGGATGGGGTCAAAAATGATAAATCTACGAAGAAATTCTTAAACAAGGAAAAAGGACTTACACAAAAAATTACCGAAAGAATCGAGAATGGGGAATCTAAAACGAAGAACTGTTTAAGCAAGGGATATGGCTTTCACAGAAACGTGTAAATATATTGGAGAATGGAAAGTACAAAAGGAAATTTTAAACAAGGAACATGGTTATCTTATTACTTTGTCAAAAGGTCAAATCTAAAAAGAAAATCATTCAACACGGAACAATAGATCCACATTAAATAAGAAAAAGAAACCGAAAAAAATAACAAAACCATAAAGAAGAAAAACTTAAAAACAAATTTCAGTTCAATTTACAGAAAAAATTGATAATGAAAAACTTCAAAAGAATAACTTTTCCAGTCTTTCTTATCAAATTGCGAAATAAAAGTTTTCTTGAATGGCCACTCCTCTAGATCCTTTTGAATTAATGTATATGGCCCCCAGGGGTTCTATCCTTGGACCTACGTTGTTCCTGATTTTTATAAATGACCTTCCTGATGTAATCGTTATGTAAGCTGGTGACATAAGTATTTACTCCGGTCAATAGTAAGTCTGAGTGGTTCAATAAGGTCAAATTGGCAACGAGAAGTTTGCTAATTTTAATGCCTCCAAAAGAAAACTTCTCCGCTGACATAAAGTGGAGAGTATATTGAATCAATTGCTACGCCTGCAGCTAAGAAAGTTGGTTCACTGTATCGTGTGATTTACATATTTATAAGTCATTGCTTTGAATATTGCTGCCATATCTGGTATGGTGCTCCTGCTATATATTTAGATATTCTTGATAAAATCCAAAGAAGAATCTGCAATATTATTAGTATTGACCCAGTATCTTGACTTCAGTCATTCTTCCACCGTCATAAGGTTGCCTCCCTGTGCTCTTTCTATAAGTAATCTCATGGTAATTGATCGGATGAGCTCTTCGCTATTGTACCTCGACTTTATGAATTTAAGCGCACTACTAGATTGGCGATGAGGTCATATCAATTTACAGTCGTGTTGGCTAGATGAAACCGTAAGTTCTACGCTAACAGAATTGTGAAATTCTCTTTCGATTCCATGTTTTCTATTCAACTTTAATCTTCCAAAATTTAAATTCAATGTCAAACGCTATATACTGTCTTCCTGATTACTCTTCTATTGTTCTCGCTCTTTAGTAATGTTTCTGTTTTCTCGGTTTTCCACACCTTGTAACCTCTTCAGTCGTAATGATTATACTGCCTTGCTTGGGGTGAACTCGATTAAAAAAAAAGAAAAAAGAAAAAGTATTCTTAATTTTAACCACAGATATTTATAGATCTTTTATATATGACAAAAATAAGTGGAATTGAATCATGCAAAAGTATTGTGTGCAATTATAGATCGATTTTGTTTATTTTCCTAATTCTATTCATTTGCTTTCATACATATACAGTAAATATGTATATATTTAATGTCAATTTCAATCCGTTTCTATCTCAGGAAGTGGTTAAAATAATCCCCTCTATACTGGGAAGCTTTTAATCAGATTTAATTCACACATACGATTGTGAATAAAACATTCACACACTCATTGAGACCATATCTCCACATACAATATGTTACCCGACACATGCTTTTTATGGATACATCAGCAGCAGTACATGTGACATTGTTTTTTGTCATCGAATTGATATAATGACTAAATTTCAATAGTCGAATTTGAGGAGAGAATGCGGAAAAGACTAATTTGATGCTGCCTGGTTAAATAGATGCAAGTAAATAAATGCAGAATTTTGCCACACTTCAACAAATATCTTACCGTCAGCATATATATATATATATATATATATATATATATATATATATATATATATATATATGTATATGTATGTATGTATGTGTGTGTGTGTATGTGTGTGTGTGTGTGTGTGTATGTGTGTAAATCCCGGCTCCGATGTCATATTTTCAGGTGCATGTGTGAGAATGTGGGTGTTTGTGCCTTTAGGTCGATGCACTTTTTTTTTGCCTGTCAATCAATTTTTGTCAAAAATCGATAAGTTTGTCTGTGTGTTTGTCTTTGCTGATTACATTGGAGTATATGATCGATCGTACACACGTACAAATATGTTGGTCCGACCCACTCATGAATAAGGTTCTTGCGCGAAAATATTTGCGCACAAAACGATTCCATCTTAGCATATGCGCAAGTACACACACGTCCACATTCATGCATATATGCAAACTTATATATTTCTCTAGAAAAAGGGAAGCGCAACTTATCAAGTGTTGTGATAAGAGCATATGTTTTCTTCTCTCATCTCTTCAGACATTATCACATAAAATTCTTCGTAGTTACATTTCTTATTTTCTGGCTTTATACTTTCTGCTTATATTCTCTCGTTGATTAATTTTTTTTTCTACTTACAGAATTTATTGAAGAATCACTAATGATTATTTTAAAGAATCTATATTGGGTGTTTTTTAATTGTTTCAATCTGTTGTCTTGACGCTTCTTGGTATTATAATTCCTGATATTGTGATTAAAGAATCAAAGAAATTATAATAATTATTATAAAAACAGAAACTAATTAGTTTCAATATCTTAAGGAAAGGCTTTTTTACAGATTTCATAAGTATAGTATTTAAGCCATTCAGTTCAGTTTATTAATTTTCAACCTAATTTTTAACATCTGAACATATGAATGACCTAAGAAAATAACTGACCACACAACTACATTTTATAAATAAAAAGCCGAAATTTTAGTAAAAATGCATTTGCTTTAGAATTTCTAGCAATATTGTAAAATCCATGTCAAAGCCTAGAAAGTGACATTTATGCTTGAGCTATATATCTACTGCTACTGCTCCATACCACTTTTAGAATAAGATGATTCATCTACACCAGGTAGAAAAGATTATATGAAATCCTTATTAATTTGAGTTTATTTGAGTAGTATTTCTAACTTGCATTTAGGAAATAGTTGGCGTTATGGACTCATAGATGCTAACATATTTCATAGACACGTTAATCGTTCATTTACTTGAATAAATATATTTTAATAGTTTGGGACGTGCTTTGATTTGCCACAAAACGAGTCAAATCCTGATATTAAAAATTGTGTTTTTCAGACAAAATGCAATTTGCTAGATAATTCGAATAATGAGTTTAATGGATCCTTTTAAATTAAATAATGGTTGATCTGAAAATATTCTCAAAAGAACAGTTATTTACTGAAAGTAAAATATTTTACGATTGAATAACGGAAACACTGTTATTATTAAGCAACCCCCACCTCCGAGATCTCTTCCACTGGAACCTAAAATTCGAGACTATAACGCTGTCAAAATGACACCAGTTCCATTTGATTGATGGTTTGAATTATATACTCACAGTTTATTCAGTAAAAATTATTTGTTTTTGTTAAAGAAAAGAAATAATGCATTTCTCAACCATGGAGGAAAAAGACAAAAGACTCGTCATAAAATATCTGACCAAAATACCTCACATATCAACATCGATTTTTGACAAATCTTTAAACGTGCAGTTTTATTTAATGCTAATGGTCCGTTTGTTGAAATGTTCAGATTCTATAATTTTTGATGTTATTTCTACCAACCTATCTGTTAGTGCATCGATTACATTTTTACTTTTACATATATTTTTCCATTGTATTCATCAAATCATTGCATTAGCTTCAATAGGTAAGAGCGTATTCTATTATGGATTCTCATATTATACAATGATACAATATTTATTATGTATATGAATTTTCAGGAAATTCTATAGAAGATATTAAAGGAAAGCGAACCATTAATTGTAAAAAGATAGATTATAGGACGAAACATTAATTGTAAAAAGATAGATTATAGGACGAAACATTAATTGTAAAAAGATAGATTATATGGATGTTAGCAAAAGGAACAGTTCAAGAACTACAAATTGGAGACGCCAAAATAAAAAGTATGAAAAGTTAAATATTTGAAGTCTTTGGAAAATTGTTGAAAATCCAATAGCCAAATTCGAAGGAGCATTCGGATGGTGAAAGAAGCTTTCAAAAAGCTAAAAAAAAGTATTAAGAAATGGGAAAAATTTGTGAGAATCAAGGAAAAGAGTACAGAACTGTTATGTAATATCGGTCCTCCCATATGGCAATTAATGCTAGACAATCTCTTCAAAGATGAAGAAGCTTCAAACAACAGAAATGTCGTTCTACAGAAGGATGCTGAGAAGCCCATGGACTGAACATATGAATAATGAAGTTTCAGGGATAATAGAAACAATGAGAAAAGAGGGCTTGAAGAATTTGACACTCACAAAACATAATGAATGAAACGGAGACAGAAAAATATAACCTACCTAACGAGCTCGTGTACTTATTTGACAGTACAAGGTTAGGTGAGATAGAAAAAAGGACAAATCTTATTAAGAGCCACAAAGGATAGGATGTTGGGGAGAGTCATGATCGCCCACGTCCTGAAGCGACACGGCATATAGAAGAAAAAATTATAACATCAATACCGAAAGAAAGACCTATCATATAGCTTTTGAAATGTACCAAAACACTACTATCAAGAAGATGCATCTTGTGTGAGTAGTGAGGGACAGTGATAGTAATATCAAGCCATTTTTTTCGGGTGGGGGATAGTCAATGATCTCTCCACTGACACCGTTCGTAATTGTCAAGGATGAATTGTACATTTTTTTGCGTGGAGTTCAATTTACATGTGTCACAAGATGATTAAGAAAATAATATTAATAAAGTTGTTGCTGTCATCCAACCTGAATGGTATGCCGCGCTAGTGGTACAAATACAGGAGGAATAGTGTTTCCTATGGGCGCTGATAATAAAGAAAACAATCAGTGGTTCTGCGAATACTATCTCACCAATATTTTGACCCCCTTTTAGAGACGATTTCTCTTAGCTGCTGCACTGCCGTACATCAATTTCTGTCGATATTCCAAACTGAAGAGGACCCACACCTCTCAAGAAAATTCTCATAGTTATTAAAATATGGGCCACGTTATGTCAACTGAAGCTGATTGCACGCCTCAGGGAGGAAGCGTAAAGTACCTTCAATGAAATGTTTCCGCGTCTCTTAAGAAAATGCTGCAACTAATTTGTCTGCAATTCTATTCCCTACTCAAGACTGGAAGCTCCAAGCAAAGTTAACCAAATATCAAACTCCTAAATTTTTTTTAACATAGTCCAAACATGATGTCTTAAGATTGTATTGTGTTAACATTTTCCCTTTAGCTGGTTGAAAAACTCTTCGATTATTAAAATATCTACACTGCTCTATGTAACTGGAAGAAATCGTGCAAGGTCTTTTAATGCCAAAACTAATATTGGCCAACACGCATGAGCCTTCAAAAAAAATCCAGCTCTAGTGGTTTATGTAGGCAATCCACCATTCGTCAGATTTCCATGTCTAGCCGATTTCTTTATTAAAGATTTTGAGACACAGGTCAGATTTTTACTTTTGAGAGAGAATGCGCGCGACCTGTGGAAGTTTCTTCCGGCGAGACGAGTGACTTTCATTGCTACACTACTTTCACTTCAGTAGTATATGGCTGAAGACTTGTACTTCAAGCAGTATCTTCGAAGGAGCAACATGGGGTATTTTAAAATCATTTGACCTTTTTTTTCGATTAGTACTGCTGGCATTATCTCTGTTTAATCAGTTTTTCTCTAACTTGTGTTAGTTATACATCTCTCGCTGGTCTGAAAAATTGCTTTTTTAGTTAGTTTTTTTCCTAGTAATATCTTGCAATAAATATCCAGTCTTAAATATGCGTCATTTTGAATTACTCTCTACTACTTTTATGCAAGAATTGCAATAAAATAAATTTGATTGGAAATAAATATCTTCAACTAAAAAGAAAATTACACTCTGAATTGCTTAAAATATAATAAATCAATTTGTTCATAAAAGAAAATAAATTAATTAAGCCCATGTTCATTAAAATAGTTGAGAATATAAAGTGTTTTAGTGTACATATAGTAAATAGCTGGAACATGATATCAAAGCTTTGTTAAACCATTCGACTGGCTCCTCTTGAAAAGTTCCAACTAATCATATGGACTAATATCAACTAATATCAGCGTGAAGTAAACAGAAAAGGCAAATCCTTTACAAATGCATTTCAATTACTTTCTACTAAACAATCAATGTGCAAAATTAAAAATTCCAACTGAAATTATTACAGAGAAAACTGAATATTTCAAGCGAGGAGAGAAGTTAAAGACGATAAAAATACACAAACCTTTCTTTATCTTAGAAAAACTTCTGCATCAACTACTAAGATGGTAGAAAAATTATAGCTAAGTCACTCACCAAGTCGCAATAAAATCCTAATCAGTTCTGTTTCTGCTCAAATAGTGATAATTTAATTAACCCATAACTCCACATGGCTTCTTTCATATATATATATATATATATATATATATATATATATATATATATATATATATATATATATAATGAATGAAATGAAAACATTTCAGTTGCTTTGTAATTGTCAATTCTTACTATTCCGTTTCTCCACAGATCTGGTGCATATTACTGCACGACTAATAAAGAGTTTCGTTCTTCAGAATTCGTGATTTCAATTTTTTGACTAAGAAACATATGCCAGGTATCTGAGAATATATATTTAGCGGGTCATTAACGGAAAACGACCTAACACAATGTTACGCTATTTATACAAATTGCGCCAGCTTCGAGAGCTAGATCGGCAACATAACGTAAAAATTGACGGTACAAAGTTCAAAATTTCCAAAGGTAATGCGACAAAGGAATGAAAACAACATACTTCCGTGGATTAAATATATTTTTTGTGATATTCTGAGAATATCACGCAAAATTTGACAATATAAAGAATGCTGGAGGAACCAATTCGAAGGAAACAGTTGCACGACTATTGTTCTAAGCTCAACCAAGAAGTGATTAGAAAAACAAATAATATTGATGAAACAATTTGTCATATTCAAATTTAAAATGTATATAGATTGCATTCACCACAACACTTAATATTTTAATTGGCAGTATTTAATTATGAGTAATATGTGGAAGTACCCCTATTTACTTTCCTAAAAAAACGTTACTAGGGACGCTCTCTAAGCTTCTAAATAAGGAGTAATATTCTCTGTCATACTCTCTTTCCTATTTCACCCAGGTACGGTAAGATGTAGGTCACCGCGTAGAGAAATGTGGCCCATACCTGGGTACGTACACACGCACGCATGCACACCAGTACCTTCCTCTTTATTTTCCATTACTATTCCCTAGGACTGTTACACCAACATCTTCACTAGTTTAAATGATTTCTTCTTTCATATTCATTGTTCTGTTGTCTATGTACACACTTATTTTGTTAATACATACTTATCGTTTGTTTATATATATAGTTTTGATATTACATTGTTAATTTATTATCCAGACTCACATTCCAGTCCGCCATTTTTGTTGTGGGATATATATACCAGGAGACACATATTTTTCTATCTCAAACACAAGCAGCATTCGACCGCAACAAGTAAAATGAATTATCCGAAAGCTTTTGATGAAACATTTTATTCTCTTTAAATGTTTTCTTACAATGTCAAGTATTTGTTCTATAAAATTTTACATGCTTATTCATATTCATGTTTTCTTTTACATCTCATAGACTATTTTAGCAGAAGACACTAATCACTCATTGAAAAGAAATATTGCTAGAGTTAAAATCAAACTTATTTTCTGTGCGAATATAAAATATAGAACGAAGATTAGAATTTAAGATGTGTCGATTAAAGTTCGACATTTTCATTTCGCTATAACTGCAAATGGCCATCTGAACATTGCAGTTTCACTTTGAGAAAATTGATTAGTCTTTATTTTATCCATATAATCTAAAGATTACTTTCTGTGGTTTAAAATTAGAGTTTATATTTTCCTTGATGGGATCTGAGAACAGATATCTTACTCTTGAGTTATATTTTCAGCCACTGGTAATGTTAATGACTACCTATATTTTGCCTGGCGATAAGCCGGCTTTGTATTAAAAGATATCAATAGACTCAAACCTTGATAAATGTGCACATTTATCGAATAAAGTTATTACCATATTCATAAAATTTTTGCTTTATGATTTGCAGATGTTATTAATGATTGAACTATCAAGAGAATTAAACTGTTATGACCACATTCTGGTAATTAGCAGGCATCTTCATCAAAAGAACGTCCAGTATTTGAATGTTTGAAGCTGCATTTCTTGTATTAGCATTTCCCCATATATTCATCAGAGCGTATCACTTTCAATGGCTCAGTTGAATCAACTTTATCAATTTATCAAGTCGTTTTGTGAAGGACAAGGTTTATAGAATACATGAGCTGTTGGTAAAGGTCATTAAGTATCTTGCGAATTAAGTCGGCTATTAGGCACGTATGTGTACTTTTGCATGAAGTAACGATTGGTTTATATTCGACAAATACACCTGTTGGCATCAATTTTAAAGTGCTTGGAAAGAGAACGCAAGTTTTGGATAGATATAGAAAAATAAAAGAGGGTGGGAGACAGAGAGTGGGAGTATGGGAGAGACAGAAGGAAATGTGGAAAAAAAGAAGAAGAAATTGTAAAAATAAGCCAATGTAGAGAGTGGGTAACCGAGTTAATCAAGAGGAGTTTGATAAAAATAGAATGCTGCGTTTTACCGCCCATTTTCATTCAAAATTAAAGTTGTTTGTTTAGGCGCCAAAGGAGAAAACGGCGTCGGTTACATTAATTGAACAACAGCGTCGCAGCGCCATTGTCTGTAAGACACAGCAATCAATTCACACACTTTTTCTCAATTAAGCAAACTCAGCTTCATTTTTTACTTTGCAATTCCATAGCAAGCAATAAAGTGAAGCTTTAATTACATACATCAGAGAATATGTACAAGCTGATATGAATACAGGTTGAAAATCGGAGCTTCAAACTAATTCATTCCAACTTAAATCAGAAAATAATTTTTATCTTACGTAAAAGAAAGGTGTGACGATACGATAAAAACAACCAAGGTCATTGCAACATCATTATTTGCAAGATTAATATATTTTTATATTTTTGTACCTACCTATGTTTGAATACATTTTTAAGCATGTGTATCTTCGCTTCTCATTTTATGGGGGATTTAATTTATTATTAAAAAAATTAAATATAAAATATTAATTTTAAAAAATATTAATATTTTAACTTTTTATATTTTAATATAAAAAATATAAAAATTGAATATTAAAATATTAAATTTAATATTAATTTTAATTTATGAATTAAAAATATAAAGTTAAAAATATTTCATTGAAATCTCACTATTTTGAATTTATTTATTAAATTATTGAAAAGCAATATATTCGTCATATATTGGTTTTACGACATGTCTACCCTTGTTATGTTATTTAATATAGAATTTCGTATGGATCACCTAGTAGAATGGAATCTATTACTCAGCTGTAATGATAAACCAGAATAACATCTCACCAACCTTTATACCACGCCTAAGCGCTTTTGTCACATTGGGACGACTGAATAAAATGTGTTTGGATATAATAAGCATTTGAATCATCTAGGAAAGTATTTTAATAAGGTTTATCATATTACCACTGAGATTCGAACACACACCATATTATAAACTCCAGTGATGACACAGTACTGATAGCAGATACGGAAAATAAGTTAATAAAATAATCTCCTACAAAAGGTAGCGACAGAGAGTGTGAAGAAGGGACTAAGCATAAACTACAAAAAAACAAAAAAAAAAAACCAACAAAAAAACAAACAGAATGCATGGTAATCAGTAAAAGGATGAGCCCTAAATGCGATTTGTAGGTCGGGTACACCAGAATCAAACAGACGCGAAAGTTTAAATATCTGGTAAGTGTTCAGATAGAAGACGGTAAATATGACATTGAGATCCGTAGACGTATTAGGATGGCCAAGGTCGCATTCCAAAAGCTGGGCAGAGTATTGCGTGACAGGAGAATTTCCTTGGTAACAAAGAAAAGAATACTGAGCTGATACGTAACATCTGTCCTTCTTTACGGCATCGAATGCTGGACGATTTCCTCAACGATGAAGTAGAGACTCGAGGCAACGCAGATGTTCTACAGAAGATTGCTAAGGGCATCGTGGACCGAGTGTGTGAGCAACAATGAAGTCTTACAGAGGATGCAAATAAGGAGGAGGCTTAAACCTAACATCAGGAAGAGACAGCTGAAATTCCTGGGACACATAATGAGGAAGAAAGGCCTGGAGAATCTGATACTCACGGGTCGAATAGAGGGAAAGAGAGACAAGGGAAAATAGCGTATGACACCTATTTGCCTGGCGATAAGAAGGCTTTGTATTAAAAGATATCAGTAGACTCAAACCTTGATAAATGTGCACATTTATCGAATAAAGTTATTACCATATTCATAAAATTTTTGCAGATGTTATTAATGATTGAACTATCAATAGAATTAAACTGTTATGACCACATTCTGGTAATTAGCAGGCATCGTCATCAAAAGAACGTTCAGTATTTGAATGTTTGAAGGAACACTTTTAAGTGGATAACAGAACATGGTCCGGAGGAGGTGGCAGAGAGAAGGAAGTTGTTGAGAACTGCAAGGGATAGAGGGAGAATCATGGTCACCTACGTCCTGAAAGGACACGGCACATAGAAAGAAAGAAAATTTAGTATACAATAAATTGTAATAAGTCTATTACCCATCATTTCACGGTTTCCTACGAAGGTGTTAACATCGACGCGCTTTTTAATGATAATTTATAGCAAAAGAAAAAACAAAAAAAACAACACAGGAACCTGATAGGCTGCATAAGTGCGAGAAGGATCCAAATTGTGTGAAATGATATTTTCTGGCATTTTTGGGAATTTAATTATACGTGTGTATATGTGGTGTCATGTGTTAGAACGGTCTCACAGAGCTTCAAAGCACAAGAAAATGATTGGGTCCAATATTTCATACGTCCTGTTTTTGTATAACAACAACAACAACAGCAATAATAATAATAATAATAATAATAATAATAATAATAATAATAATAGTAGCTTTGAATATTTCGAGTCTTTCCTTGAAGGTAGGGCTATATAACATTTTGATATTATGTACTAATATACATTAGTTGTTGTATTTTGATTGTTTGCGATGTGATGATTGATGTGTAGTAATTGCACTAAATTTTGTTAAGTTACAAGTATGGGGAAGTGTGGTGCTTGCTTGACCAATATAAGAATTTAATATTTTTTGATTACTGATGTTGGAGATACACTCAAGAACCCCTAAAACTTTTTACATCGAAGAGATTTCTGTGATCCCGTGTTATTGGCAATAATGCGGTTAAATTCTTATAATAAATGATGAATCTAAGATATTTGTTGGAATCATTAAGGGCAAATTATATTTTTAACAGCTTTTTAATCTAGTTTATAGTCGGGTGCATTTGTCTGCGGTATAAATTAATATTTTTCACATTGGGACGTGAGTGTGTTATGCTTTGTCTAAAATTTATTAAAGCTAATTTTACTTATTTGTCGATGACGACGTGAAAATTATTTCTGCTCAATTCTTTCTATAAAGAAATTAATTTTGCGCGGTTACACATGCTTTTTAAAGAAAGTTTTTATGTGAGAATATTCACTTTTGCAATTAAGATAGTAAGAATAGTTACTTTTTTTTATCAGTGAAGTTGTAACATTTAAACAGACAGGCAAACTTAAGCAATTATAGTCGGTTGAATTTTAAAGTATTTTTAAACGAATTCTTACTGCTTAAATATTCTTTATATTTAAAGTATTTGTCATTTCAATGTATTAATATTGTCTTTCACACCTAAACATATATATATATATATATATATATATATATATATATATATATATATATATATATATATATCACAATCGGTTGTTTTAATATTCACCATTAATTAGCAAGTCAGTAACAGATTACAAACTCATTGTGTTTTTGCTTTTCCCAATTCTCATTAAATCTGTTTAAGTTAATCCGATTATTGAATCATTGTCGACAATTATCAATACATTGATTTAATTTTTCCTTATCAATAAAGTTAATTAGCAATTACCGTTATAGTGTAAACTTTTATCAAATTCTCTGATAGATTATCAGTTTTATTTTGCATGGATAAAATTGTTTCAAAATCATCATTAATCTGTCATCATTCCAACGTCAACATCGAGATTATAATTTGAACAAAAAGATTTGTAAAAAGTAATGGAAGGCTTCATAAACAAATGTCTCATCTTTTTATAACTACAAATAAAAGTTAAGTGTTTCGAAATATTCTCTAAATGTTTGAAGCTCTGCAGTGCACATTTATGAACTCATTTCCAGATATGAAAATCGAATGGACATGTAATTTATAATCTGTTCTGAAATACGTTAAACAACCCGTATATGTAGTTGAATGCGTATATTTCTCTCATAAACTGATGAAGCAGAACGAGGCTGCTTCTATGTGCCGCGTCCCTTCTGGATGTTGGTAATCATGTGTCTCCACAATTTCCTATCCTTTGTAGCTCTTAAAAAATTTGTCTTTCGTTTTCTCTCCTAAACCTTGTTCTGCCATCCATTTACTCAAGCTCACTAAGTAGGTTATGCATTGTTTCCCTCTGTTCTTCCAGTCTGTACTGTGAGTATCAAATTTTCCAAGCCCTCTTTTCTCATTATGTGCCCGAGAAATTTCAACTATATCTTCGGATGTTACGTATAAGTATCCTTTTTGTTTCCATTTTCTCTAAACTATCGTGACTAGCACGTTCGGTCCATAGTATTCTCAGCATCCTTCTGTAGAACCACATCTATTACTTCAAGTCTCTTTTTTATCTGAGTGGAGATTGTCTAGCATTCGCTGCCATATAGGAGGACTGATATTGCATAACAGTTCAGTACTCTTTTCTTTATTTCTAACGTAATTTTTCTGTTTCTTAATACTTTGCTTAGTTTTGGGAATGCATCTTTTGCTATGCTAATGCGTTTTCGGATTTCTGTGATGTGCTTTCCATCCTCTGTTAAAACATTTCCCAGATATTTAAATCGTTGTAATTGTTTGATTTTGGTATCCCCAATTTTTAATTTGAATGTTGGGCTCATCCCTTTTGCTAACAATCATGTATTGGTTTCTTACAATTGAAGTTTAGTCCCTTTTTCTCGCTTTTCTTCACTCCCTTTTGTAAGAGTTCTTGTAGTTTCCTTTCTGTGTCTGCCATCAGTTTCATATCTTACGTTAAGATTGTGGCTGTCAATAATGAATCATGGTAGGACTTAATTTTCTCAGAATCACTCCGATGTATTGGTTGAATAGGTCTATTGAGAAGACAAATCCTTTTCTTACGCCACTTTCTATTTTTGTATATTTACTGAACTCATTATATAGCTTATGGACACATAACTTTGAATACCAGTTCCCCTACGATCAGTATTGGTTTTAGATCATTCTAATATCCTTCCCAAATTAGAAAATACATAAAAGCAATTTTTCGCACTATTTTAAATGTTTTAATGAAGTATACCTGAAAATTATTCGTAGAAAATCTACCGGTAATAATAATTGTTTCTTTCAGACTCGAACCTAGATGCAACAGGTGGCCCCATTGGTAACATTAGAGGTGACCATAATGCACGTTACATTATGTTTTTAATATTATACATGAAAATGTTTTCATCTTGACGAAGTTGCTTAACTGCTACCGGAAGAAATGTTTCTCATGTCTTTGGAAGGTGTCAGCTGTATACACTGTTTACAAGAATGAGTGTGAAGGCTCATCCCCATGACAATATCTCTCCCTCAACACCACCTCATCAGCAAACCCCTTGCATCCATTATCAACAAGAAGTTTGTTGGTCACCTCAACAGAAACAACACCCCGAGCGATAAACAGTATAGATTTCGCTCATCCAGGTTAACAAAATCAGCAAATAAATTCATGAAAGCGATACTCTTAGATACATCAAAGGTCGTTGACAAGGTATAGCACAGGGAATTCCTATACAAACTCTCCAGTTATATGGAAGTGTCATTGCAATTATCAAGATCTTCCTATCGAGTAGGTTTGTGAAGGTTATTGTTAATTGCCAGTCCCCTGAAGCTCATGAGATCAATGTTCTCTTTCTCCTTTATATTAACGATATGCACCAAACATTCTCACTTTATTAGTAAATATATATGTAGTTGATACCACATTTTATAGGTGAAATACTGAAAATCAAGATGATCACAGCTTAGCAGTTGATTCCTACTCTGATCTCGCCCTAACAGCCCAATGAGGAAAATATCTAAAAATAAACATCTCGTATCTTTTCATCAACCCTAAGCAGAGCTTAAATTCTCACCAGTCACGACGAATGCTTGCTTTGAGCATCTGCTGGGACTAAAGTTCACACTAGACTTCAAGTGGAACTCTTATATACGATCCACTGCTAAAGACGATGGAAAATGGTCGGCTCCTCCCAAATTCAAACTGCAATGCACTATCTTTACAAGAATCAGATCAAATAATAAACTGTTGTTACCATATCTGGACTGGAACTGCACAGTCCTCATTTCAGTTCAAAAGCGTTTGCGCAGCCTTGTGGGCGATGAATTACTTTCAATCCTACATGATCGAATTATCCTCACACCCTTTATATTCCATTGGTAAGAAGAAAGTTTCATCGAGATTTTCTTCCAGAGTATCGCTCCTCTGATCACTAAACTCTTAACCTCTTCAAATATAGGGTTAACCGTTATCTATTCTACATATCCAAATAATCCGAACTTTCTTCCTCCTCTTACATCCATACAACAATCTCATTCAATATCTTTCTACTTTGAGCAGCTCTTAGGCCTTATATTAAATAAACCATGAGTAATGAATTACTAACTTTGCCAGCTGGTACTATTATGATACTAGTATCATACTGCTAGCTGACAGAGGAAACTTTTTAGGGGTGATGGACTAGTTGGAATACTTCAAAAGATTATCAAGACTAAATGGAGATGGCAGCTATAGCAAAGTGAAAAAGGATCCGACGCTAAATACTAAAAGGAAGCTGTTACAGATTCTAAATAAGAACAAGGACTACTTTGCACTGAATAAGTATGGGCTGTTGACTGAATGTTTCAACAAGCTGCCGCGAATGCATGGTCTCCAAGATCCACAAATGTGGTATTCCATTAAAACCTATAGTCAGCTGCATGCCATCCGCTGAGCAGATTCCTAGTGGATATAGCCAACCTAATAACAACAGGGAAGTCCTCGACCTACATTAGAAACTCAGTGAAACTTATTCAAGGAGCTCCCATCCATAGCAATCGAATGGTAAGCTTGAATGTGATAAACCTGTCCACCAGAGTTCCTACGAATGAGATACTGACAGTGGTTTAAAACCGATTGGAATCAGACCTCTACTTAGGAGACGTATTAACATTTTTATAGATAATGTGATGGACTACAGGCAACATTTTTCCAACTAGAATTTGACCTATACCAACAGGAAAAAAAGGCTTGGTTATGGGTTCACTATGGAATAATTCGAGGTATTGGTTTTTGGAACGGTATCACTAAAGCCAACAGTATGGCTGAAATACGTAGATGACACTATCATACTCCTGTGGTACCAGGATTCTGTACAAATACTGCTGGACCATGTAAACTCAATAAGATCTAGCCTTCCTGGATGTAGTAATAAATCGCACAGAGAATGTATTCAAAACACCCTTATATCACAAGCGTACACTCATCGAACAATACTTCAACTCCCACCATTCATACAGCATGATGAAAGTAATCGTTCGATGCCTACAACACCGGGCAAAAATTATAAGTGGCAATCAAAACAGATGACAAGAAATGATCAGCATCAAGTGTACTCTTCAAAATAACAACTACAGTTCATTGTCTACAGGTATGAATAGAAGGGTCAAGGAGGGAGACCAGAAATTTTTTCACGGTCTGTCTTACGTCAAGGGCGTATCAGATAAGATTCAGAAGATCGGCTGTCCAGCATCAAGACAATATTTAGAAGCACTTCCACTCTAAAGAAAAATCTCTGCTGCGTAAAGCTTAACACGGGATAGAATATGACCAATTGTGTGTACTCTGTTCCTTGCAGTTCTGGCAAAGAATATAAATGTTAAACAAGCCGCCATTAAGCATGAGGCTGAAAGAACCTCGAAAAGCCGCAGTGAGGAGTGAGGCAATGAAATTGGGAATGCATACATGGAGGGAAAGGGTTAGTCGTTAGTCCCTGTGGAATGAAAAGAAAACATTGTACATGGAAGAACAATGGAAAGTTAGACGTCTGAAAGAATCAATGCATATGCTAAGCTATGGGGATCTCCATGGTAGGCCTAGTATAAAAATAAATACAATATGGGAGCCGCTAACAAATAAAAGCACGTTTTCAACAGCAGCAGCAGTCAAAACATGGCTGGCAGCAGTAGCAGTAGTAATCAGCAGCTAAATTAAGTTTAAGGCTCCAGGCTCATTACAGAGAATTGTTCTATGGGACAATAGCTTGAAGTGTTGGCTCCTGACTTTGGTGACATATTAATTGTGAGTTCAATCGCTGGATCGGGTAGTGTGTACTTGGACTCAGTGGAAACATTAACTAAGCAGCATTAAAAATAAGGAACTGGGCGAGAGAGATATGCCTAGACATGGGCAGTGGAACGCGAACATTCAAAATAAAGGGTTCAGTTTAGAATTCCCTGTAGGTTACCCAGCTCAATATACACCTGATGAATGCACAACAACTGGAACGTTGTGAGAACTATAAAGAGGAGGATAATAGTCCGAATATAAATTCAGACAGGAATCTTAATCTTTATCTTTTATTGTTCTTGCTCCTTAATAATACTTTTCTTTTTCTTATATTCGTTCACACTTGGTAATCCTAATTGCATCTTTGTGTCTTTGTTGTCTTGCTCGGGGTAAAATGATTAATATATACATTAAAGCAATTATCAATAACTTGAACGAAGAAGATCTATATCCATTTCTTATTTGCTCTCTCTCAGAACAGAGGCAGAAATCTTCAATAACGTGATATAAAAAAATTGTTTTGTGAAGAACAAAGTATCCGATTAAGAAAGATTTGCTGTAAATGAGTTTATTTGGGGATGTTCGTCTGATTACGCCAAGATGTCAAAATTAAAAATGTGAAAATTGACATAGAATTTTAAGGATGCGTATCGAGACATTCTATGAATGAACAAGTTGAGATATTGGATTATGGAATTACAAAGGAATTTTAGGTTAGATAAATATTCAAAGCATTTGCTTCAGATTCGATAACTTGCATAGATCAACACATTAACATAGAACATCAACACTGAAGAACACATTAAACAAGCAGAGTTGCTCTTCCATATATACAACTGAATTAAACAAAAGTGCTTTCAAAATGCGGGAATTTTTTTAAATTTTTCATCAGAATTTGAATTAATGGAATATACAGTTAATTACTTAAACAATCGTAAAAATCTATATAAAGTAATCATTTTAACAGCATAGGAAAACAGTTACAATAAAACTGTATAAAAAAGGACATTTAAAGGTTTTTTAAGAATGGCCATACTCATAAATATTAACATACTTATAAAATCAACTTTGGCTTAAACGCAGTCTCTCATAGTATAAGAAAGCAGATAATTTCTATTTTAACAGTTGAAAATGTATCATTAAAAGAAAATAGTATTTTTAAAGCTTAATTTATATATTAAAGAATTAAGAAAATTTAGTGTGTCAAATTTTTTATGTACACATCTGTATTTTATTGCCATAATCTCAAGCAGTATCGTTAATTTAAAACTTTTACATCGAGTAAATTATTTTTGAAAAGAAAGACAAAATTCATTTGTATTTTTAGAATTCCTAGGAATATGAAAGATGAAAATTTTGAACATGGACTTAAAGTGTACAAAGCAAAATTTGAAAACAAATAGAAATCTCATTTGTGAAAATATCATAAAGCCGGTTGATGGCTGCATCGTGAGCGTCCACAGAATGTTTTATATTTTATGATTAATGGGGATATTGTTGAAAGTCACAGCTCATCTGGTGCCCTACGAATTGATACCGCTCTAAATCCGCCGACTCAAAAGGACATCTGTCGTGAAAGTTGTTCAACATTAATCAGTGGCTGACAGCATACATAAATAGATAGAACAAAATTAATGGAAGTACAGAATAAAACAGCTTAACGCATGCGCATAGCAGTCATCAAACTGTGTGGTCATTTAGCAATTTGGAAAACAAATAAGACATTTCGAATAAGAACTATCAGCATTATTATTGCAAAAAATGAGTTACCATAGGTGTTTTTATTGATCATCTCCCATGTATTATTTTCTATTTCTAGTTCTTCATTCATGGTTAGTTTTGTATTGCCTCATCATTTCTGAAGACAGCTTTATATAGAGACCGACAATGATATCTCAGCGCACAATGCATTCTCGATACGGTCAAAGAAAAGATCAAATGAGGCAAGTACATATGCATCTAAAAGCAATAAAAAAGTAATGAAGTGAGTTTGATCTGAGAGTTGGATTCGCTTAGTTAGGTAGTCATTTTTTTTATTTTTACTTTTTACTTTCTTGTAGCGTCGGATATGTGGTTGGTGTAATGGATAGAGGCTTGAAATAAAACCTCGGAGAGATGAGTTCGAATCCCAGTCGAGTTCGTTACATTCAATTACGCGCAAATACCAATGGGAAAAGTATGAATTCATCTTTACTCCTTCAAGCTATGAACTAAACAGTAGTATTTATATCTGAAAAAACAAAAACAAACAAAACAAAAAAACAAAAACATTGTTACCTCCAAAAAATTGTTATTGCAATATTCACTCGCAAAAAGAAAAAAATAAGATAAATTTTTGCACACCAAATATTTGTCGGCTTTAAATAAACCACAAAGGGTTCATAAGCTATAAAAAACAAATCCGCCAATCAACAAAACTTGTAGCGTTACCTTTAGAAATAGCTGTTTCGATAGCAATATATAATCCCATTGTTCCCAGTAAGGTGCTCACAAAAAAAAAAAAACTATTTTTTTCAGCATGATCAGTTTTTATTAGTAAAACTTGGTACAAATAAAAATATGAATTCCATTTTTCAACATGGTGAGTCATATAAATATCATACAAAATTAAGCGTAGTTTTGATTTAACGTTTCTTTGGGGTCTACCACTCGTCCTCAGCCCCTCAACCTGCGGCGTCCTCCTCTTTGGGTTGAGGTGTCCACTCGGTCCGAACCGAACTTAGAGGTGACTGGCCGTACGCTCCCTGAATACCCGTAGATTATTTCGACCGGTCAACTGGCCAAGTCCTGCTCGCTGCCCACGCTGTGTTAGTTTTTAGATCCAGTAAGCGGGGTGTTGTCCATATGTTCACGGTCGACTGGGGATGTGGACACGACTATGAGAGTTGGCGCTAGGAAGTTTTAGAATGTGGCAAAATAAAACAAGAAATAATATCTGCAGAAGCCAGACAACAATCGGCGAAATATTGACGTCTTTTATATAAGAAGATAACATCAGAACAGAGGTTACAGGGAGAATAAAAACATTTAACATAAATGAGAAAAAAAAAGACAAAATGTATGCAGCGAATTCCCAACAGCGAGAGGGTTTGAATGTTATAAACGCGTATTGAATCGCCTGGGGTAGGTTTATGACTAATAGTCCAGTCTCAGACAGACTTCTCAGAACAGGGGGCAGTCTTCTTTCTCTCCTCCAAAATTCTTCCGCAAATCTCTCGACTCACTGCGACCACAGTCTCTTTCCCCTACTCCGCTATATTAGCAAAATCTCGAGTTACTATAGAAAAAGGATGAGCTGATCACAATTGACCCTCGGCCCGGCATGCAGCTACCACGAGTGCCAAAAACTATCCCTTGACATGTAAACCGATTCTGCAATTATTTACCTTATCTCAATCACGAGTTCACGCTTCACCAAAATTATACTTTGGGATATCTAAACATTGATTCAACCATTTAATCAAAACAAATACTGTTAAACAAAACCAAGTATCTCGACCATCCCCATTGTTTTCTAGTGACCCAGGTTTAAAACCTCGCCTCCTGCCCTGATATCGTGTTTCGCATCGGTAAACACACATCTTAACCCAAATTGCATTTTGATATTTAAACACCGTTTCCATTTCCAGTCAATAAAAGTTATATTTGCATGTGTGCGTTCATGTGCGTGTATAAGTGCATACCTCTCTCTGTTACAGGGGAACATGATTGATCCTTGGAAGAAACAAATAAATTAACAAATCAGAGGTTTGGAACATTAGAACCTTATATATGTGAGAGAGATCAACTAAGACAAACTCTTGCATTCAAAGGTCAAGTTAACCCCCATAATCAAAATTGAAGTATAAACTTTAAGCTTGAAAATCTAGATCCTCATGGAGTTTTCCAATAGTCATTGTGGAAAAGAAGGATGGAGGACAGATTTTGTGTGAATTTTAGACAGTTAAACGCCATTACAAAACCATTAGCAGTACCTTTACCCCTGATCGATGATATTCTGGCGCTTTTGGGAAAGTCAACCTGTTTTACTATGTTAGATCTAAGGTCAGGTTATTGGCAGATATCCTTGGATGAAAAGGACTAGGAGAAGACAGATTTCACTTGACACGTGGGTCTATTCAATTTTCGTGTGATGCTGTTTGGGTTATCTAATGCCCCAGGTGTATTTACTCAGTTGGTGTCCATAGTGCTAGGAGGTATGGGAGATTTTGCTATGGCTTACCTGGATGATATTATGTTGTTTTCTAAGACACCTGAGTAACACTTTGGACACCTACAGAAGGTGTTCGATCGGTTGAGGAATCACGGATTGAAGTTAAAATTGCCTAAATGTCAATTTGTAAAGAATGAGACCAAGTATTTAAGTTTTTTATAACCAAAACTGGAATAAAATCTAAATCTATAGGTGCGGTACTTACCCAGCCTTGTCCGGATAATGATGGACCAGTGTCAGGTATACCTGTGCAAGTACCTATATATTTTCTGTCTCACAGACTATCAGAAGCCCAGCAAAGATGGCCAGTGATAGAAAAAGAAGCATTTGCCATTTTATATGCAGTCCAAAAGCTGTGTTTACCATTAAAACAGACCATAAGGCCATCAAACATTTATTGGAGGCGGAATGGACGAATAAGAAGATCCAGCTGTGGGCATTGAAGCTTAGCAGCTAGCGGTGCAAAGTAGAGTATCTAGCTGGAAAGGATAATACTTGTGTAGATCTGTTATCTAGGATCCCAGAAATATTAGCGTCTGAATCCGTTAGGTGGGAACGCGGTATGGACGAAAGAGCGTATCAAGTGAACGTGATAAATTCTCACGCCCTAAGTAAACGTCCAGTTTGGGAAGCAGAGGATGAGGAAGAAGTTATTAGCGACCCTCATTGGGAAGCTATCATAGAGAAAAATCAGGAAGATGGCGAAATTAGTTCTCTGAGGAATAAGGTAGAGGCAGGGACTACCTCTAAATATGTCATACACAATGGGGTGTTGAACTACATCTTAGGACCAGAAGAGGAGAGAAGTCTAAAAATAGTAGTACCAAAAATATTAAGACAAGAAATCTGGGACACATGAGGATTGATAGAACCTATGAATTAATAGGCAGGAATTATTTTTGGCCTAGATTGTATAATGATGTATTAGATTATGTGAACAAGTGCATAACGTGTCAGTCGCAGAGTTGAGATAATAGGGTCGCCTCAGTGAGTGAGACAGATATTCCCAGTTACCCATTTCAGTAGGTGAGTATGGATATTTCAGGGCTCTATAGACAAACTCCTCGTGGAAATTCATATATATTGAGTTTCGTGGACTGGCTGACAAATTGGCCAGAGGATTTCGCGATACCTGACAAGAAAGCTCGAACAGTAACAGGAGATATTTCGTAGATATGGATCCCATGAGCAATTGGTTACTGACAATGTACCGGAGAATGTAAATCAGATTATGGAGGGGACTCTGAGAGGATTGAATGCTATACACATTACCACCTCCCCATACCATCCCCAGGGCAAGGTAGAATAATTCCACCGGACCGTAACCAATGTACCAGTGAAGTTAGCAGGAAATAATAAGGGCAACTGGGATGAGTATCTAACTCAGGCGCTAGCTGCCGTGCGATTTTCGATGAATGAAACGGCGAAAATTTTCCCTTATTATATGCTATTTGGCAGAGATGTGGTCTTACCGACAAATGATTTGTTAAGACTCAGAAGGAAATATATGGGAGAAGATCACCATAAATTGATCTTGGAACAACAACATAAGGTTTTTACTCAGGTGAGAAGGAAAATCAGGAGAGCTTAGAAGAGGCGTAATAACAGAGTAAATCAAAACAGGAAGGAAATTAACTTCAAAGTGGGTGATCCACTATATTACAAAGTACACCTGAGGGAAGGTAAACTGGATCGGAGTTTTTATAGAATAATGGAATAGGCGTTACTTACATAATTTGGGATCAAGTAGCAGGAAGGGTAAAACGAGTCCATGCTAAAATTAGCTGAGATAGATGAATGGAAAGGAGCTAAAGAGACGAGAGCGAAAAGGGGATTGAGGAGGGCGACCTTGGTTGAACCCGAAGAATTAGAGACTGATAGCGAAGAAGGGGAGGAGGAAATTATGATTACCCCAGAGAGTTTGGAGAGAATAAAGGGGATCGACAATCGTGGAAGTAGCTCCCTTGAGGAAGGTAAAGAAGCATATGGTGCACTGAAGATGAGTAGTCAAGGGTCGGATAGTTAGGAAGAAGAGGATGAGATTCCATTAGCCTAGTTGAAAGAACGGTTAGAAACCAAAAAAGCATCTAATGACGTAGAATTATTTATAAAGCTACGACTGAGTGTGGGAGTGAGAACTAAGGCCCCCGAATAGAGGAAATAAGGAGATTGATAAGATACATGCAGAAGAGCCTGAGAGGTGGGCCGGACTGTGATTATCGGTGTTAACGGGTGTATGAAAGGCCCCCATGCATGTGTGGCGCCGCTGGCCGTAGCATAGATTACTTTCTCGGGTAATTTTGCAAATCAGTAACCATAAGAAAACAACAGAAAGGAATGTAGAAGTAAAAGTGGACCCTCATCTTTATCTCATTGCAGATATGGACATGAGATGACCACTGATGGCGCTGATGCTGATTTTGACAGTAAGTGCCTGGGAACGTAGCGAAAATACTGTATTTAAAAAATCAATGAGGTGGCCATGACTAGATCCAAATGGTTGATAACCTTAGTGATAGACTTACAGCTGTACGAAGAGTTATTGGCTCGTTTAGAAATTGAAATAGCGAAGCTCGATATGGCTAGAACACAGGTAGCTCGGGATTACCTACAGAAGGAAGAGTATCGCCGTATAACGGTTCCTTTTGCAAAGAATCTAAGATACTTGATAGACAATGGAAGGATATGAGTTCATACCTGAAGGAGTTAGAGTTATTGCAAACTAAAAGAAAGCGTGCCACACTGCCTATTATAGGGAAGGCAATGAATGTATTATTCAGGACGGTGTCAGAAAATGATGTAAGAGTGATTAGAGGAAAATTAGAAAGCGTGGAAAAAACCAGCGAGTGATGTCTAAAGTAGTTAGAGAGAGTATATCCATTCTTAATGTTACCAGGTTGGAACTGGCCAAGAATAGAGGCAGCATAAAATGGCTAATCTCCCAATTGCAGAGTTTTAGAAAAGAGGTGTTCGATGTAACGGAAACCCTAGCAGCAGAACTAATGGAATTGGGAGGGGGTTACAACGATATTTTCAGTTGCTATCGATGACAAGTAAAGTCCGACGGACCAATCAATCATTAACCTTCTTGCTAGAGAATGTGAGAGCTCAGTTGGATATGTTATCTATGGGACACCTGTCACCAAGTATAATAACCCCAATCCGGTTAAGGGAAATGTTATTGAATATACAGAATAGATTACCTCATCACCTTAGGTTACCCGTGGAGCCTACCAAACAGTTATGGAAGTATTATAGTGCCATGGGATGTATCACCTTATTGGAGAAGTTGTTAGTACTGGTATTAGTACCTCTGTTAGATAAGGATAGTACCTACGTGATATATCAAGTAATAAATCTGCCCATGCCATATCCTAAAACCAATCAAAAATTAGAAGCCGTAGCTAGGTATAAGACTTTTTATCCTTGAATTTGACCAGAACAAAATTTATGTTGCTAACAAGTGAAGAAGCGAATAGATGTAAAGTTGATGCTTTAGTCACCTGTGTATCTGCAAGTTCAATATATATGGCTGGTAGCCATGATCTGTGTGTACTTGAATTATTTAAGAAAAATAAGAAGGGAATAATCAAGAAGCACTGTCAAATAGAAGTATTGTCCATTAGCATATCAGATGGAATTTGGGCGGTAGCCATCCAGGGGAGACTAAAATTATCTAAGGTCTGTGAAGAAAAAGCCACTAGAACTATAAGGGTGAAGCTACCGTTGTTCATTGTAGAGTTACAAATGGAGTGTAGAGCTCATGGACCCTCACTGACACTTCCCCCTTATAACCAGGCTGAAGAAAAATTTGAAGCAAAAGAATCTTTTTTGAAATTAGTGTCAACCATCGCGAATAAATGGACAGAATTATAGGAACTCAAAATAAAGGGGTACCCTGAGGTCTCTTTAGAGAAAATGCAGAATATTTACCCTTGATAAAATTAAATTGGGAGAATTAAAATCTAAATTAGACTTAGTGGAAGGAAATAGTCCGAGTTGGGAAAAGAATAGGTGAACTATAATAGTTTGGCTAACCGTTGTAGGATTATTATTAATTATATTACTGATAGTAGTCATCTAGTGGTGGCTGAAGAGACGAGTGAAGTTGTCACGAAGACAAGGTGAACTGGCTGGTAAGTACCCGAACAAAAGAGGGATTCCATTAAGTGAGCTTCATAAAAGCATATTCAATGTGAATGCGATTGAACCTACCGTGGAATTACAAGGAGAGTCGACCACACTTGGGGAGAACCCCGAATCGACTCCACAAATCATCAAGCCCCCTATTAAATGTCACATGGATGCCAGAGATCGCTTTACAAATGACAACGTGTGTGGGGATTGGCGTTACAGTTGTTCACATGTTTGGTTCATGGTATTCTCAACCTTCTTCTGTAGAACTTCATTTCTATTTAAATCTCTTCATCTGTGAAATTATCTAGTATTGCCATATAGAAGGACTGGTGTAACAGTTTAGTACTCTTCTTCTTGTTTTTTTTTTCTGTTTCTTAATGCTTTCCTTTTGGAAGGCCATCTTTCCTCATCCAAATCCATCTTTGGATTTCTGTGTCGGACTTTCCTTCCTCTCTTAAAATATTTCCCTGATATTTAAATTGTTATGATTGTTTGACTTTGGTATCTCCAGTTTGTAATATAGATGTTGGACTGTTCCATTTTTTATCAACTATGCATCCTGTATTCTTACAATTGATGTTTAGTTTTTTAGTTTCTTTCTTCAGTACTTTCTGCAGGATTTATTGTAGATTCATTTCTGTGTCTTCCATCTTCACTGTCATCTGCATATTTTATGTTAAGATAGTGGCTACCAACAACGAATCCTGGTGATTTTTAGAGAATCAGAAGTCTCTCAAAATCGCCTCGTATATGTTGAATAGATCTGGCGAGAAATCTTTGTCTCAACATCCCTTTCTATTTTTGTATATTTACTAAACTCATTTTCTATCCGTATGCAGGAGGTTTGTTACCAGTGGATTATTCTAATCTCCTTCCCAAATATGTCGAGATTTCCTAGCAGTTCCAACAGTTCTTTCCGACGCATTTTAAAAATCATTTTACCCCAAGAAAGGCACTAAAGTCACTAAGATGCAATAGGTTAAACTGCAAAAGGAGTTCGATAAAGTTACTTTTGCATAATCTATAAAACACTGCAGATTAAAAAGTTAAAAAAACAAAAAATATAACGCAGGTGGGGAAGATCGACTGACGGAGTGAGGTACCCAGGCAGCGGCCCCAGGTGTAAGAAAGTCGAGAGCGAGTCTGGTTATAATAAGGCCAAAATATAACTATGATTAACTATTGATAATCTAACTATCATGCGTTATCGCATTCTAGTATTGCTCGGATTTTCCTTCCTAATCTATTGTTTAAGGCTATGTGGGAAGTCAACATCTTGATTATGTCTATTTTCTCTTTGACCTACATGTGCTATACATTTTAGTTGTTGCTACACTTGAAAGTTTTCGAGTGATGTATTTTTTGTTATTCGGCCGATCTCTGTGATTTTTGTAGCACCAATCTATAGGGCCTGATAAAAGATTATTATCTTTAAGACAACCTATCATCCACTTGAAACTATTTGTAATCACTGATCTAAGCAAATGATTTTGTATAGATAGCCAGGCATTTCTGAACGAGTTGGACGTCTTACATGAATCAATATAAGAGTCTAATACTAATCTTAAGTTAATGTTTTGTTTTATAAGTGTTATGGTCCGGTTCCTTGTATCGCGGTGATAGTCCAAGGTAGAACCAATAAAGAAAAACTTGAATACGGATATGGAATAACACAGATATATTACAAACAGGAATATATACAGAGAAGTAGTGTAAATACGAACAATCAGGTTTAGTAGTAATTGTCTGAACACGACTCGGTTTCGGACTGCCTCTGACTCGCTGACTGACTC
The DNA here is from genome assembly GCA_963932145.1 of Acanthosepion lycidas. Taxonomy (NCBI): domain Eukaryota; kingdom Metazoa; phylum Mollusca; class Cephalopoda; order Sepiida; family Sepiidae; genus Acanthosepion; species Acanthosepion lycidas. Next base: position 42,518,789 of record OZ010601.1, on the reverse strand, counting down.
GCTCGCTCTGACTGACTGACTGATTGACTGACTTCTGACGGACCTCACTCCAGACATCAGACTGAAGTCTCAGATTTCAGACGGAACTCTCTGCTTCCTCTTGAGGCGCAGTATTTATTACGTATGAAATAGTCCATTATGTTATTATAGGTAATAACACTGTGACGGGTATTAAAAGCAGATAAGCTAAACACGCATATACGCACATATGAAGGTTAATTTCCGCCTAGCAACAGAATAAAGATTACGTGAAGTCTTATGACATTTTGGGAAGGCAGGTCAAAAGGGTCGACTGACCCAATTACCCGTAAAGGAAAACGTCTAGACAGAAGCTAGACAGGGGACGGAAGTAAGTTAGAATTCGCGCCCAAAACCTAAGTCACGTGACAGTCAAAGATTCATTCGAGGATCAGTTGTTCTCTGGACTTTGAAAAGGCAAGACCGAAGCCGAGGCGCTAGTGGTTCACGAACGGAAAGATAAGACGCATTTGATAGTGATGACATATCCAGTTCGATCCAGGCAACTCCGGACAGAAGTATAAAGAAATATTCCTGTTCGAGAATAACAATTTGAAGACGCGGATAAAAATATATGCTGGTGGTTCAACCTGCGTAAAGAAAGTGTACATCCCTGTTGCAAATCGAGCCGTCTACAGAAGAAAGGAAGGAAAGAAAAAGACGAAACAAAGAGAGAAAGAAATTGTATACCTCTATTACAGACTAGCAGTGTGAAATTGTGTTTGTGCCGAGAAAAGGAAACAAATGACATTGATATAAAAAAAAAAGAGAGAACTGAGTAGAAAAGATAAGTAATCACATTTTGGACCCGTAGTAGAAAAGATATACACACACACATGAATATTATGTTTTTTTTTGCAAACACCTTTCCACATGTAAAACAATAATTGTAACTCCTCTCCCATCTCTTTTGTGTATGTGCGTTGGCTTCTGCATTCAATTCATAGTAATTCATACTTGTATTTTGTATGTTCTGGTTTAATTGAATCCATTTGGTGTTCGGCGAATTTGATATCCCAAAATAAGTTCGAGATCCGATCGTCGGATGTTTTAACTCATACTTATCTGTTCGTTTATTTTTGATATATGTATATTTGTATATATTAAAATTATTTATCAAAAATCGCTAAGCCTTATAGTTTATCCTTGTATTGTGGATCAGTATTCGTGTTGAAAACGAAGCGGACCTGGAAAAGATTACTGTTCGATTATCCCAATCGAACAGTGGTCTTAAAAATATTTTGTTTACCAATTGTCCACTCTCACGATCTGAGAGAGATAGCTTGTACCTGTCCACAGGTGTGAGAGTGTATATATCTCCTAGTCGGCGTATGATCGCCCTATAACCCATTCGTCGACTGGGGCATATGACAACACCCCATAACACTCCTCTTCCGAAAATTTTGCCTAGCAGGGTTTTTTTAATATCTATCTTTGGATCTATTTTCAAAGGTTCAGTAAATTTTCCTTTTCTAGACGATTTTCTTGGTTCTGGCATTATTTGCGGTCTTGTTATATCGAATGTGTCGAAAATAGTGTCCAATACTTCTTCTTGAGGTGGACCGTTAGCATCCTGTAACGGCCTCTTTCTTATTTGGTTTACGTGTCTTCTGTGTGAGAATTTTTTTCCTTGAACTATGTACATCATATTGCCAATTCTTTTCTTAATTATCCCTTGTTCCCAGCAAGAGGTATTATTTTTGTATGCCTTAAAAAAAATTTTTCCCCTGGGAGGAATTTTCTTTTTGGTTTGTAGGACTGTGTTACTTGTTTTGTTTTACATGGTAGTAATTTATCGCTGATCTGATTTTCCTGGAAAACATGATATCTGCTGGTGATAATGTTGATGGTGTTGCATTATTTGGCGTTATTCTATATACCTGTAGGAATTGCTGTAATGCTTTCTCCGTAGGCACATCGTACGCTTTACGTAATGGTCTTTTGAGAGTATCCACGAATCTCTCCGCTTGTCCAATTGATCTTGGATGGTAAGGCGGGGATTTTATATGTTTTACTTGATAGATTTTGCAAAATCTTGGAAATCTGCTGACATGAATTGCGTTCCGTTATCTGTTACTAAACAGTCCACTACGCCAAACCGAGCGAATAGCTTGTGGAGGAAATTTATGGTCGTTTCTGTAGTAGGATTTTTGCACCGAAACACCTCCGGCCATTTACTGTAGCTATCAACTACGATTAAATAGTAGAACCCGTCAATTGGTCCTGCATAAACTGCGTGTATTCTTGACCATGGGCGATCAGTTTCAGACCAAGGCTTATGTATGATTGGCGGTGCTTTAGCTGCTAAATTACAATCCTTGCACATTTCCACTATTTGAGAAATATCCTAGTCCATATTCTTCCAATATACATAGCTTCGCAATAGCGATTTCATTCTATTTTTACCCGGGTGTCCTCTGTGGAAATCCTTTAGCATCCGTTTTTTGTAAAGTTTTGGGGATTACAACCCTTTCGTTGTAAAGTAGCACATTATCGCATAGAGAAAAGCTGTCCGAAACTTTCTCATTTTTTCTGCTATTTTTGCTTTTGTTTCAGTAATAAATTCGTCATTTTTGGCTTCATTTTTTATGTCTTGCAATGTGACTGGGAGGTTTCTGACTGTACAACATAGTACTGTTCTTATGTCTTCTTCATTTCTAAGGGCTGCTATTACCGTATCTTTCAATGGCTCTGTCTTTGTTGGTATAAGTCTCGACAGACCATCCGCGTGCCCGATTCTTTTCGTTGGTAAATATTCCAATCTGAAATTATAGTTCTGAAGAATCGTTCCCCATCTAAGTAGCCTATTTGCCGTGTACATCGGTAGACCATTTTTTGAAACAAAATTTTTTTATTAACGGTTTGTGGTCCGTCTGCAGAGCAAATTGTCTACCATAGACGTATCTATGGAATCTTGATACTGCGGAGATAATTGCTAGAGCTTCCTTCTCAATTTGTGAACAGTTTTTCTCCGCTGGTAGAAGGGTTCGAGAAGCATGTGCGATAGGTTTTATTGCCCCATCTGGCATTTTATGTAATATACACGCTCCGACACCGTAGGCGCTCGCATCACTTGCTACAATAATCTCTAGTTTAGGATCATAGTGTACCAAAAATAAATCCGATGTTAATGTCTTCATTATTTTTTCAAAAGTTTCCTGGCATTGATCTGTCCACTGCCAAACTTTTTCTTTCTTTAGCAGTTCGTTCAATGGTGCGCGAAGTTTATGTATTTGAGGTTTGAATTCCTGGTAATAATTTACTAATCCAAGAAAACTTCGTAGTTCTGTTATGTTCTTAGGAACTGGCATTTTTTTTTTTATTGTTGTAGACCTTTCAGGCTCTGGACGTCTACCTTCTTGGTCTATTATATGGCCAAGATATTTAATTTCCTTCATGAAAAAATCACACTTATTTTCTTTCACTTTGAATCCGTAGCTTTGAATTCTCTTAAACACTTCTTGTACATGTTGCCAGTGTTGTTCAACGCTTTCGCTATTAATCAATATGTCATCCAGATATGCTATTGTGTATTCTAGTCCTGCTAGCATCGTATCCATTGTTTGCTGGAAAATAGTCGGCGCTACTTTAATTCCAAATGGTAGTCTTTGGTATCTGTACAATCCCTTGTGTGTGTTTATGCATAGTAGTTTTGAATTTCTTCATCGACTGGAATTTGCAGGTAGGCCTCACTTAGATCAATTTTTGAAAAATATTTTCCACCATTTAATTTAGTGAATACTTCTTCAGGACTAGGTAGCGGATAGTGGTAGTCCTTTATTGCTGCGTTCAAACCTGTAGAAAAATCAGCAGAAACTCGAATTTCTCCTGATTTCTTCTTAACGTAGACCGTCGGTGCGGCTCATTTGCTGTACTCTACTTTTCTCAATATGCCCGTATTTTTGAGTCTAGATAATTCTTGGTCAATCTTTTCTACTGACGCAAACGGTACACTCCTTTTTTTTCTTAAAAATAGGTTGAACGTTATCCTTTATTTTGATATTAGCTGCCATTTTCTTGAATCTTCCGAGATTTGCCGAAAATACTTCGGGGAAAATAGTTTTTAGTTTTCCTTTTAATTTGTCTGCCTTGGTTGATAAGCTTTTTACATTCTGGCAGTAGGTGCTAATAGGTAGATCCCACAATTCGAATTTTTGCATCCAGTCTGTCCCGAATTTTCGTCATTCCGTTAAATGTTACGTTTGTGATTATTTCACCGTCGAATTTTATCTTTCTCCCCGTAACTGATCTCGCAATTTTATCCGTTTTTAACATGACAGGTTTGTTCAGTTTTCTCCATGTTTGTAGATTTATGATAGTTAAGTCTGAGCCAGAATCCAGCTGTAACCTAACTTTTCTGTTTTGCATTTCAACTCGTACATATTTTCTTATATTAGTCTCATCTGTTTGGTTGGTCCTCGTAATTCTTATTCTGCTTTCTTTTCTATAGCAACAGTGAGAACTTGTGTGACCAATTTTTTTACATGATAGACAAGTTTTAGCACGATATGTACAGTCTTTAACCCAATGCTAAGACCCACAACGATAGCATGGACTTGGTGGTAGTTTCTTTTTATGTTGATTATAATTAGAAAATTTTGTTTTACCTGTTCTTGAGGCGGGAAAATCAGTTCGGTTTGTTTGTGAGGAGGGAAAATTTGTTTGCTTTGTTTGTGAGGAGGGAAAATTTGTTTGTCTTCGTACTTTGCGTATGTATGCTATGCCAGCTTGTTCTATGTCTTTAGAGTCTTTTTTTAAGCTGACACATCTCTGGCAGTCTTCGTCTAGATTTTGAAGTGTCAGACTTTGTTCATTTTCCAATTTAGTAAGTTTTCTACGTCTCATATCTGCGACTTTGGTTGAAACCAGACCTTGGACGTAAATTAAGGATTTGAAGTTGTCAGCGCTGAGTTCCGATAATTTGAAGTCGTCACAATATTTATTAACAATGAATGCGAAAGTTATGTAATCTTCGCTATCCTTTTTTGTAAGGTTCATGCATTTCCATCTTTTATGAAATAGTGAAGTATTATGGCTGAAAAGTTCGATTAGCAATTTTATAGATTCTTTGAACGTTAACTCGCTTGTTTTTCTGGGAAGGATATAATCAACGAATTTGGTATATTCACCTGTGCCTAATTTTCTTAATAAAAGGCGTACTTTACGTGCGTCTGAACAATCTTTGCAGTCAAAATCATATAGATCTTCATACCTTCGGAAGTAATTTGCAAAAGTTTTATCTTTGTCGGGTGCGTACTTGAAATCTTCGATATTACTCCAAACAGCGTCTTGAGAGAGAACTGATTCGTTCTCGGGTTTTTGCTCCTTATTTGCCATTGCACGTATCAATAATTCTTGCATTTCTAGATGGTTTTGTTCATACCTTTGTTGTTGTTCAAACTGGATTTTGATAAGTTCCATAATAGTTGACTTCAAATCTTCTATGTTAACGTATTTTTTGTGTAGCCTGATATTCTGGAGCCTGTGCTCGCAAAAAAACTTTCCTTCGTTGTCAGTGAAATTTGATATCAAGAAAAGAAAATTTTTCTTTTTTTTTTTTTTTGAATTTAACCGTTGTCCACTGTTACGTACGACGGATAGCAAAAAAACAAAAAAAAACAAAAAAAAAACAAAAAACAAAAAAAAAACAAAACAAAATATGTCCTCCGAGTAGGGAGTTTATTTTTCTTTAAGGATTTTCCAGATCGTCACGTGTTATGTGTGGCGTATAGCAAAAAAATAAGTCCTCCGTGTATAGAGTTCGTATTTCCTTTTTAGGTGTTTCTTCGTCGAATCGCTCGTCGCCACTGTTATGGTGTGGTAAACGAAAAAATTTTTTTCTTCCACCGAATGAGTTCGAATCGCTCGTCGCCACTGTTATGCTGTGGCAAACGAAATTTTTTTTTCTTCCACTAAATGAGTTCGAATCTTCGTCGCCACTGTTATGGTCCGGTTCCTAGTACCACGGTGATAGTCCAAGGTAGAACCAATAAAGAAAAACTCGAATACGGATATGTAATAACACAGATATATTACAAACAAAAATATATACAGCGAAGAAGAAAGTGTAAATACGAACAATCAGGTTTAGTAGTAATTGTCTGAACACAACTCGGTTTCGGACTGCCTCTGACTCGCTGACTGACTCGCTCGCTCTGACTGACTGACTGACTGACTGACTGACTGAACTCCAGACTTCAGACTGAACAGTATTTAGTCACCCCCACAAGAGGGCATCATGTGGCACAAGGCCGGTTTAACGTGAGATCTCCGAGCCCGTGGGCTCGGCCAAAAATATGCCATTTGAACCCGTATAAACGAGTTCCGGGTCGGTTTAGCTCCCCGAAAGAGACTCCGCCCTTCGGTGTAGCCTCGTTCGTGTTCCTCCCCGCCCGAAGGCAGAGAGTTCAACCGATCAGCCGGTCGCCCGACTTTGGACTGAACGGTATTTAGTCACCCCCTCCCACGAGGGCATCATGTGGTACAAGGCCGGTTTAACGTGGGATCTCCGAGCTCGTGGACTCGACCAAAAATATGCCCTTTGAATCCGGATAAATGGGTTCAGGGTCGGTTTACCTCCCCGAAAGAGACTCCGCCATTCGGCGGAGCCTCGTTCGGGTTCCTCCCCGCCCGAAAGGCAGAGAGTTCAACCGGTCGCCCCACTTTGGACTGAACTCTCTGCTTCCTTTTGAGGCGCATTATTTATTACGTATGGAATAGTACATTATGTTATTATGGGTAAGGTCCCATAACTATAAGTTTATATAATTTCAGTATTGCCTGAAATAATGGCTTAAAATGTAAATGGAATTCACCGTATCATACAAAATACATTATTAACGGAAGTACCGGCGTTTTCTTTAAACTTCAACAATCCTGTTTTGAGATTGAGTTATTCTCTTATTTGAAAGCTTTTAGCACATTCTATTTCGTACTTAAATTGCCACAAATAATAATTTTAAAAAGTTATATTTAAAAAACAAGTTTTCGTATTTCAATATTCTGTTTTTTTCTAATTAAACAATTAGAAAAAAAACAACAACAGAATATTGAGCTGTTTTTGTTGCTAAACTTCTGTGAGTTAATCTGAAATATGAACCAAATTTTACTTAATATTTTTTAGTCAGATAAACATTTTTCCTTGTTTGGAATTTAATCGAGAAGTGTTATTCAATCGATGACATGAAATCTTGTCACATCGATTTTCTGAGTTAATCCACTTTACGCTCAAAGTAATTTAATGAGGATTCTTTCCTAGACATTTCTATCGAAAGCAGAAGCCTTTACACTAAGTCAGACACTGGAAAGTGGTTGGTTGCCTTGGAGAAAAATGATAATTCAAAAAAATTTATCTACAATTATTTAAAAAAATCTTTGACAACTGATTTTATGTAAAAACTTTTTGTTTCCATTCCTTCCATGAAGAAAGCCACATTCATTTGTAGTGTGACGCACATACAGAAAATTACGGAGAAGGGATGCGAAAGTAGCGAATAATGTTGAAACAAATAAGAATGATAAAAAACCTAAGGACAAGGTGACGAGAAAACTGAAATTAATAATACAAATTACGCAAAATAAATAGAATCCAGAGATGGAAAGTAAAAAGAAATACACGAATGTAATAAGCAGATGAGATTTGTAGAAAAAAAAAAAAAAATAGAATTGAATATATTCATCACAACAGTCGGAAAACAATGCAACAGAAAAATTATATGATAACAACATAGATTATATTGTAGTGAAATGGTTTAGTGAAGATTGACCACGACACAGGAAATATGGTCACCCAAGATAGGATTTGTGTAGCAGGATGTACCTATGATTTGCCGATAGAATGTAACGAAAAAAAGGAAGTAGATCTTTTTGATTGATGAGCGAACATAATTAATTTGACAAGACAAAACAAATTTGTTCAAGAGCATTCAAAGTCACAACTAAAGAGTCGCTCAATAGTCGAGCAGAGGGAGAAGAGAACGTTAGGTTTAACCATGCGGTTTATAGCAGCAGAATTTACAAATCCACGAACGAAATGTAGACGATTGTTTTCAGGTCCCATGAAAAAAAAAAATTTCTCTTATTGCAGTAAGAATAATACAAATAACAAGAAAAGCCGAAAAATGAATACATCGCGTCTGTCCAACACGAATGTCTGTATTTCCTTTCAAATTTTTGTAGCTCTTTACCCGCAGTTAAATTTGGTGGCATAAAAATGGTAGATACACCGAAAAAGTCACCAAACGTTACAAAATCCAAGAAGAGAGAGAGAGAGAGAGAGAGAGAGAGAGAGAGAGAGAGAGAGAGTGCAAACAAATCTTTAACATGTTTATGTTAAGAACTTACCACGAAAGAGTACAAGAGAAAGCATAAGAAAAGAAAGCGTAGTACGAAGAATTTTGTCAAATATTAAAAATGAGTAAAAAAGAGCACAATTTGAGAACTAAATTACAGACAAAAATCCTGTAATCAAGATATTTACAGTTTAGCAGTCTTACAACGATATATTGACAAATGTGCAAGATGTAGATGGAATTATCTTAATGCAAAGTTTGCAATGAAATGTTATAGAAGAGATACGTCGTCATTTATACTGAAAAATTATAAATGTAAAATATCATGAAAGAGGATAACTGTTGAAAAGTATTCAACAGTTATCCATTTCTGATAGAAAATTTTAAGTTTTTGGCGCTATTTCAGGCTCTCTTGATTGAAATGGAAATACACGATTAAGACTTTGCTGAAAAATTATTATATGTTTTATTTCTGAATAAACTTTTATTCATGACTACATCGGGACGATAGTAAAAACAGTAAAAAAAATCCCGCAAAGTACAGGAATTCCTCGGAAATGATAAAGTAAAGCGGAAAGAAAGTAGTAACCAACACTCGTAAGAAAACAGGATATATGGACATTAGCATGAGGAACAGCCAGAGATGCAAGCTATGAATTGAAAAATCAAATGTGACCAATAAATCGGAAAAGCGTTATTGGAAAGAGGTCTTTCAAAAAGCTAAACAGGAAAAATTCGTTAGAATCAAAGAAATGACTGCTGAATTGTTATGTAATATCATTCCTATATGGCAATGAATTCTGTTACAGTTTCCTCATAGAAACGAAGAGGTGACTGACGCAACAGATGTAGTTCTACAGAAGAATACTGAGAATACCAAGTATAGTGGCATGTGAGAGACGAGAAGGTTTTAAAGAAAATGGAAACAAAAATAGAAGCAGAAAAGAGAGAAAGTTATAATTTCTAGGACACATAATGAGAAAAGGAGGGCTTTAAGAATTTGACACCCACGAAACGTACCAAGGGACAGAGGGAAAGCGAGTAACTTACCTAACGAGTTTGTGTAAGTTGATGGCAAAACAGGGAAGAATAGTAAAGAGAAAAATATTAATTCTCAGTGGATCATTTTCATGCCATAATCGATTTTGTTTTTATAGTTTTATAGCACTCACTGGAATTATTTCAGCAAAGGGGTATAAATAAGCATAAAAGTAAAATTTGAGTGGTTTGAGGAAAAAGAATATTAAAGGAAAATTAAAATAAATTTGCTGAATGAAATAGGTTTGTGCGTATGCATTAATTCGTACTATTGTTTTATTCACAATGGATACAAATGTTCAGTCAAGTCGAATGTAATAAATACCTATATACCATCAATATCGACAAATGTCAGAATGTATGATGGAGTCCAATTTTTATCACTTTATAGTATACCAATCATGTTAAACGTCGTTACTGAATGCTGACTTTTCTAATAGTAGTTTTATGTTGATGTCAATGAAATTATAAAAATGCTTTCGTTTGTAATTTATGAATGAATTGGGTATTTGTGATAGTTTATGACTGACTGGAAGCACGATTTGAAAAGTAAAAAAAAATGTGAAACCAAAAGCAACATTTCTATTGGTTAAAGATGAGCTAGATAAACTGATCGGATGTTTTTCAGTTGATAATGAAAGGGCTATCAGTGTTATGGAATAATTTTCATTTAATATATCTTATATAAAATATCAAAGATGCTATATCATAATAAGCAAAGATGATTTTTTAACTTTTTTTTCCTGTATGGTCAATTTTGGCAACAAATACTAAAATTATATCAATTTTAGGCGTGTTAAGCATTTCATCTTAATTTTACTGGATATTCGTTTTCTTTCGCTTTTCATTACGGAGGATTTTTAGGAGTAAACAATTTAATCATCTATCCTATGTAAAATTTAATTGGGCTGCTTATAAAGAGAGGGAGAATCAAATAGATTCCTTGTGTAGTGAGTACAAGCAGGAATTGAGTGTATGTCGATCAATCTCGTTGATGACGGCTACCACAAAGTAAAACTTCCAGCGGATGAATAACCAGTAAATAGTGTGATAAATATTCATGCAGTTTTTCTTATGTAATTATTTATCCTTTTCTTTCAGACTTTTGATCGATATTTGTTGTATACGAGATGAAGCAAGCAATGGAAATTTATCCGTAGTACGATCTCTTCCTACAACTTTTTAATTGGTGTGTGTGTGTATGTGTGTGTATTATAATTTTTCCTTTTCTTTTTTCTGTCCCTTTTCCTTTCGTCTGGATAAATTGACTCCAATTATTAAAAAAATCTTCGGTCTGAAGAAATGAATATTTGTATATTCATGAAATAAATTATAACTGAATGGATAGTTAAGGATCGTCTGAACTCATTGTATATATATATATATATATATATATATATATATATATATATATATATATATATATATATATATATATAACAAAGTATACTAGTAGACGAGTGAGAGATGAAATTATTTTGACTCGTCACACTTGAAAAATCACATCAATTATCTAAACATTAGATTTTTGGGGAAGTGTATATCTATCTGATCAGTTGCAGAAAATTTTCCGATCTGGTCACTTCCTAATATCTAACGAAATATCAGGAAACAAAAATTGAAAAGAAAAAAAAAACTTGGTCGGGTTGAAACTTTTTCAGCATCTCCTTGTATATACACCGACAGAAAATAAAATAGCAACAGGTTGAATGAAGATAACCATTTAGACTTTGATGATGCATATACTGTAATACGATTCTGTGTGGTGAAGTGCAAGATAATGACATGTCATTGAGATGCACTAATAAGTGCTCCTTTTGTTCAATTAGAGCTGTTTGAGAGGGATCGGAATGTGAATCTTCAAGAGGTTGGTCGATCGTTTAAGAGAATTGCTGTACATGTTTGGACGTGTTGGTGGTGCTTTTATGTTGGAAACAAGTGTCAAATGAGCTGATGATCGCCGAATTCGACGCATTGTAAAGGCAACAGTGACAGAGATCAGAACAAATGTGGGCCTGGGTACTATCAACATAGACCATTGTATATTGTTTATGATCTTATTAAACATGTTCTGCAAATTGTCCCATAACTTTTGAAGTCGGTAAGATCACCTAACCTGCCCCAGATTAAACTTTATTAAGATTAGAATCGTGTGTGCTGCTAAGCTTCTACTTATGCCATAGCACAGACATGTATGTCTCCAGTGCTGCTGTGCGAGTGTCAACTGGATGTTGGAATTAAATTCTGTTGTATTCAGTGATAATAGCAGGTTCTGTTTTCAAACAAGTGCCAGTCTATGTATGCTAAAATACACGTGTTTGTATGTGCTACATTTTCTAGAATGTATTCACACACGACAATCAGGCTCAACACGTCATCATTTTACGTGGTGTTATAGATTACAACTCCAAATTGTCATTAATATTTTTAGAGAAAACAGCACCATTTTCAATTCATATTGTTGCCATTTGTACAAGAGAAAAGCAAGGAGTTGTTTCAGTAGAATAATGCCTACAAATATATTAAACATATTTTGCAAACAGTTCGTCACTTGTTCGGTACGATCATATGAACTGTCCAGAAGTGAACATGTATAGGACACCTGACTTGCTGTATTGAATCAACTGGTCTCAACATTGTGTGGAAAACATTTTTCTTTTCAGGCAGCGGCTAAAAAGTTTTGTCAAGTTTGGAGATAATTCGGGGTTAGGATTCTCATAAACAACCACCGGGATTTTATCTGAACCAATAGCATTCGCAGAGTGAAAGCTTTTGATGAGTCTGTGAACCTCCCGTGAGACATCACTAAGTTTGAGCAACGTGATAGTGGAGTGGTCGGGTAGGAGATGACACTTGCCATCTAACGTGGAGTTAGAAGCAAAGTTAATTGCAAAGAGACATTCGACCAAGATGAGATGACCTCAGGGATATTTCTAATAGGAGGCACTGACGATTTGCCTATGAGAACATTGGATTTTCCAGAACTCATGGGACCCAAGACTTTTGCCTTCAACTTTGACTTAGACTGCGCATAGCTCTACTCTGCATTTCCAAAAACTCCTGCACTGATTGTAAGCAGTCCTGAATATGGCAAGTGTTTTGTTGTACCATTCCCAAGGATAAAGATGGTCGTAGTGGTTACTGTGAGCTGTGGATGCAGCACATTCTAGCGTGAACCAAGGATAGATGTTCGGCTTCTTTTTATGCGGTATAAAATTTTCTATAAAAAAGAATCTCTTGGAAGATGAAAGAGGCTTCTTTAGAAAATCTACTTTTGAAGAACATTGAAAGAAGAACATCAATAATGTAGGATCTGAAGTTATCACATTCAGCTTTGGCATACCGAAAGATCCTCATATGAAATAGGATATCGGTAGATGCCTTTGGTTTGGCATTAATTTTGAAATTGATCCTGTGAATGGTCTGAAATGTCTAAGCGGAGCATCCGTCGGGACAGAAGGTGTGAAAGGGTGAGGTCTAGGAACTTTGCGTGATGTCCAGCTATGTTAGGAATACGGGTACTGGGTTAGTTTGTAAGCGATGAAGAAGTCTAGTGTCTTCGTAAGTTGTGTTTGAGTGGACTTGCCACTCCTCATTGAAGTCATCACATATATGGATACTAGCTGAGAGATGATTAGAGAGGATATTATCAATCCTCTTAACTTTGCCAAACATTAAAATTCCATAATACTGTAAACGATATAGAGTGAAAACACCATGAATGAGGGTCACGCGAAAAAAAAAAAAATCCATAGGAAACCATAGTCTTCGTTTTTTGTGTGTCACATGGGAGACTGTTCTTAATATAGGCACCGAGTCTATGGCAATTTTGGGGGTCTTGTTTTATGATTCGGGGCGAGTAGCCCGGGATTGTGAATTCCTGCATTCGGATAGATAGCCGGAGACCAGTTCCAGATAGAAACGTGAAGTCAGGTTTGGTTACTTCAGTATGTAGTTCTACTTCTGGAAGGTTGGGTCCTCGGCCCCTTAAGCGATAAAGAATCGGGGATCAACTTGTTTTGAAGACTTTTACTGATTGTGCTGTGATCATGGTTGTGTATATTGTTCGGAGTGAACATGTGCCACCTACCCAGATAATCAAAGCAGCAGGACTGTTTGCATCAAAAATTCCTAAGCAGGTACCAATACAAGCTCACTGACATGCAAGGACTTAATGATCCATTCAGAGAAGAGGGTATTATAAAGGTATTATATATTGCTAGGAGATGACTATACATCCCCTATCCTCATTATATTTAATATTATTGTAGAATATGACCGCTAAGGAGGTACATACATATAAAGAGACATTGTCTTTTTATTAGTATAAGTTATTAAATTAATTTTAAAATTTAATATAGTATTATAAAAATTGAATTGGAAGAACTTTGCAGACATTTTACCTCTGCTATTTAATAACTGTAATATCTTTACCACTAAACAATGAATAAGACATTATCATTATTTAATTCGTAATAATGAACTCCAGGGAAGTTTTGCCTTCAGCCAGTAGTGAAGACAATTTTTTGTGTGAAGCCATCTTACAGTTTGCAAGCTGATCATCTTAAAATAAACGTATTTTTTTCTTTCATAAAGGCAAAAAGATTATAAACATATGCACATGTGCATTATATCCGCTTGATGACATCTTGACGTGATTCATGCGAAATTGATAACGTATACCAAGACCACATTTTCAGGCCAACTTATGCAAATTATAAGAAAAAAAATAATAAAAAAAAACCAAGTACAACTGAAAATTTCCTGACAAAATCATGTAGAAAATGTAAGTATAACATAAAGTCTCCCTACAAACAAAAAGAACAATAAAAAATAAATAAATGCTGTAATATATTACTTTTGACAGCATACTTAAGATTCAAAGAAAGATTTCAAGTACAGAAGGACATCGACATTATTGACTGCTGTTATGGTAGAAGAGCCTTTGAAAGTTATTTACGTTGTCATTTTCGATCAAAAAAATGGAAGTATATTTTCAAAAGGAAGTTTGGAAATTGAGTAATTTAGAAACTTTAGTCCCCAAAATTAGCATGAATTTTCTTTTAATTATATCAGATTTGTCTTGTGGAATACTTTCCCTGTCGGAAAACAACACATTAGCAGGTGTACAAGGGACTTTTATACAGCGGGAAATTGAACAGAAAGAAATTATTTACAGAATTTATGAGAAATGAAATGAATGGTATAAAAGCCGCTCAAAATATGCTTTTGAGTGCCTAATTAAACAAAAACATGTTTAAGGGGAATTAAACAGTTGGGAAAGTTAAAAATGTTCTTGATAGAGGAAGACAGCAAAGGTTCACACGTAGTTGGGTTTGATCTATCAGGATTCGAGAGGTCAATCGTAATAGCAAAACTTCAATTGTCGAATGAGGAGTGGCGAATGAAGAATTAGGTTTAGTCTGCTTTTGCTTGAAGTTAGTTTCCTAAGAACAAATTATCAGTTATTACTTTTGGTGTGTTGTTCTGAGTTTGGGTTGGCCACGTGTCATTTCGGTGTCTGAAGCTCTTCTCGCTCTCAGCTGAAAATTTTCAGTGAGATCTAGTTGTCAATCACGTACTACGTTTAAATTCATGTAGTTGAGGTATCAAGGAGGAAAGCTCATTGAGATGAAAATATTAGTAGAAAAGACAGAGGTAAGTCACGTCAAGAAGGTTGAGATATCAGATCAAGACCGATTATATTATAGACCCTTCTTTGGATTTTGTCGAGAATCGAGATATATAGCAAGAGCACCAGACCAAATATGACAGTAATATTTAATGCACGGACGTATGTTAGCTTTATAAATATGCAAAATGGATTCTGACGCGAAAAAAAATAGTCTGGCACGACACAGTGAATTAAAATTCCTAGCAGCAGACTTATTGATTCAATATAATATTTCCACTTCATGTAGAAAAGAAAACATAATGAGTTGCTCTCCTGAAGTTTAGCATCATTCATGTTGACATGAGGCAGAACAGTTTCTCTCTGTGGTGATTAAAGGATAGTTTTGTTTTGGAGGCAGTAAAATTTACAAATCCTTCCTTAACAACTGATTCGAGGTAATTTCGAAAGCAGCTACTAGTTTTACTTTATTAGACCTATCAGACTATCTACTAAGACATGAACAAATAGTCGTGTCACCAGCATAAATTATTAACTAGGTACCGATGACATGGGGAATATCATTGAAGAAGATAACATCGGCCCAAGGATAGAGTCCTGGAGAACCCTGGCATTAATATGAAATGATAGCTACGGTCAGCAAGAGTAAATTTTTAGAATGAATTACTGGGTAAGAAATGCCGCAAATTCTCTAATGAAAAAAACATTATGTATTCTTAGTCATAATACAGGCGTCGACCTTATCTTTTGATGGAATAAGAACATTTTATTTTTTATTTTTTGATATTGACACCTTAGATTGGTCCCTTAGATATGCAGCCATTCCAAAATTTGATAATCCTCAAAGAATTATTATAAATCAACATTGTTAAAATGTTATTTAACTTTTGTAGATCAAATGACTAAGCGCCATGTATTTTTATTACGTCAGATTATCAAGTTTAGTTTATTTGTTCAGCAACAGTGTAGCGAACGCGCGTTATTACAGACGCAAAAGAGACCTTGTTTGTCAACACCAGTTACACCCTGGATTTTCCCTTAGAAACGGGACAGTTTGACATGTCTAGATACGAGGCTCTTTGCAACTGGTCTTTGTAAGATACCTCATGCCAATAAAAGTAAGGGGAAAACCAGCAGTTGGCAAGACACAGTATTTTGTGCCTCTCCACTCAGAAGAAAAGCCCTCTTGAGGTCCCTATTTAAGATTGCCTCCGTCGATGGAAAGTCGGTGGAGGACCCACGTAATTTCCCCAAAGCCACAGGTGTGTTAGATACGGGGAATTGCTTAAGTGTGGTCCCACCTGTTCGAGGCGAAGGACGCCTTCCCAGATCTACGCATCGCCCAGATGGGAACCCCTGAACTTAAAAAAAACTTTTAAGATTTTATGCAGGGAGGGCCCCGGTGCTTCTCCAACACAATCTATATAGGGCGTTAAAACTAACGCATCCTATGGACGTTGCTGTCCTGGATCCCAAGATAGACCGTGTCATAGAGAGCTTGGAAAGCCATACTTGGCGAGTTACGGACATGCCCCGAGGTTGGCTTTCCTACGCCGCGCGTTGACTGAGAATTCGGCCTTGAAGGGGAGTGTGAGAGCGGCATTCCATCGACTTACTATCACTCCTGCTTCTAGGGCTGAGTGCCATCGTAAGCCCCTGGATCAGTCTGATTTCCTTCCCGAGTGCCGATCGACCTTGAGGGTCATTCATCGGGCCAGTGTCCTTTCTTGGCCTAGGCGAGTCTTGTATCAGGAATTAGTGGAAGGGGTAGTGAAGAATCCGCTTTGCGGTCGGTTCGGTTTGTTGGTGGACGAGTTGCGCTCGTTTTGGTCTTGGGCACCAGCAGCGAATTATCTCAACAACCCCGAGTGTTTGCTTACCTGGCGATTGGTTCAGAATCGGCTCTCAGTGACATAACTTTCAAATGGGGCTTAGTGGACTTGCCTGTTATCGGTATGACCTTGCCTTAGATGAAACGGCTTCGCACGCTTTCTATCATTGTCCTCGGGTGCACCTTTGGGACTACGTCGGCGAGTTGACAGCTCGTATTGCTTCCGAAAAACACGTGCTCATGGATTTCGCATATGTGTGTAACAATGTGTCACCCCCATTTTCTGGGGTGAAACGGATGATGTTTCTGGCGCTGCTAGCCGTGGGTAGAATGGTAATTTGGACGACGCGAAAGGAATAAATCTTGCGATGTGAACGCCATTATCATCAGGATATGATCAGCTTCTTTGAGCAACAGCTCTAGGTGAAGATTAGAACTGATAGAAAGCATTTGGTATCGACAGATATCAGTAAAAAGTGTGTAATTGTGGCGAGCCTGGTTCGCATGAACGGGGCTAGCCATGATTTTGCCCCCTAAATCACAAGGGCGGTTTCCTGTGGAGCCCTCACCTGGTTAAAATAGACTCTTCTTGTGTACCTAGTCAATGTTTTAAGTGTTGTTCCCAGCTTCTTCTTTGGTTATGATCCTAGTCGAGATTCCCAACCTCCCCAGTTTGTTTTGTAATGAAAGAATGGGTTGTGAATATGATTAGCTAGGTATAGGATAGCTAGTCTGAACCAGCCTTAGCCCAACTCCCTCTTTTCGGCCTTGTGTGAAAAATGACTGGATTCAGTCAGTAATAAATTGTAGACACGGTGTCCTGTGAAGTCGGTCCCATGGGAATTTTTGTTTCTAAAGTTAGTGCGGTTTCCGAGGCAGTATTATTTTTGTTACCTCCCGTCCCTTTCCCCTCTCTTCCTATTACCCCCATAGTTGTTGGCAGAGCAATCGGTTAGGTGGCCACCTCCCATAATCTCAACATACTCTTTGCTTACATTACAACAACCAGGTTACGTATCACGCGACTAAATGGCGCCCATTTTCACTTTTTTCCTATCGTAGAATTCTAACACATTTAAAAAATATAAAATTATATAATCAGAGGTTAAAGCTAAGGAAGCGTGAAGGAAATTAATGAAAATCAAATCCTAAACTTACAGAAAAATCCGAAAAACAAGACTGTGCTGTTTAATTACATTTTTATTACATTCAGTAGACAACTGTGTGAACCTTTGCAAGCAACATGAGGGAAGACTGCCAATGATAAAGTTCGACAATCAGTTATTTGGTACTAAGAATGGTGCATAACCTTTGTTTTTGACATGTTACTTCTCACGTGGTACGTTAATGCTATCACTGGAAAAAAGGGTATTTTAAAAATTATGCATATATATTTTTGTTTTTATAACAAAGCCAATTACATGCATGAATGCATCTACAAATATTCTGAGTTAGAATGGCATAAAGGTTTCGTCTTTTAGTAAGACTACAAGATATCACGAACAAAATTTGAGACACCATTGATTTTAATGAGAAATGTGGCATCTTTCTACAAGTGTATTCTGAAGACTTTCAAAATTTTTTCTAAGTGTTCGTCAGTCAAAGAAGAACGGTGATTGCTCTTGTTTATGTTCATAACAGAATGTCTTCACAAATGTAGGTACTTTCGAAAAATGGTGAACATTTACATCACAAGTAGAATATTTCTTCCTGATCATATTATTGTAAAAGCCTTGCAGGCTGCTTTCTTCGTTGCTTTGTCTTGTAAACAGAGGA
Source organism: Acanthosepion lycidas (assembly GCA_963932145.1). NCBI lineage: Eukaryota > Metazoa > Mollusca > Cephalopoda > Sepiida > Sepiidae > Acanthosepion > Acanthosepion lycidas. The sequence goes on along the minus strand of OZ010601.1, from coordinate 42,500,203 downwards.
AGCTTGAAGTTCAATAACCTCCAACTGGAAATTTGTGGGTACTTTTTCTGGGTTAATAGAGAAGGGATCGTCAGTTTCAACTAAATGTTTTTTGAAAAGTAATTCTTGTCAGATTCTAAGATAAGAATTGTAATATGTTCAGCATATATTGTTTCCGACTGAACATATCAGCTTTTAGGAATGCTGCGCACAGGTAAGAAATAGATGCATTACACGTTTCATCCTACTTCTAAAGTTAAAAGGTTTCAATATCATTTCAATAAGTACAATCTCAGCTACCCTATTTTGCCTAGCTATGAATATGATAATTAAAACCACAGAAGGCGATTTCAGAGGACCTGTTATTAAATCTGAACTAAGGCAACCTCCGATAAGAGATTATATGGATGACATGACAATAACAACCACAACTATTACTAGTGCAAAATGGCTGTTAAAGGGGATTGAAAAGTACAACATATGGCCCCGAATGAGTTTCAATACGTCGAAATCAAGGTTGCTCCTTTTTTTTTAAAAAAAGGCGAATTATCGGAGAAGGAGTGGTTCAGACTATCTGGAGAATACATTCCAACAATTAAAGAAAAGCCCACAAAGAGTCTAGGAAAACGCATTGATCTCTCTCTAAAAGACGCGACAGCGATCCAGGAAAATAAGGATAAGCTAGAAATGTGGTTAAAAAGAGTTGATAAGTCCGGCTTGTCTGGCCGCTTTAAGATATGGATCTATCAGCATTCCATTCTCCCGAAAATCCTATGGCTATTGTTCATCTATGAATTTACGACATTTCATATAGAACAATTAGAAAATAGGATGAACTCATGATGAACTCACGATTGTGCAGATGGCTAGGTCTACCGAAAAATCTGACTAGCGCTGCCTTATATAGCAATTCCAAGACACTTCAACTTCATTTCAGCAAACTAGTAGAGGAATTTAAAGTCACCAAAGTTAGAACAAAAATGCGGTATAAGTTCTCCAAAAATCCAAAGGTGGCTGGAGCGGGTATCAGAGTCTACTCAGGAAGGAAATAGAGAGCAGAAAAAGAATTGCTAGTAGAACGACTTCGAGAAAAAACATTATTAGGGGCCGTAGCTACGAGACATGCAGGCTTAGGGTATTTCCCCTACCGTTCAGGTTCAGGGCTAAAGGAAAAGAAAAGAACTTTCTCATACAAGAGGAATTACGCAAGGGTGAAGAGGAGAAAATTTTGACAAAATTGGCCCAAATGGGGATCCAGGACTTATAAGAAGATCAAAATTATATGACATATGGCGTAACGATACCGGTATAAGGTTCCCAATTCAGACCGTATACCCCAGTCCCTTTAATCTTCAATACATAACGGAATCGGCCGTATGTCCATTGTGCACGCATCAAGGGACGTTAAAATACATTCTAAGTAGCTGTCAAACAGCGCTATCGGAAGGTCGGTACAGATGGTGACCTGATGAAATTTTAATGGATATAGTAGAAGTATTAATGGATATAGTAGAAATATTTAATGTATTAGTACCGATAGCTATCGGTACTAATACATTAAATCCTGACAAAAGAGCGATAGAGTTTCTTAAAGCTGTTAACACAAAGAAGTCCACGGCAAATACTTTGTCATTGGCAACGGACGGAGAATTAAGGGTCGATTTAGGAACAAGGGTCGATTTAGGAACAAAACTAAGATTCCAAGATCTAACATTCAAATATTAATACGCCCAGATATTGTGTTCTTCTCAAATAAAGAAAATAATAATGTGGGAATTAAGAGTTCCTTGGGAAGAGCATGTAGAAGAAGCCCATGAACGGAAGAATCTGAAATATGATGAGTTACTAATGAGTTTCAAAATTAATGGATGGAAAGCAAGCTGTCTGCCAATCGAAGTGGACACAAGAAGTTTTACACCAAGGTCCTTATGCAAAGCCCTAACTGATATTGGCTTGGTAGGATCTAAGAAAAGGAAGGCGATGGAAGGAGGAAGAGGAGAAGGAGGTGAAAAAAGGGAAGGAATGGAAGGAGGAAAGAAAAATATAAATTTTAATGTCTAAATAATATAAATATCATTTAAAAATGTTTTTGTTTAAACAGGTGATTTGAATTGTACAAGAACAGCCGATGAGCATTTCATGTTAGTTTGTAAAACGTGTTATTTGTAAATCTGTATAATCAGTTTTTTAAGTGTTATACCCAATTTTATACGCATGTTTATTTTAAATTATGTAAAGTATGTAGGCTGCTTTTTTTGCAGGGGGGTTGTATTTCCAAATTTTTTAAAATTGGTTTTAAGCATGATATATATCGTAAGTTTTTTTATTTTCCTTTCGTAATTTGGCCTATTTACTCAAACGTCGATTCACATTTTATTATTGTATTTTAATCGTTTTCATAATTAGTGCATAGTTTAGTTAATTAGTCTATTTTCTCGATCGTTGTTTCGCATTTCATTATTTGTATTTCAATTTTCTTTATAATTTGTGTAGAGTTAAAACGACACGTTATAATTTTGGAGACTTCAAATGGAAAATAATTAATGATAAAACTTGATAATACGTCCTTTTAGAAAAGATAACTGACCCATAATAATGTTAGGAATTAGTTTAAATGATATTTAAAAACACAAAAACATTATGGCGGAGACCCAATCTTCTAATACCACATCCACTGAAACGACCCCTTTGCCGTGGGCAAGGGATAGGTCTCCACAAAAAGTACCCGAGTACTATAACGGGCTAAAAAAAAAAAAAAATACGAACATTTCATTAACGGAAATGAGCTATTACCGGTGGCATTACTCATGGATACGTTGAACACCAGAACCATTCCGCTGTTCACAACTGACGTCAAAACACGCAAACTAATTGGAGTCAACAGGTTAATAATGGAGGAGGCCCTAAAAAGCCTACGAATTGCAGCGAAAATTTTGGCAAGACGAAGTAATGCTATGTGGCACATCCTGCTAGACACGGAAGACGCAACTAAATCACTGGATGGGAACATTACCATAACGAAAGCAGTGAGGCTCCAAACAGAATATTAGGTACAAGAAAGACAAAAGTCAATCTACATGGAATACCATTATACATAGCAAAGGACCACTTAGGCCTGTTTGGCGAGGTTTCTGACGTCTCGCCCATAGAGAGAAAAACCGGTATCGCCACAGGAGACCTTGAAATATGGGTAACTCTCACCAGAAAAAAAATTTATGGAAACACAAAACACTTTGATGTGTGGAGGATTGACTATATATGTAATAGTGGAAAGGCGCCGACCACTCTACTGGGCTTGTGGAGCTCCAAAGCGTGTCCGAGAAAAAAGACCAAAACCGTAATCGCAAATCCAAAACAAGAAGGACGAAGAATCTCAGACTAGTCCAAAAGCAGCGAAAGTTTCAGGAGGGTGGACTGAAGTTGTAAAAAAGGAGACGAAAGTGGCAACCCATACCCACCAACAGGAGGCAAATGTAACGAAATGCGATCATCAGCAGCAAAGTGTTGAAAAAGAAGCCCCAATTGGAGCAGGAAGGACAACAACAGTAGGAGCGACAGCGACTTTGTTTCTATGGCTGTTGCTCATGTACTGTCTAGCGATTATGTCGTCTATTCAGCATACGGGGCAAAGCTGGTCAGAAGTGTTTCCTTTCTGGTTAAACGTACCCTGGATGATAGGGTGGACCTTGTCCATGTCGATGCGGGGTGGGGGCGGTTGGTCGTGGCAGATATTGCCATGAGCAATAGCTTGTTTCGGGTCGTTGCAGTTTATGCGCCCAACGATCGGGGGCGGGAGAGCGTGCCTCGTTTTTTCCGTCAGTGAAGGCCGTTCCTGGTTGATTCTTCGCACTTAGTATTAGTCGGATTCCAACATAGACGGGGGGCGGGGGGCTACCGGGAGGTCACCGGGCGATCGTAGCCTGGGCGATCGTAGCCTGGGCGATCGTAGCCTGGGCGATCTGATTGGCGAGTTTGCTCTCGTCGATAGATACCGGGAGAAACGAATGGTGTTTCTGACGCTGTTAACCGTGGCAAGAATGGTGATCTGGATGTCGCGTATGGCGGGAATCTTGCGATACAAACGCGATTCGAATCAGACTCTGGTCGGATTCTTTCAGCATCAGCTGAAGGTGAAGATCAGAACTGATAGAAAGCGTTTGTTATCGACGGATTTCATCACAAAGTGGGTGAAAGTAGCGAGCTTGGTTCGTGTGAAAGGAGCTATCCTTGATTTACTTTTTAAAGTCCTGTTGGTCACAACGGGGCGGTTTCCTGTGATACCCCCCACCTTGGTTAAACTAGACACTATTTGTTTTCCTAGTTAATGTGAATAATTGTTGGTCCTGGCTTGTTCCCGGCATTCTCTTTTGTTATGATCCATGTCGAGATTCCCAACCTTCTCAGTTTGATTTTGTCCCCTTTTCCTCATCTCGGATGGGTCAGACTTTGATTTTCTCATTCTGTCATTTATTTTTACCCTCTCCTCTCCATTAGTGAGAGTGCTTCTTGATTCTGTCTGGCGGAAGAATACAGCGGCCATTTTGAAGAGTGGACGGATCCTACTAACATCTGTTTTGTTTTAGTTTGTTTTGTTACACTCTTTTATTAGTATTCTGGGTTCATTTCTCCCCTCCATTTCATGATTCATGAAACTTTTTATATATTTGTGTAATTAGACATTATGAACTTTCATGAGAATTTTATGTCATGGAGTGTTTTGCAGGTCCACTGTGGTATTGTGGTATATGCAGGATTGAATGGCGAGAGATGGGTTCTTGTGGCAAATGGAGAAATTGTATTGGATGATTGTGATTAACCAGGATTGGATAGCGAAATCAGCCCTTCCCAACTTCCCCTTTGGCCTTTTTACCACAATTATTTTATGTTTACAATAATAAATATATGATCTTCCTGATTCGAGCCAGCTTGGTGATGGGGTTGTATGATGTTGAAAGATCCGAAACTCCCTGATGAATCAAGTCAATTTACATCACTGACGATTCTCTCCAGCGATCTAGTTAGGAGCATATATTCAAATTAAGTCTTTATCGAATTTTCCCATTTTTGGTAGCAATTTATTTCAATAAATTTTAAACTAAAAATAATCAAGAACTGATTGATGTCATAAAATATTTAATTAAACCCAAACACATAAGGAAATAAAATAAAAGCAATGAATTAAACTCACGAGTATAATTTCATTAGATTTTAATTAATTTATTTTTATAATCTTAATGCAGTATAAAAAATAAAAATTATTAATTTCAAGTTTGCTTTCAGCCGGAAGCGAGAACTGCCCCACCCATATATTGCAGTTTTCTAAAATAATGACCCTCTTCAACATAAAAGGAAATTTTTATTTAAATTGGAAGATTTCTTGATTTTTGGTAAATTTATAAAAAAATGGGTGTAGCAGTTTTTGGCGTTTAATATCAGATTACGCACGCATTTTGGTGATGCGGAGAACATGTGGATGTCTGTGTTGTAACTGGGGGACCTTCAGGTACTTTTGCTATTTAATGTACACACACACACACACACACACACACACACACATACACACACACTGTTTGACTGAATTTGAATTAAAACATTTGAATAATACATTACTTCCCATTCATTCTAGACAACATATGCTCAGATTGAGCAATAAAATTATGAAGTTGGAAAGAAGAAAAATCCAGCAAACTTTTCAAACTAAATATTACTAGAGTTTAAGCAGAAATAGAAATATATGTGTTTAAAAATGTTGTTTACGTTTTTATTATTTTATGCTAACAGTGTTTACACATTGTTGCCATAAAAATATTGCATTTTCGGGGTCCTAAAAATTTATTTGGTTATTGTATTTTAATAAAGCTTTTGTCCTTTATATAACAGAATAAATAAATATACAAAGAATATACAAAGATATTTGGCAAAATATTCTTTGCAACTATCCTTAAAATATTACAAATATTTTTTCAGGGCTGTTAATTGATTATTAACAACAAATGTGCCGTCTCGTAATAATTTCTATTTTTCCATTTGTTATCATTTTCGCTCTACTTCGTAGTTAAGATTGAAAGAACAAATAAATGTATATGTCCTACATTGTGTTCAACAGAAATTTCGATAGAATTTGTAGAAGCATTAATCAATATTAGAAGTGAATATTTGTGCAGAGACATAAACATGGAATTTAGGGAATTGCAATGTAAAGTTCAAGGAACAAATATTAATTTTTTCTGATAATTATAAAGTGATTTATTTTTACAGAAGATAAAGATGTTGAGGATTACATAATTTGAAAATGACTTAAGAATATATTATTTAGATAAGGATTTATTTTTTTAGATTAAATTAATATAGAAAATTGTGTATTGATTTCTCATGTTTACCATTGAAATATTTTGTACTCATCTTCCATGCAAAACTCTTTTTCTAATTGCTCCAATATACTGTGTGTAAACTATAAGATTTTATTTTTATTTTGAAAATAAAATAGCTTACTTCCTAAACTTTTTAGTGGAAATATTATTTTTTAAAATATAATTTTCAGCAAAATTATTATGTGAGACCAAAAAATAGTAAAAGTAATTGAAATTACATTCTTTATAATAAACATTTCAGGTGACAGAATTTTTCCAGAATTACATTTTTTTATTATTTTAGAAGCTGAAAAGGAAGAAGCAGCAAAGCATGTATAGTAGAGCTTAGAGAGAACGGGAGCCAGTTCAGGAGAACGTTACTATAAGAATTTCTTTTTAATCGGTATCATCCAGAGCAAGACAGCAAGGGGTTACAAGGTGTGAAAGAATTAGGAACAGAAACATTAATGATGAACAGAAAGAGAAGATAGTAATCAGGTGGACAGTAGACAGCAAATGACATTGCATTTAAATTTTTGCAGATTAAAGTTGGCTGGAAAGCATGGAATCGGAAGGGAGTTTCACAAGCGAGAAGTGCAAAAGAAGAAACTGTTAGCATAGAACTTACGGCTAGATCTAGTAAAATCAACTGTAAATTGATGAGATCTTAACGCCAGTCTAGTACTGCGCTTAAATTCATAGTCTAGGTACCATAGCGAAAAGCAATATTTATTCTGTACAATACATACATGTGGCACAAGGCCGAAAAGGGGATTGGGGAAAGGACGGTTTTCTTCTATCTTAACTATAACTTAGCTAGCCGCAAGCACTGACCTAATCGTACAAAACAATATTCCTGACACCAAAACAACACATTCATACGTACCTTTCTTACTACAAGCACCATAATACCTTTTTGTCTCTATGAAAATACTAACTAGTCCCCATATTTACAATTCGTTGTCTGTGGGGGGGGAATAAAATAACAATTCTAAAAATTAACCCCAATGAGTATTTACAATATGAATACAAAAAGCTATTTACAAGAAACTAAAGAAAATAAGATTAGTAATAAAAAAACCCACAATCACTAAATGTGGCAGAAACATCACTAGCCGAAATCAATGCGGGGCTATAATAGTGTAAACAACATTCATTCATCCCAAACACTCACACTGACATGCACTCAATCAGACACAACAACAAATACGAAAAAAACACTCACGCGAAACGAAAGGCGCCCCGCATCCACCAGCGAACTGACATCACTGACCACCTAACGATTGAGGGGATGGGGAATTAAACTTAAAGAAAAATAGGGACAGAAATAAAAGGGGGCCAATGAGCATACATACCGTAGCTAACTTAACTGAAAAAGGAAACTAAAACATCAAAAATGGAAACCTAAGCTAGCCTTATTTCGGGATGGGTTGCACAAGTTCAACCCAGGAAGAGCAATATCCTGATTCCTAACCGGCATCAATGTGCCACTCAAGGTCAGCTTCTTTCACACGACACAAGCGCGCAAGATTCACCCACCTTTTGCTGAATTCTGATGAAGTGAGCCGCCGCCTTTCCGTCTTAATCTTGACTAAGCTGATGCTTAAAGTACAAGATCAGTTGGGAAGAGGTGAACTTCTCGCCTCCATAGAATCCCTTCTGACGTGTCGTCCAAATCACGACTCTCATAACGTCTAGCAAGCAGTGGAACACATACTGTTCAGCCTTTGTCAGCGGCGGTGTCACATTGCTACAAACGGAAATGGCCTGAAGGACAAAGGACTTTCCCTGCAGCATGCGGACCATGAGGCCTTCAACAAACTTGACCAACGGCACTACCTGGCTGCAATGAAAGAAGGCGTGACCCAAGGTCTCGACCTCCCCACTACAACGTCGGCAGTTTGGAGAATTCTCCAAGCCAGCTGAGCAGAGTCACTTGGCGACCCAGAGGGCCCTACGAATCACCAGCCAGGTGAGTGATGCCTCATCGTTATTGAGGCATTTCAACCCGGGCGCCCAAGGCCATATTGAGCGAGACTTCTGCTTCGTCAGACCGAGCTCGTCAATCAGATCCTCATGCACGGACCCCCTGACTAAAACTTGATATAATGCCCTACGAGACAACGCCTGGACGTTGGAGAGGCCATCCGACGCCCGTAAGAGGCGCTCCAGACCGCCTTCAGATGGATGAAGGCAACAGATCTCCCGACTGACTCTGGCAGCCTTGCCTCCCCACAAGAAGGAGAACAAGAGCTTCACTAACGGAAGCATGGGGAAGAGCTCATTCGAAAAATTACCATGAAAGTATTTATAGAAAATACATACGGCAGTGGGAAATTGACTGGAGCTGAGCCATCAGATTAGGAGCAATAATATTGCAGATTCTTCTTTAGACCTTATAAAGGAGCTCAAGGTAAATAGCAGGGGCACCGGACCATGTGGTAGCAATATTTTAAGCATAGACGAATGGTAGACATAGACATGTAAGAGAGAGAGAGAGTGGGAGAGAGAGAAAAATTATCTCGCCCGACAGAGTGAACGAATGCTCTTAGCAGCTGACCCAGCAATGGATTTAATATAGTCTTTCCACTTCATATCAGCAGAGAATGTAAGACCGAAAAGGTGCAACGAGTCACTTTCCTGAAGGATAGCATCAGCCATGCTGACGGAAGGAAGCGAGGGGTCTCTCAGATTATTAATGGGAGAAGTTTAGTTTTGGAGGCTTTAAAATTAACAAGCCATCTTTCCCCCAGTTAACTACGGACTTGAGGTCGTTTTGGACATCGGCTACCATTTTGAACTTGTCAGACTGATAAGCCTTATTATCGAGACAGGAGTAAATTGTTCTGTCGTCAGCGTAGATACCAAGTTAAGAGCTGATGTCATCAGGAAGGTTATTAGTACGAAAGGATCTAGATGAGTGGCCATTCAGGATAATTCTCGTTTCACGGTTTGACAGACAAAAACTGGATTAGTTCAAAAAAGTGTCCGGAGACACCGTAACTGATTTTCAGCTGGCAGGAAAGCAAGAGGCAGCGAGGCATTTATTATACAGTTTAGAGAAAACAGAACCCAGTTCAGGAGAACACTTCTTAATGCCATCGATCCACATGCTTTGTGGCAATGTGGGTTAGAGATGATAGCAGAAACCATGGAAGGGGTTATATGCATATCACTCAACAGAGAATCAGTTTTTAGTGGGAAGTTAGGCAAAGATATTCCAGATGAGACAATATTGAGTTTGAGGAGAATTTACAGGCAAAACATTCGGCTTTATCAGCAAAGGATATATTGCAGGAATACCATAAAATCCACATACTTTGTGGGAATCGCGTTTAGAGATGACAGCAGAAGCCATGGATGGGATCATAAACATACCGTATATTAGAGATCATGTTGTTCTGTATGTTCTGCTGAAAGTCAAGAAAATATGTGTTAAGACTAGAATTGGAAGATAATTTAAGAGCTTCAAATTGAATGAAAAGAGCAGAGATTAGTGACAACGTTATTTAATACAGAATTGCCCATAATCGCTTTTTCATCCATCAATCCATTTAAAAGAGGAATGTCGTCCCACGATATCTTTTTCCGTCTAGATCATATTAGAATTATATCACGATAAAGAAGATACGATTGCATTTTTGATTCTTCTTATTGTTCAAAATTTAGGAACATCAGATTACACTTAAGTTTGTGACAGGATACTATTCTTATGTTTTAATTTTTAAGAGCTTGGATGTTATGCTTAAGTGTCTTTTATGGTTTATGTGAGCGGAAGCCAATTATTTTGTTAGTTGTTGTTGTCAGGAATTGTATAGGGCGAGAGTAAGGCTGAGAGTAAAAAGGTGGGGAGATGGGAGAGATGGAGGTGAAAGAGTTTCACTTGATGAGTGATAAGTAACAAAAAACTTAATCATATATTGTAGAGTTGAACTAAGAAGTTATAACAATTGTGATAATGACACAATTTGGTATCAAGTTCTGTACTCTATAACCTTGTCTGACCTGCTTGCGACATTAACTAACTGAGTTGCGTTGGAAAAGATGACTATTTTCTTGTGTCTTCTCAACGACTAACAGATCATTTCCTTTTATGAAATCTGATTTTTCAACCTCCTCCTTATATACACTTTCTTCTAACAATGTCGCCTCTTTGCGTATTCTACTCACCTATTTCCATCACTGACGCGGGAGTTTCAAAAGGGTTGTTACTATAGTTTTACAAACTTGAAATTGATTCGACTCTAGACTGGATGAAACCAATGAATAAATGAGACAGAAACTGTTGTATAGAGAAAGAAGTGACGAAAAATTCTTTTTTTACGGAGAATTAAAAGGATTAATTAGTTACAAAAATATTTGTTTAATAAAGTCACGCTTCTGCAAGACAGAAATTTTCGTGCGTGATCAGTCGCCGAATTTATTCTGATGAACACAAAACTTTGAAAACCCGTCGGTAGTTTTGCAAGCTGCATGCGGTCCAGGTATTATGAAGTATGTTTTGAATTAGGGTCTTTGTAAGAACCAGATTTTGATACAGTTGTGTAAGTAGATTGTTGTTTGATTTAAAGTTGCTACATTTCATAGATTTTTCGGAAATATATGCTTTCGTCCGTTTCAAATTGGTTGATTATGTAGAGAAAAGAGAACAAAAGCCTTTTTACAATTCGGAGCACTACAATTGTAATGGGAAGAAGAATATTTAGCCTATTTTCAATAATATGATTTGTGTTTTTTATCTGACTTCATTAGAAGGGAAGATTTGTAGAGATTTGAAAAAATTGTAAAAGTCAGAATGCCAGAATGAGACGCTTCTTTCAGTGAAAACTAAATCAACTTGTCCACTTCTACTAAGACTATCGGATATCCAAGTATGTAGATCACTTATTTACTAGAAGAATTTAAAAAATTGTCCAGGACTTACTTTTTGAGAGTTAGACTTTTCAGTTTTGAAGAATTTAAATTAATGAATATTTCTTCTGAAAATTATTTCTGTTTTGATCTGTGTGAATGAGATTATTTTAAAATATATAATTATAGAAATACCGAGTGACGTATATTATAGATTATATTTGAAATATTTTGTAATTATCATTAAAATATATTTATAGGATTCATTTTTTAATGTCTTAGTATTTCCCAACAGAATAATCGCTCCATTTCAAATGACGTTTGTAAAACTTTTACACTTAATTTCTTTCATACCATGATTCGTTGATTATAATGTGGTTTATCACACACAAACAGGCGCGCACATACAGAAACACTTTCACACACACGCACACAAGTCTATAGTTTGAAATTGAAATGAACATTTTTGTAATAGGTACATTTTTGAGTGAAAGGAAGAAAAGTAACAATTATTAAATGCATGATAATATTGGTATTGATCTGAGGTGCAAGTTGGTTGAAGTAAAGAAACAAATTAGACACTGGATTGGAGAAATGGTCAAATATTTATTTTCATTGACAAGAGATGAAAATGTCTCTGGTAAGTCGTATAGTGTAACGTTCGAATGTACGGTGTATACGAGGTGTGAAATGAGAGCTTGAAAATGGAGTATGCTTAACCCGGCTGACTGCTTGTTAGCTATCGGTTTGGGCTTGTCAAGTTGATAGTTGGAGTAGGTTTTCTTTCTGTGTTCTCAGGTGGTCGTTTTCTCAGCCCAGTGATTGGACGGGCAGTCAGCTGTGCTCTTGGGTAGCCTCTATGGTTAGCGTGCGTTGGTGAAGTCTAGACAAAAATTGGTGTGTAATTAGAGATATATGTTTTCTAATAATTGTATAAATTTGGCTTTAATTTTTTTATCTCTATGTTTAAATTGTGTTTTTCAGCTACAGTATCGGGAATTTTACAAACATCTTCGATTTGCAAGGACAGGTATGTTGCATAAAGTCAATTGATCCTGCGGAAACATTCAGAAGATAGCATTCTAAAAATCTGCATGAATTCGATAACAACATTAAGCTTAAATCCGGGCACTTTATTCTCAACATTTGAATAGATAAAGGAAATTTTGAGCGCAGCTAAAAGTGTTAAAGGGATTTAATCTTTCAAGAGAATTCTGTTTCGAAGCAAATAATGAAGGGGAGAATAAAAACAGATTTATCCGAAATGGGTGGAAAAATCTAAGGGGAATGTTTTGCGATGAGAAGAAATGAATCATAAAGAAATGTTTAAATATTTTAAAAGCATAAATTTGGATGGAAATTTAAATACTAGACACATAGCCGTCGTCATAAACATCTGCATTGAAAAAATAAATGAATTTGGAATAACGTATGCGTATTTTCTCTTATAAACAGAAATAAAATAAGGCAGATAAACATGAAAAGACAAACATCATTTATAACTAATATAAAAAAAAGTAGATATCTGGAAACATTCATTCATTTACAGTTAAGTTTCTTTTACACACATGCACTTGCGCACTCACACACGTTTATAAAGATTTATACTGTATGAATATATTCGTATTTGCGTGTGTATGTGTATGTACATAAGTACACTACTATATATGCATGTATAAATACGCGCGCACACACACACACATGCACACACACACAAACATACACACACGCGCACACACACATACACGCGCGCACACACACACACACAGGCACACACATACACACTCACATACATACATACATACATACATACATACATACATATATATATATATATATATATATATATATATATATATATATATATATATATATATATCCCAGATAACTGGCATTTCAAAATCGACTACAAAATTATATTATAAGGATTCAACGAGAAAAAATTATAACCTCAAGACAACTTTTTAAACCTTTAAATGTCACATCTGATTTTGTTTCTGATTTGAAATATAAAAACCTGAACTAATTAATGTATACTTTGCTGAATACGAAACACCCCTTTTACATATTATATACAATATGATTTCAATTGCTTCAGTTTCTTTATAGGATATGTGTTTACATTTTAAGTAGTTTTCATAGTTTTTCGATAAAAAAAAAACAAAAAAAAAACAAAATTAGAGAAATAAATTAATTTTTGAGATTGTGGAATGTAATTCAAAAAAAATTATCATCTACTAAACTTAAGTCAGTTTTCAAAACAACTGAATACAATTGAAACATACAATAAACGCAGAATTTGGTGACTTTAACTTAAAAGTGTACAATTCTTGGAATGAACAAAAGTTAAAAAAAGAAAAGAAAGAGACATAGTTGTAAAAAACATGGTTGTCATGACAAAAGGGTTGCAACTATTAAGTATTATTTTAGTTTTTTAGCATAACCATTTATCGTGTCAATTTCCTCGACTTAATTTCGTGACATTTTGATTTTTCAATATCAAGGATTGCTTGTAACTTGGATTCTTTTCGAAGGGATTCTGAATATATATATATATATATATATACTTACATATGTGAGAGCATGTTTATTTTTGTATGTGATGTACATACTACAGACACTCATACACAAATTCAAATATGCAAATACCTGTAATCATCCGTGTAAGCAGTAAAATAATCGAGTTCGCAGTTGCACTTGAGTTAATGCACTAAAATACTTGCATATGCTGACGCATATATGCATTTGCAATTTTTGTTAGTGCGTAAAACGTGTAAGTAAAGTGTATTTAACGCACTGATTTTCTTTTTTTTACTTGAATTCCTCGTCAGATGCCCTCGAAATACGTCAGTGCCATGCTTTTCCCCTCATCTAATTTAGTTGATACTTTTTGTTAGGCACCAGAATCAAGACAAGGGCAAATAGACACAAGCAACGCGTTGAGATTTTATACCAAGCGAGAAATAATAATGATGTGCGTAACATATTTGCTATCAACAAATGATGATAATATTTATTTTATTCCAATAGTAGCAAACTAAATGAGATAAATCATTTTGAAAATGCTAAGATTTTGCATATTCGCTAATTTGAATTGGTGCGAAGTAAAGTTTCCAAAAATGGCAGCCACAATATTACTCAAAGTCGTATATAAATAACGTTCAGGAAAAGGCCTGTTCGGTTGATTTTGAAAATAGTGAAAACGATCAGTTCATTTGAGCTACTTAGCATTAGTACTGAAATCTTTCTGCAGATGATATCCCTACAATACATTAACGATGGAATAAAGCGAGTAACACAACGAGAAAATAACAGATTGATCAAGAGAAAGTGAGGAGAAGAAAAACAACAAATTTGAGAGAAGGACATAAATAAATATAATACAGAGAAAAGATAAAAGATATCTTATTTTAAACAACTACCAATGAGTGGACAAATTCACACATTGTGAAATACATTAATACTCCTTAGATTGAATGGTTATTATTTTCAGTTTTTCCAAGTAAATTACGTTTTAAATAAAATTTGGCTGGAATGATATTGCTTACAGGCATAAATTCTTTTTTGATTTACATGAAGAGATTAAAAATTTTAAGTGATTCGAGAATTGGAATCTAATGATTTTAGGGGAAAAGCGGTTAATCGCTATACGTGATACACTTCGTATATGTAATATAAGGGAGATAATTAGATTTATCTCTATGAAACTTGCGATACAATGTGGTAGTGCGTTTGTTATGAAAAGGCTCTCTCGTCCAAGATGTTTGCGAAATTTAGAGGTGAAATAAAAAAAAACTATTCTAAAAGAGTATACGATAACGATAATAATTGGAAACATAGCTAATAATTGACAAATTAAAAAACATCTAACAACAATAACAACATGGAAAATAATAATAATGATAATAAATAAATAAATAAATAATTAAAAATAGTTACGATAGAGTGGGGCAATATTTACACTGGACAATGTGCAAAGACTTTGGAAAATATGTTAACAAACACTGGTATGAACATCACCCAGCACCGGTTACAGAAGTAGAAGATATTGTTGTGTCCATTAAAATATCAACTACAATATTTATAAACCAATCCCACTCAAGAAAACACTTACATCTTAAAACACACCAGTAAAATAATAGAAAACAAATCAGAATATTTGTTGTATTAGTCATCATTATTTTTAGGTAGATACCGACCAAAGATCGTTTATCATGCTAGAAGAACAAGATAAATAAGCACACCAAATCACCCGCAGGCACATTCAGCACACCTGATGCAAGATTCACGAACATACACGTTGATATTGTAGGACCTTTTCCTTGTTCTCAAGGATATACATATATCCTTACTATCATAGATAGGTTTACTCGCTGGCCTGCTGCAATAGCAATCAAAGATATACAGCCACAACAGTAGCTAAAACTATCCTTACTGAATAGATCGAAATATTTGGTGTACCTTCAGTAATCCCAACAGACAGAGGAGCTCTGTCCCAGTCTACATTATTTAGATAATTCAATCACCTACTCGGAACTCGACACATACAAACTACAGCTTATCATCCTTGTGCAACTGTCCGTAGAAACGTTAGAACGGTTCCACAAGCAGTTGAAGGCAGCTCTAGCAATGAAACAAAACAAAACTAATTGGCTAGAAAACTTACCAGAAACATTGTAAAAGAGGATTTGGGCGGTACACCAGCTGAAATGGTTTTCGGCACATCACTAACTCTACCTGGTCAATACTGTGATGACAACACGAACATTTTACCAACAACAACGTTTGTACAGGAATGAAAACATAGAATGTCATCATTAACGTTTACACCTACACGGAAAGCAAACAAAAATATATACCTACCAAATGACCTTTACACTTGCACAATATATTTATAACAAATGACAGCGTAAAAAACCTTTACGTTCAAACTACTGAGGTCCATACAAAGTTATTAACAGAAAGGACAATTATTTCACCATCATGAAAGATGGAATACATGATAATATTGCTATCGATCGGATTAAACCGGCTTATGTCGATAAACAATTCGAACAGCAACTACAAAAAGAAAAACATGAGGATCCAGACTCAAATATCACACAAAAGACGAATGAACAAACATCCAACAAAACAAATGACACCTCACCAAAGACAATAGCAGAGAAGAATGTTACAACAAGATCTGGGAGACACGTGCATTGGCCAAAACATTACAAAACATACCTGGGATATTAAATTATTGTTTCCTCCAATCATTAGAAATAAATTTCTAATGATTGGAGGGGGCCTTTGTCGTGTCCACTAAAATATCAAATACAATATTTATAAACCAATCACACTCAAGAAAATACTTACATCTTAAAACACACCAATTAAATCATACAATACAAATCAGAATGTGTGTTGTATTAGTCATCATTATTTTTAGGTAGATACCGACCAAATATCGTGCGGACGTAGTAGAAGACATTCCACGTGCCCTTTTAGGGCCAATTAGGAATAAATAAATAATTTTATTCTGGAGCTGATTTTGAAGTTACTTCTAATAGAAGTAGAAGTGTATCCTAGCATCCTCACAGCAAAATAAAATAAACTAAGTTATATACTTACGAGTAAATAATCCAATTAAATTATATAAATTGTTGTAAAGTACTTATAAACATTGGTATTAAATGTAATATTGCCTAGAGGTAAACTAATTATTTGAATGATTTATTGAGAAACAGAACAAAAAGCTACCAAGAGCGAAATCTCATTAGGTCAGATTCAGAGACTTTTGAATCTTTTAGAAGATCTCCTTCCTGATTGATCATGTCTTTAGGGGTGTAGCCGTATTCACCACGGGATTATGATAATGCTGCTTATCCCATAGTTGGAGGTTTTGAATTCTGTGATGTCTTTCTCCTAGACTAGTTTTCAGCCAAGGCTTTAGAGCTCAGACTGCTCTGCTATTTACTCATAACTGGGTGAGAAGAGATGGATTCTTACATTTCTCAAGCGTATTCAAACGTAAGTGATTGTAACGAACTCGACTGGAATTCAAACTCAGCTCTCCAACTTTCATCACTGGTAGTTTATTTCTATGTGTCATTGATTACCTCAATCTGATTCGCTATCCATTACTCCACCGTACTTCATAGGAGAAATAGGAAAATAAATACGTTAATCAGATTTACTTTTTATATTTGAGCGAAGCTTTGAGTAACCAACTGCATTTGTAATTCATTTGAACCTATTCAGCTGAACCATTTCATATGTTGTTATTTTTCCCATTGTTAAATAAGCTCAGTTCCCTCAGTGTCTTACTCAAAAGTAGATATTTATTTGATGCTATTATTCCTAAACTGAATATATTAATTCTGAGACTCCACTGATCCTAAGTCGCTCTCATGCTTTGCTTTTGGGTGAGTCGTTGAATAATGGTAAAATATTTCATTGGCATGGAGACGTTCTGTATTCAAAAGAAATCATCAACAAATCAAGTTATAAAATCCCGTTTGTATTTGATCTCAAAGGCTTCCTACGATATAGGTATACCATTTATTAACAGCTGATACAAGAGCGTTAACCTAGATTCGTCGGATGCTAAACGAAAAAGGATATCAGCCCTATTTTATGTAAGGTCCGATAACACAAGGATGTAAATTAAAAACACGCATAAATAAACACCATATCTTGTGAATAATTCATTTTAATCTAAAATAGATCGCATGATGACCAGTAATCTGGGTCAAGGATAAACAAGTATCATTAATGATAAATAATTTAAAAAAAAAGAAAGAAAGAATAATATTAAGTATAAGATTATTTTCAGAATTCTATCAAGAAAATTTCAGAATGGCATATTTTTTCTTTTTTAATATCATTATTATTATTAGTTAAAATAATCGTTAAATCTGAATACTGTCAAAAGAAGCTGTTATTTTCTCATCTCAGCGACAACAAGGGGATTGAATTCGGTTCAAAATATCAAAATAACATTGAACAGAAGACAATAATTGCATTACAAACTAGGATCTTTACGGTGGATAAATTCGCTAGGAAGCATTTTTTGGGGGAAATAGCTAAAAAGATGGCAACTTGAAAATAACCCTAAGAAATCGATAAGGCCATATAAAAATTCAAATTCTATGAAGTAACTTAACGTTACTTGTCATTTTAAAAGAATTTAATTTTCAGATTAGCGATTTTCTTAAAATTAATTATAATTTTGTTTTAGGGAATGAAAAACTTCCAATGGTGAAGTTTTGTATGTGAGTTAAGCGACAGAGTCAGCATATCAGCTGAATAGGTTTTGCTCGAGCAAAAAGAAATTGT
This sequence comes from Acanthosepion lycidas, assembly GCA_963932145.1. Lineage (NCBI taxonomy): Eukaryota > Metazoa > Mollusca > Cephalopoda > Sepiida > Sepiidae > Acanthosepion > Acanthosepion lycidas. The sequence continues at coordinate 42,481,703 of OZ010601.1, read as the reverse complement.
ATAAATACCACTGACATTGTACCAGATGTTTACTATAGTACAACCCCCCCCCAACAAACAAACAAACAAACAAACAAAAAAAAAACAAATGGCATGGAGGTTTTCATGAGGAAGGTAAGAAATAAATATTTTATAAAAATTGAAAATAATAGGTGAAAATACTTTTATGTGATGAATAAAATGTTAAATAGTAGTTTCAGACTATTATTTTTTGGTGGCAGTGTATTTGGGTCAGACTTTCTGATACTGACCTTAAGGTTAGATGGTAGACAAAATAGGGATGTTCGGCTCAGCTAATCAAAATTGGATTTGCTGAGCCGAACGTGAGAATGTTTAGAGTTAGAAAGTGTTTTTGGTGAGTTAAGTTTTTACACGTCATACATTGGTTATTTCGTGTCCCGGGGAACTTGCTCCCCAGTGATTGTACACGCCGACGTGTTTCATAAAGTAGTAAGCAAAATTCCTTTTGTTAAAGTTCTTATTTTACCTCTAAACAAACCAAATAGCGATCACACGATTGGAAGAAGACGGTCGAGAGAGAATAATGCAGCTTCGTTATAGAGTCAAACCCGTCAACTAAAAGACCTTTCCAGAACGAAGGGGTATACAGCAAAAATACAAAAATTGCTTTTCTTAGCATGTGTATATTTTAGTGAAAATGCTGTATAAACTAAATCTATCAACAAAATTTAAAAACAATGAAATGTGTAATTATTCGATGAACTTAAAATGTCTAAATAAAAATCAATTCCAGTTACGTTTCCATATGACAAACGATCATAAGAATAGAGGTTTTATTATTTTACCTGGAGCCATTTTCCTATTTTATGGAGATTAAAGTTTAAACTAATTTTAAAATGTTTTTTTTTCAGAACGATTATAAAAGTAACTTATAACACAGAGTATTTCATTCTAGTAGTGTTGCCTTTTACCGATGAAGTTTTAAATCAGTTGATAAATATTTTCCAGGAATATTGAGAGGGGAAAAAAGCGTGTTTGCTTTCGCCGATATACGCGGTGAATCTATACGCCGAGTTTATAGATGACGTGTTAACTCATAAATATTTCTTTTAGTATTGTTGCAAAAACTTTAGAAGTAAATTTAAAAGCATTGTCTGAGAATTTTGTGCACCGTAAAATAATGTGCAAATAATGTGCAAATAAACAACGGTTGGAGTTTCATCTGAAGATTTGTCGCTGTGTGAAAACAAATTTTAATATTCCACTTATGTTGCTACAAACTGTAGTAACACAAATGAAATATTAACATTTATTTTAAAAAACTAATGTGATATTCATAAAGAAATAGACACATCTAAAAATTTATTAGCTGTTAACTACATCCTTTTATCTTGTTAATGGGCACATTTCAAACGTTGTGTGAGGGATTTATGCATTTAAACAAACTCATATCATCTGTTATATACTCGGATAAGTTCGAGGACATAAACATGCAACCAAGAAGAAGTGAATACTTCTGTATATATACAAACGTATATTTCATGATAGCTCTAAAAAAGAGTAGCTCCCAATCTTCAAGACCTACAAACAAATCACAAATGAAATGGATAATATATATATATATATATATATATATATATATATATATATATATATATATATATATATATATATGGAAATTCATATCATATCTAGAGCTCAAACTCCGAAGAACTTCAGGGACCACTGTAACCTCTGAACAATGTAACCACTGAAAATACTTATAATTATATATAAAAACCAGGAGAATTTACTTAATCTTCTAAGTGAACTAACGCCGCCTTAAAAAAATAGAAAAGTACCCTTTCTTCTGGATTGTATAAATTCCTATCTGTATCTACAATGCTCTAATGTTGTAGTATATGTTCACATAGAAATATTTATTACAGTCTGACATTTATAGTTGCGATCTATCTATCTATCTATCTATCTATCTATCTATCTATCTATCTATCTATCTATCTATCTCTCTCTCTATATATATATATGTGTGTGTGTGCTTGTGTCGGTGTGTGTGTGTATGTGTGTGAATGTGTATATATGTGTGTGTGTGTATTGTAACATACATGTTTAATTGAATATGGTTTTGCTTGTAGAAAATGTGTACGCGTTTGAATATGTATGTATGTATGTGTGCGTGTGTTTGAGTTTGTGTATAGTCATATTTTGGGTTTCTTGATACATATAGGTGCGTTTGTGAGAATATTGTATTTAGATAGAAATACATTGATGTATGTGTATATATGTATACATATATGTGTGTATACGTGTATATGTATGGGTATATATGTGTATATGGACGGATGAAAACTGGTAGGGCTATTGATTTGTAATTTGTGCTTAAACTATGTATATGTAAGGATGTACATATGGGAATATGCGAATATATGGTGCTAACTGAAATTATTGCTAGCGATGCATATTATGGATTTTTTATTATTTTTATTATGTTGTTTATTTTTTTTTATTATGTTGCATTTTTTATTATATTGTTTACTTTTTTATACTAATGATATGACCATTATGACTATTCTTGTTGCAGTGTATGCATTATGGGTGAAGGAAGAATATATATGTGCATATATATGCATTTTCTGACCAAGTTGGATGCTACGCGGTAATCGGTTTAAACGGGTCTCTGTTAACTTAATGTGGAATACGTCTTTAACTACACTCATAAACTTAATAAATATACACTAGGAGATTAACCACAATCTAACTTTACCTTATATCAGCACGAAATTTGTATCTTTTTAAGCAATGAAGAACGTTTTGTTGGTAAGTATAAGGCCAGTAATACGTAACATAATCTCGTATATGCCACAGCGATTCAGACTTTGTACAGACCATTATTTTCTTTTTATGTGATAACAATGGCCTACAACATGAAAGCTTCAGAAGCAAAAATAGCCAATCTTAGCTAATTCTGGGACACTTGAAATAAAAAGGATATCTCAAATTGTTGATTAGCTCTAGATTTCAAGATACAATACTAGAATATTTCCTCAAAATTGTTGTCCTTGCAAGACTAATTATTATTCTCTTAATAACCTTATTATATATAATTATTCACCTAGTAAACTAATTATTGTTCTCCTTTCCACTTAGGTTTTCACACATTTAACAGACCTGTGAAAAATGCCCCGGTGAATATCTGAATAAAGCTGATAACCTCTTCTATGTGTGTGGCGAAGTGACTTTTGCATCTCAAAATCGAAATATAACACTTGTTTTGAGAAAAGCTCACCAACTATATTTTTGATGCAAAATTGGAGACCAAGACAAGAAGTGGGCACCATATATATGCTGTAATATGCTGCAAATGTCAGTCAATGACTAGTCAAGAAAATTATGGAAGGTGAATTACTGTAATGATATCAGTGGTCTTAACATGTTACAATCCAAAGAAATGCAGGATGTTCATTGAATGGTGGATATACCAAGCACTGTAGTTTACTTTGTGAATGAGACAGTCATGACAGAAGTTAGACATAAAGAGAAACTGGCCATTGCGACAATCACAGGAACCTGGTAAGAAAATGTTCAGTATCCATCACTGATTGACTCAAAGAAAATTTCGTTGCCATTTATTCACATCAAACTTGGTCTTATGAGTAATTTCGTGAATGTGTATGGACAAAACAAAGTTAGTTTTTAAGTATGTGCATAATAGATTTCCCAGGATAAGTGGAGCAAAGATAAAAGAAGGCATATTTTTGGTCCTCAGATTCATAAACTTCTTTTGGATGAAAATTCTAACAAAGTAATACGGGGAAAGGAAAACATCTGCATAAAAACTTTCAAGTTAGTAGCAACCAACTTTCTGGTTAAAGAAAGAGAAGAAGATTACAGAAAAGTGGTGCTGAAGTCATGCAAACATCTTGGTTATAACATGTCGTTGAAGATTCACTTCTTAAATTAACATAAGGTTTTCCACCTCCAAACAGTGGTGTTGTGAATAACGCGCATGGTAAACAATTTAATCAAGACATTGTAGTATTGAAGAAAAGGTATCAGGGATGGTGGAGTCCATCAGTGCAGGCTGATTATTGTTGGAGTGTGACCAGAGATGGCCCTTTTGAAGTTTACAAAAGACAAAGAAGCGACGTGTGGTTGCTGAATAACTGCACATGTATATACTTCTGGAAATAATTTTCCGGTTGTATTTTATTCAATAACACATATATTGTCATTTTCAAGTGTTTGTGTATTGCTCTGGTAGCCTACACAGAATAGAACAGAACATCAAATCAGATTTTGTGAAACAACCTGTTTTTCTTCGAGACATCCATTGCACTCATGTGTATGACACAACTGACTAACTTACCTCTAAATCTAGAGTCAATCATCTAATTTGAAGCTCATTTTCGAATTCAGCATGCCAAAATACATTTCATTTATCACCAAGATCACCAGGAATTTCTACTATCATCTTTTGATTGTATTTGTATGATGCTAAATGAAATCTCCATGGTCATTATGTATTTTCTTAATATTTTAAAAATCGATTTGTATTTCCTATCTTATTACATTCTTCATCTTCAGCATTTTTATATGAAACAAAGAATATAACATTTGGTTACTACAAAGAATTGATAATCTATATACAGACAAAATAATAGAAAATTGATATTTCTTTTCAGAAAGAAAACAAAAAAAAACACTAATTGAAAATAAGAAGATAAAAGCAAAGTAATTTTTGAGAAATAATGTCTTATATGAAACATTTTATCTAAAACCTTCAGCAAAATTATTGTTCACCAGGATTTAAGGTTGGACGTGTGAATTACAGAATATGAAGAAAAGAATAGAAGCAAGAACAATTATTGGTTGAGAAGATTGTTTCAATACATAACAATAATTAGTGCGTCTATCAAATAATCTGGATTGTGAAATAGTTTTATTTCCGAGGTCAAATTAAAAAGCCCATTGATTATGCCATAAAATAGTATAAGAAACAAAGTAACTTTTCTCGTAGACTCGCAAAGAAGATAAGTATAAAAGAATAATGCAATTCTATAAAAAAATAAATAAAGCGTTATTCAAAATTTTTCGTAGATAGAAAAAAACGTTGCATTGGAAAAAATCGAAATGTTGGCAGACAGTTTAAAATGCAGAGGACTTATATGTCTATATATTTAGCATATAAAATAATGTTTCTGCTACCTAAATGTAGATTATGATTTCAGTAAAAAATATTCAGTATAAAAACATTGAATGGCTAGCGAACATTTGTATACGGAACTGATATTTTAAAAGTATTTTTCTAAAAAAAAATTCTAAGTTCATTTTTTTAAATCAATAAATCCAATACATAAGCTTATCTTAACATCATAATATGAGCCATTGTGCACTAGTAAAATTAAAGAAAAAAACAGAATCAGTGAAAAAGTTTTGTTTTGGAAATAATAAGAATGAATTAAATATAATTTCTTAAAACTATTTATAACAACAAAAATACATATTAAATTAAAAAGTAATATATATATATATATGTATAAGTTCTTTTATATTTATGTGTTTAAAAACTGGAAATATTCCGTCTTCCATGCTTTATGTCTTCCATGTCTTATCTCGTATCACTCAACTTTCTCTCGTCTATTTGCCATTGTGTAACTTGTCTGTCTCTTCCACTGAATTAGACTCTTTTGCACTATTCGATCCAGGGAACCAAATATATTTGAATCCACTAGGCCATCATCGAAAATCCTGTGGTGTCATTTCTGAGCTAAAAAATGAATCAGATGGTGGAAAGTTTTGGGGTGTCTTTTCTTTCTTAACCAGAGGCTTACGGACGGTGTCCATCTTTGTCACGATTCTTTTAAACTAAATATTTCAAATATTCATATTCAAAACAGTAATAATACAATAATCAAATAACACTTTTATAAAACAATTACTTATTTCAAAGAAAAAGAATGTAATTTTACTGCTGCGGTAATAAATAAGAAATTGACAATAAAATGATACCATTATGCTAACAGTATATTGCGATCCTGATACAGACACAAGTGTCAATTATGTTTAATTAATACTCTGAATAATTTTGCAAAATTGATTATATATTGAAATTTACACATATATTTTTTTTATTGAAAAGACAATAATATTGATAAGATTTGAGCCAAGATAAACATTCAAAGTTGTATAGATTTGGTGCTGAGAGAAAACTGGCAATAAAACTATTTTTTAAAAAATCAAGTGAAAGCAATGATTATAGATGCATATCCAGAAAAAAAGGAAAGAACAGATATTTGTTCCTTTTTATACGGTAGCTAATTATATAGATTAAGTATCTAAGTATAAGTAGCACGTGGTTCCAACGCTGTTAGATCGAACTTCAAGATAGGGAAATGTCAGAAAACGTTTTAAAGTAACCGGATTTGTTGATTTTACTTGTTTCGAACGGCTGAAAAAATACTGAATAACTACTGCAGATATATGCGAAGGAAAAAATTATTGAATTAAGTTTTTCTTTAATTCTAGTATACTGTGCTATTCAAATATCATTTAAATCCATGAAATGATATTGGCAGAGTGCCATGTTGTGATAACACTTTGTTTTCAAGCACTGGTGCGTGTTTGTTTTTTTCGATCGGAATTGTCGACCTGAATAGTGAATGCTCCAATTGCATTCTGATTAAACTGATGGACGTGTATATCGTGCTTGCCCCTGGGCACATAAATATCCTTGTTCCAACTTTACAATCGTCACATTCTGCATCTTTGGAGAAGAATAAACATAGTAAGGCATCTTGTGTGCCAAATCGCAAGCATATATCTCCTTCCACGTCATTGATACTTAACAATTAAATGGGGAAGACGAGACTTTTGCCATTCTCTCATCCAATGTGGATGTCATCAGATTCTTTGGCATCACTGTCAGTAGAGAAAATGATAAAAACAAACAAACAAACAAAAAAGACCTCCTAAACTTTGTTAGTAAAGGAGAAAGGCAAGAAATATTGAGCGATTTTCTTCGCGTTATCATGTATTGTACAGAGCTATTGTTTCACCTTTGCAAATGCCAAAAAAAAATAAAAAAATAAAAAAAAATAACAATAAAATATTCTAATGTATTTTAGCATGTAGACGTAGCGTTTTGAAAGTAATGGATTCGAAGTCGAAAAAGATAAGTGTTTAGGAAGGAGGAAAAAGCAGAATTATTTATTCTTCGTGATTAAAAGAGCTTGAGAATTGCTAGCACTGTATGCTTGCAAAAATAGGCCGAATCTGTTACTATAACTGATCCCGGAACGTGTTAACTGTCATAAATGAATGTCAATTAGTTGCTGTTTTTTTGTGAAGGGAATACTAAGATTGATGTTGGAATCGTTATTATTTCATAGGTTTTATTTTATAGCAAATCTTTCAGCTTACTTCACATTCGGGCCAATTTCTTAATTTTACAAATAAACGACATTAAGCTTTATTTTCTTTTTCCTTTTTAGAACAAACTAAAGTATGACATTGTTTTCATAGAAAAAACAATATTTACAGAAGTTTTCAGAAGCGGTGTTAAATTCAGTTAAGTCTTTGTACAGAGAAAAATATAATTTATGCTGAATTAATTAATGAATGATGAAAGTTCTCAGACTGACTAAGAAGGATTTAAAAAAAGTCCATTATTTGGTCAGATTTTGAGTCTTCGATCAGGCCGAGAACATTCCTTCGTATACTAAAATAATAAAAAAAGATGATTTGTCTGTCAATAAGGAATACATTCGATTTGCGATATGTATAAAGCAAGGAATTCCTTATAGAAATGAACCTTCGTTTTTTATGCTATGTTCCTTTTAGGGTGTAAGCAGTCATGGTTCTCTACTCATTTCTTTATTATCTGTTAATTACCATGATCTTTTTGAGAAGCATAATTTCTCTTGTCTTCTCCGTGGTTTTGCAATCAGATTAGTCCTCTTAGACTGGTTGCCACCCAAAATACAAGAACCTCGTTTAGCTAGACGGAAAAGAGTTGGGTTCATGCTTTCCCCAAAGGAAATTATGCGAAAGGGAACGCAGCAAACTAGGAGGGAATTTGAACTCGGTTTACGAATTCCAATGTCCGCATTTATAAACTGCTATGCTACCCGCACATGCTAAGGGAAAACATCTCCGTTATATTATGTTAAAAGTTCAGTGTTTGAGTCATTGGTGTTATCCGGCTGAGGAATCACTGTATGTTATCCTAGTGTTGTGAGACCGTAACATACCTACAACATGGACTCTTCCAGGACTATATAAAGTATGCGATATAATACTCTAGGAGAAGAGGAGGAAAGAGAGAGAGAGAGAGAGAGAGAGAGAGAGAGAGAGAGAGAGAGTATTCTAATACCGTAGTATCAGCCGCGTACGACTACCAATATTGGACACTAGTACATAGTAAGCTCCGCTTACACTTACACTATCTTTGTAACCTTTTTGTTTAATATATCTTTCTTACCTCTAATCCGTGTTCCGTGTTTTCCTTCCGTGGTCCCGACTTTGGCCCCACATAAGTGGCGACAAAGAATTCGAGAAACGCACTCACGCCGAAACCTCAATACATTACCAGTCCCACATCAGTGGCGACGAAGAATTCGAGAAACGCATTCACGTCGAAAACCTCAATACCTTGCCAGTCCCACATCAGTGGCGACAGAAAGATTCGAGAATTTCCTTCTCACCATATCAATAGCGACAGAGTACTCGAAAAATACACAGACACACCACGCGTTCCAACAGCAGTGTTGAACGAGAAATTAAGCTGGTATTACTACATTAGCGATTTAAACGCAACACCCAGCGTCTACATCTAAAAAAAATATTCCGATACCAAACAGCAGTGACGAACTAGCGATTCGACATCTACGAAATATTAAAGTCTGTCCAAATAACATTACGAGAACGATTTCTTACACACCCACACACAGAAAAAAAAAAACCCAGTTTGTTCATAAAACAAACTGACAACACAAGAGCCGAAGTACTACTTACGACTCAAGTTTTCGAAAAAAACTATCTAAAAATTTTTTTATGTAACTGAGTTGAATCTCGTGCATAAAATTATTCTCCCCTCAAATTCACTGAGGCGAGTTTTCTCTTTTTTGTACCTCTATAAAAAAAATTTACATAATAAGTGTGGTGAAAATTTATACAATTACGTTAAAATTAACGGAACCATGGAATCTCAAAAAGCTAAACACATAATTAGTTTTGTAAAAAAAAAAAAAAATCTATCGAAGATTTTTTGTGTACCTCCCCTTAGTATACGGGTTTCAAAGCAACAAAAAAATCGCTGTCATTTTTGTTTGTCTAAATATGGAAGATTTTCAAAAAGTAATCGTCCAAATGCTAAAAGTACATTTGGATCAGCAACAAAAATTAGAAGAAAGTCAACAACTATTTTTGGAATTACATAAACAACAAATGGAATTCCAACAAATTACGCTTCAGAATGCTGAACTGCAACAGAAACAACTTACTCGTAAATGCATTAAAAGGCTCAAACTCTGAAAAAGATACAATATTCTCCCAGAGTACAATCTACAATTCAATGGAAACCTTTGAATACGTACCAGAGAACGACAAAACGTTCGAGGCTTTTTACAGGCGCTACGAAGATATTTTCAACGTAGACTGTGAATAATGGCCCTGTAAAAAAAGGTACGTCTACTATTGAGAAAACTGGGAACTACAGAACATAGTAGGTTCGTAGACTTCATACTACCCAAGATAACCATTGATTATAATTTTTTAGAGACTATTAAGCTCCTATCGGAACTATTCGGGCCTAACACAACCTTGTTCCACAAACGTTGGAAATGACAACCAGCAAGATTTTCTAACGTTTGCAGCATCGGTAAACAAGCTCTGTAATGATTTGAAACTAGCCGAACTGACTGCCGATGATTTCAAGTGCTTAATTTTCGCACAACGTCTATCTTCCGTGGTCCCGACTTTGGCCCCACATCACCTAGCTTACTTAAATTGCTTTCACAATTACTAAGGTTTATTAAAATTTATGAGAAGCAAACTATATTTAATGTAATCTGTTCAAACTATTAGCGAAAATTAGTGTTGGTAACTTCGTTTTTAATAGTGTCTGTGAGATTGTTTAAAAGACTTGTCATTTGTCTTTGTGAAATATAGAAACATACTCGAAGAACAAACAATGGAAAGGTAGATATACATTTAAATAGCAAAAATATATTTAATAACAATAAAGAGAAAAAGAGAATGTAGAAGGGAAAATACATCAAAATTATAATATACTTCGAAACAACTTCGTAGGTAAAATGAAGACTTCATAAATACCGGTGCAGAGAATTTGCGATCCAAGCCACAATAAAATAAATAGAAAAGGTTGGGAAATAATCATATGAAAAACAAAAAATAAAATGATTCATATAGGTCTGGTATGCGGAATTTTAATCAGCAACAATGCTTACATCAGAAAGAAGATACAAAAAGTATTTAATATCTGATGCGTAAGCTAAGCTACATCTCGTTATGGCAGGGAGTGAGCAGTGAGATCTTTGTGAGATTTTTACTACTCTGGAAGAGCTGCCCTACGAATGTTAGCCGATAAATGAGTGAAAAATTCTTTTTTTTTTTTTTTTTTTGCTCAGAGAGAATGCTTTAACATTCGGCACATCTGTTTTCAATAGATTTTTACCAAAATAGTTCAGGAAATAGACTATTTCAAATGTAACTTTCACTCGTATTAGCATATTTAGATCTATCTGGTTGAAAATTAGTGAGAAAGCGCTTTACCACAGAATGAATAAAACTGTAAATTGTATTGTTTGATACGCAATAGCCCTAAGTCATTTAAGTAACCAAAGTTACTAGAGTCTAAGAAAGATTCAAGATGTGGTCAGTCATGACTCCTCACAACTTCCTATCTTTTGTTGCTCCAAGTAACGTTTTGCCATCTTTGTCATTGTTTTCCCATCCATTCACTCCAGAAATATATATATATATATATATATATATATATATATATATATATATATATATATATATATATATAGTTTCGTTGATGTGAGTGTGTGATCTTGGTTTACTCGCCCTTTGCGATCGTCAGACAAACTGATTAATTTTGAAATTTTGGATTTATTTATGGTAGTATGTCGGTGTTTGATGGTAGGTGGAGGAAAAATTCTCTGCCTCTTCCTCGGGACGCCACTCATACGCACGCAGACACGCACACACGTATGTCGACGCATTGCAGCTCACACAAAAATATACATATAGGAACAGTGTGGGACTGGTCGCATATATGCATCTATGTGTCGTTGCGTGCATACGTACGCAATTGGCCGCTGTATTTGTGTTGGAATTGTGCTGCGAATTCTCTCCACAAGTGGCGGGCTGGGGGTTGGTGGGAGTTGGTGTCGACTTATATAATGGTCATCTATTTTATTTACGGAATAATGCTATCTCACACACACATATACGTATGCAATTGCGTACACACGCCTTCAGATTTTTTTTTGCATTACTTAAGATGGGGTCTGTGTAAGACTATGATAGATATTTTTGTTATTATTTTTAATGATGGTTATTTGTTTGTTGCGGGCGATTGCATTTATGTATATAGTAGAAATTCTAATTTATAATACTTATTAATTTATAATACTTATAATGAGGAAGGTTGGTATTAATGCTGAGAGAAATGGGGATAAATAGTAATATTAAATAAATGAATAGTAAGACTGAAATAATAATTACAATATTGGGGGCAATGACGGTGGCGAAATGTAATTTCAGTGATGACAGTTGGTGGGGGTGGCATTAATTGTGGCAGAAATGGTGGGAGTAGTGGATAATGGTAATAACAGTGTTAGCAGCAAATAATTATGGTAAAAATAGTAGTAGTGATTATAGTAAAGGTGGTGTAATAATAATAATAATAATAATAATAATAATAATAATAATAATAATAATAATAATCATGATGGTAGTTTGAATTAATAAATAATTGACGGTAATAACTAAATATAAAAAAATGATGTAATGATAAATTTACGATTAAATTAAAAATTGCAGTCGTAAATCGTATATAAAATAAATAGATAATAATGGAAGGGATGATGTAATGATGGAAGAGGTAATGAATAAAACAGAAAATAATAGAGATGGTGGTAACTAAGTTATGGTAATAGATGGTGGTGGAGGTGGTAATAAATAATGGCAATAATGAGAACAAAGGAAGTGGTAAAAATCAGTAAGAATCTTGTGGAGGATGTGTATAAGGTGATAATAATAGTAGGTATTTCGCGGTTGGTTCATATGGTGCTAGTGACAATGATATTGAGCGTTTTCCAATAAGTACCGCGCATATATAATATATAAATAATATATATAGAAATTGCATATATATATATATATATATATATATATATATATATATATATATATATATATATATATATATAAACACAGAGAGAGAGAGAGAGAGAGAGAGAGAGTAATTTATTACTTAGCTGACTGGTGTTAGTTCAGTCATGTCTACTACATAGTTTCGTGAATACATTAAGATAACATGTTCATTCTTCACGGCTTGTCTTTTCTGTCTATTGAGGCCATATCCTAACTTCTGATATCGAGCACTTTATGACAAAAATCAGACTAGTATTTCTTGGAATTCAAGCTAATCCCTAAATCCAGACAAGAAAACCAGATATAATTCTTGTAAATACGGAGAATCAAATTCACAGTTGATTTCGCCATTCCACCGAACATAGATATCTCAGCATCGCGGTAATGGAAAAAACAAGGTACTTGAAAATGATAGTTGTGTCCATCATTAGTAGGGCATTCGAATTAATTTCGAAGATGTTTGAAAAATGATTGGGAATCCGGGAACCGTCCAGATGACAGCATCACCGAAATCAGCTAGAAATGTAAAAATAGTAACTAACTCCAATATTGCAAAAATTTATTGAGTCATGAGAAGATTTGCTGTTATTTTATCACAAGTGAAAGCCATCATTTCCTATAACCTCTCAAACCACTTTTTCTGATACATGGCAGTAGAATGATTTTTGATATTGGTCTGGAAGTTGTTTATGTCTTCGACATTCTCGGTCATTTCCACACACATTTAAGATCATAGCGTCTATTAGAGGTATTGTGTACGTAACAAAACTGAAAGAATCATGTTAAGGCATAGTTAATATTTGTTGCTTCACTGGAAGTCAAACGGTGAGAATTCGCTCGTCGGAAATAATGACTAATGCCAGGGTATGGTTAAACGAATTTTACTTCTTGGCATGAAGACAGTTAATAAAAAGAACGTCAAAGTGTTAAAACTTTAGGTGACTTTGGGTAGTCGTTTGGTGTTAGAGTATTTACAACTTGTCTCTGTGTTCTTCGTCTATATTCACATACGGCAATAACCATTTTAACAATATTGTTTCAGGTATTTTTTCGACTTTTAAATTCTCAAAGAACTGTTTGCTATCGGTTGTTGCAATGGCTGGCTTCAACTCCAAATATTACTTTAACATAACTCTTGGTTACAACTGGTGACTCGAACATTAACTTTTTAAACGACTGCTACAAACGCCTGGACAATTTTGGTGGGGTTATCTCTATACCTCCCGATCTCTCTATCACAGCCAGTATAAGTATATAATATAAAAATTCGAGTATCACCTTTAACCTCGCAGGTGTTCTGGAGATGAAAAGTTTTTAATGTTATGAGTAAACTTCATCTTGCATTACTAGTTTACTAAATAAATTTCTTCTTTCTAGGTGATTGCCGCCTTGCTGTACTTGTTTACTCAGAAAAATTGTATCGTTTACTAAGTAAATTTATTCTTGGTTTACTTGTTTACTAAATAAACATGTATTAATTGTTAATTAAGTAAACTTGTTTTAATGTAAAACTTTCTTGCATTATTTGTTTAATGAGTAAAATGTTTTTGTAATAATTGTTCACTAAGTAAAATTCTGGCATTACTGGATTATAATCTTCTTGCATTACTTGCTAAGTAAAATTCTCCTTTCATTACTAGATCAATAAATAAAATACGTCTTGTATTAATTGTTTACTAAGTAAAATTCGGCTTGTATTACTTGTTTATTAAGTAAACTTTTTATTGCAATAATTGTTTACTAAGGAAACCTCTTGCATTACTCATTTATAAAGTAAACTTCTTGCTATTACTTGCTTACTAAGGAAACTTCTTGTATTACTTGATTAATAAGTAAAACATTTCATGCATTGTTTACTAAGAAAACTTAATCCTACAATACTTGTTAACGAATTAAGCTTCTTTGTGTAATTGTTTACTGAATAAACTGCTTGCAGTAATTTTTTACTGAGTAAACTTCTTCTTGTATAAATTCTTTAGTAAGTAAACTGCTTGCATTACATGATTTCTAAGTAAATTCCTTTTATTACTTGTTTATTAAGTAAACGTACTGCATTACTTATTTATTAACTACATTCCTTTTGCATTAAATATTTATTAAAGTAGAATTATTGTATTACTAGGTTACTACGTAAAATTCTTGTATTAATTGTTCACTAAGGAAACCTATTGTATTTATTGCAAAAATCTTTTTGTATTACTTGTTTTCTAAGTAAACCTTTTAATCGTATTAAACTTCTCACATTTTATGTTTCCTAAGTAAAATTCTTCCTGTATTAATTATTTATAATTAAATCTCTTCTTGCCTTAATTGCTTACTAAGTAAATTTCTTGCGTTACTAAATTGCTAAGTAAACTACATCTTCGTCTTTCATTACTTGTTTACTAAGAAAAGCTTCTTGTGTTAGTTTTTTTTTTTACTAATAAATTATCTTTTTACGAAATAAGATTCATCTTGTATTAAATATTTAGTAATAAAAATTTCTTGCAGTCATGTATATTAATTAAACTTCTTGCATTAAATGTTTGATAAGTAAACTTGTTCCCTTATTAATTGTATATCATGTAAACTTCAGTAATTTTCTTCTTGAATTATTTGTTTACCAAGTTAATTTCTTGCATTACTAGTTTAAAAATAAACGTCTTCTTGCATTACTTGTTTATTAAGTAAACTCATTGCTTTATTTGTTTGCTAAATAGATTTCTTGCATTTCTAGTTTAGTAAGGAAACCTTGCATTCCTTGTTTACTAAGTGAACTTCTTGTATTAACTATTTACTAAGTAAACTTGTTCTTGCATTACTTGCTTACTAAGTAACCTCATTGCATTACATGTTTACATAGTGTGATACGATAACTCACCAATCCCTCTTCCTATTTGTTACAGGATTTCAAGATCTTATTAGTAATCAAGCGGTTAGGTTATTTATGTAATTAGTTGGTTTGTGAACAATTCATAATAAAAATCATATTTGCACCCACACAAATCGGCATTCTCAGATACATGGGAATGAGTTTGGTTGATACATAAAATATAAACACTTTGGCTGATAAGGAAATCGCCCAGGAAAACATCAAATCAAGACATTGGGTCAATAAACGAAGAAAGTTGAGATAGATAGATAGATAGATAGATAGATATGAACAATATAATCAGATGTCCAAGTAGAGAAGTTTCACCAGTATGTTGATTTAGGTTATAAGGAAATTGGATGTTGGAAAAAATTAAAATAAGGAAACAGAGTCCAGAATCGAATTTCACGTATATGCATTTCCAACTTAAAAGAATACTTCCTGTCTATATAAGTAGATTTATATATATCTTCCTCTCAATATTTTGAGATAATTTAGGCCAAGAGATGAAAATTGAAAATTTATGGCAATAAAATTACAATATAAGTGAACTGATTCTTCCTCATTCTAGTCGGTGTTTACTGGAAGCAAGCGGAGTTTTGTGAGTTGAAATCAGCGAAAAATGGAATAGTATTCTCAGTGCACTGAAAAACAGGCAATAATACTCGTCAGTGTTGCAAGAAAGACTACAGAAATAGTCTCCATCTCATTTGATAGAATGTGTTGTGCCTCCTAAATTTCCTACACAAACTGGATATTGACCGTTCGACGACCCATATCAGACTGCATAAATACATTCAACGAATACATCCGCTTTAACTGAAGAAATATTAATAATATATGAGGGCCAGTTAGAGCCACTCTCGCTAAAAAAACGAAAACTTTTAATTTCGAGTCGACTAAAAACTATATATCCCCAAATTCAAGCAGATCCTACACATGTCAGCGTTTGATGTCAATACCGACACGCCGGCGATGACGACAACGCAGCAGTTGATTTGCTTCTAATTTCAATACTCTCTCTCCTTGTTGCATTAGCAACTTCAACATACAGACGTTACCAGTCTTTGTATATATGTAAATAAATTATTCCTCTATTTATCCCTATTCAATGTCCTCCTTTTTTTGACGCTTGGATTTATTTTCATGAAGCGGAGAAATAATTAACCCGTGAAGCAGTAAAAACAACAACGACAATGTTTTACCCATTTTCGCCTCCGCAACAAATTTTGTAAAAGACAGCTTTTATTCGATGCCCAACGTTGTAATCACACAGAAACTAAAGTCTGTAGCAGCGAAATGGAAACCGGAAATTTGACGTAAATATTTCTTGTTGGATTGTTCGCCTGTCGCAATGTGTTTCCAACAATAAAGCCAATAATCAACGATTGAGTATTTAGTGTGACATCTTCACCGGCTGAACTAAGGAAATCAAAAAAACAAAGTAAATTAGACACGTGGAAGTCCAGCCATCAAGGAATCGAGTTTGTTCGAACGTGTAAAGGAAATTGTGTTACATTAGGGATTACGTAACCTGCTTGTTTCGTACTTTTATATATCACATTTACTTTTAGTGCATTTTCTTTGGACTTTCTCCGTTGTCAGTCTTCAACTTTAAATTTCAGATTCGAATTTACGGCAGGCAGACAGGCTGTAACATTGGTAGATTTAGGCAATTTTACATTTCAACGAGTCATTCAAATCGTCGAGAAATCATCTATACTAAAATAATATGTAAGAATGATACGTGATAATCTGTTAAACATAAATAAATATAATTTAGTATGAATGTTTATTAATTGTATAATATTTATTATCATTATTGAGAATTCTGTTGACTCCTTATATATCATAATGACTTATGGGCACGTCATTGTTGGGTTAGTGTTGAATGTGTACCAGTGATGTAAACACAAAAACAATGCCCACATGCAGAAATACACACATAGCAGTAAACATGCAACAGCAATATATAAAGGCAAACACATAAACGAATTGCAAAACGAATTTCGAATAAGAAAAATAAAATCTGTTAGTTGTTGTGTAACGGAACTTTACTTTGAATTTTGCTGCTTTTAAGGAAATAGTAAATGGTGGTTGGGTGAAACAGATTAATGTTGGCCTATATCTCATGAGGATGTGGATAGGTTTACAGATAAAAAGGCAAAATGAAAATAAAGAAATAACATAGATAGATAGATGGTTAGCTAACTAGTGAGATAGGTAGATAGCAAACGATTCTGATGCCCCAAAACAGAGGATAATACTTTAAGGAACAAAAGAAAGGTAAGAAAAGAGTGGAGAAAGAAAAAGCAAGGTGTAAGAGGGAAAAGAGAAAGACTAGGAGTAAAATCACAAGCAAGGGGTAAAAGGGAGTGAGTATGAGAGAGAGAGAGAGAGAGAGAGAGAGAGAGAGAGAGAGAGAGAGAGAGAGAGAGAGAGACACACACACACACAGAAAGAGAGAAGGTGAGGTAATAAATAAAGGAATTTAAAGAGAAATTTAGGCAAAGAAACATCTAACAGAGTAGAGTAGGAGAAAATTAATTATTGAAAGTTGAAATAAATTACGTTCTGATGCGAATAAGATCCAGAGAAATCTGGAAAGAAGGGAAAACGAGTTTGGAATAATAACGATGAAAATTAGCATTGATTGTTAGCACTTTCTTTGCATTTATCGCCACGAAGACACAGAATAACAAGGAATCTGGGTAAGAAGGATTAGAGTGAACTAAAAAAATATCAGAAGTGGAATGACTATTCCCCCCACCCCCCAAAAAATGATGATAAATACGTAGAAATACTGACGATTAGACTTGGCAAAAGAAGTAAATGCTTTTGCTATGAGAATTTTTCAATTTTGCTTCGTTATAGTTTTTACATTATTGAAAGCAAATATCAAAGAGTGACTGAAATAAATTATTAATTTTAAAATTTTAGTCTCACGCATTTTAAAATATCTATAATAAGTCTGTCACGCAGTTTTAACTGAATTTTGTTCGGAAATTTTGACTGTATAATGTTTAGTCTGTGATTAATATTGACCATTGGGTTAAATGAATTAAAAAGGATGAAAAATAAATGTTAATTTTGTAAATATTTATTTCATAAACTGTCTTTTCCTTACTAGGCTATAGATTGTTATACCTACGTATAATAAATTACATGTTTAATGCTATAGATTTTACTAGTAAAATTGAGAATCTGCGAGAAATAACATGCAATCAGTGACCATTTTAATTGAAATTTAGAATAATGCTTATTTTGTCACTAAAATATAAATCGATATTGATTTTACTTTTAAAATATTTCTGAAGATAATATGAAGCCAATCGGTTTATCTATATGTTGAGATCGATTTAATTATCAGCTGAACAAGCACTCCTACTCGGAGCCTCTTAGGATTTTGCTGAGTCAAGTTTGTTGCACAGTACTTGTTATTCCTTCTTAAGTGATATCAATTAGATTCGCCAAGTCTAAATTTGACTCGATTGATATGTGTTATAAGCAAAGCAAAAACTATATCAGGAATATCTGAATAAACTGAAGCGGGAAACTGAATGTATAAATATTATGCCTTAATAATGACAATTTAATTTCGATAACAGGAAATCCAACTTTTTTATTGCCATTCATTTAATTTCTCGTCAGATATATCTACTGGTGACAGATTCCAAGCTTTATATACATACATATATATATATATATATATATATATATATATATATATATATATATATATATATATATATATATATATATATATATATATAGTCGACTCTCCCGTCGATGAAGGTCAAGCAGATCAGTTCCCAGGAAACCAACAGCCCGACAACGGCGCATGAGATTTGATTATAGAGATGAAGGTTTCGTGCAGAACCATCCACACCTTTTGAAGGGCCGATTACAGAGACCTGGTGCACTAAGTGCTACAAGGTCCCCAAACGACCCACCGCAGGTTTTGAATTCAGAGTTGCCCTTCTCCTAGACCAGTTGCCATCCAAGGCTATAGAACCCAGTCTGTCCTGCTATTTACCCATAGCTGGAGAAAGAAGAAGAGGAGGCAAGGTGGAGTAATGGATAGCGGCTTGTATTGAGGAATCGCGGAGCCGAGTTCGAATTCCAGTCGAATCCATTACATTCACTTACTAATACCCTTGGGAAAGTTGATATATATATATATATATATATATATATATATATATATATATATATATATATATATATATATATATATATGAGGGCGTGCTGACTGAAAAGTTCATAGTCTGACTATAAAGGAGTGATACTAGATTTGTGAAATCATGCATGCATTAATTTCAACTCTTCTTATTGCATTGTTTCTTTCCAGGTAAGCTGACATCTGGCTGTAACTAGTAACGACTTTTTTTGAAAATGGAAAAATTTGGCATCGTGGTGTTACCTGCAGAAAAATTGTTTAGGCCTAAAATATATTTATGCTGACATGATTTATACATTTGGTGATGACGCTCCAGCTTCGTCAATAGTGCAAAAGTGGGCAGCTGAATTTAGGAGGGGAACGGACAATCTTGAAGATGAAGCAAAGTTTGGACGTGATGATAACGCCATATCTGCTGTCGATGATTTTTTTGTCCAGTTGGATGAAACCGTCTTCATCAATGCAATCCAAACATTACGGTACACATATGGAAGAAGTGTGTTGGATCGCAAGGAGGTACTATGTTGAAATATAAATCTCATTTGATCGCATTCCATGAGAGTATTTTATTTAGTTTATGAACTTATCAGCCGCTTATTGTACTGCTGATACCCTCCTGAAGATTGAATAAAATCTGGAGTCGAAATGCTGAAGGTAACATCAATCAGCTAAGTGACAATTTTACTAAAATTAATCATATATATATATAAGAACAAGACTTGTTCTTATGTCCATCGTCTTTGTCATGTTGAATTGATAATGTTAATTATATTTTATGAATATGTCCTGAAGATGGTTTATTAGACCAAAACGTCTGACGTTGACATTATATTAACATTAAAACAGCATAATTGCATATAAGGATTTTTGTTTGTTTTTTCCGTATATTTTTCTTCATACTGTCGGATCTATATCCATATATTTGCTTACACACACACACACACACACACACACACACACACATATATATATATATATATATATATATGTATGTAAGCAAATATATATATATATATATATATATATATAGTGAGTATAGGTGGTAATAAGTTTTTAATTTGTGACTGACGATTATTTACGTGCATTAAACTCAGTTGCATTGAACGCCGAGGAACAAATGCATTAACTCTTAGTGTAGACACGTACACACACAGAGACACACACGCGCGAGGACACACACACGAATAACGTTAAAAGGAAAGCTTTACCGACTCCTCCTTCTCCGTTGTACTTTATCAAGTCAAATGTAATGTTTTATTTAGCAACAGAAGTAAAAAATAACTTTAAATTTTCAAAACCTAATTATATTTTTACTTATGTTTTTAAATAATATATTTGCTTATAATTTATATATATATATATATATATATGTATATGTGTGTGTCTATATAACGGCTGTCTATTTGTTTTTCGAGCACAACCGTCTACTAGGTTGGCCTATTTCAGGATTTTTCTCACGCACATTTTTGCTTGTTTAGCAATATATATATATATATATATATATATATATATATATATATATATATATATATATATATATATATATATTGTGTGTATTTAGGCAGCATCTTTTCATTCATACACGTTTCATTAAATAATATAGACAAGTGTTGTCTATTTTATGTAAATTTTTTTCGTAACATCTGATAATGTTATTAAACTTATCAGATGTTACGAAAAATTTTACATAAAATAAATAGACAACACTTGTCTATATTATTTAATGAAACGTGTATATATATATGTGTGTGTGTGTGTGTATTCAGTGTAATAGCTATACAAGATAAATACTGCACGCACACATACACACACACACATATATATATGCCATCCCTCTAAAATTAGCAAATAACGTTCAATATACAAACAAATGAAAGAAACTGAAATCAAAATAAATCAAAAGTATCTACTTAAATGTTTACATTTGTTATTCATATTTTTGTCAATGTACCAATTGATCAATTCGTGCTTTACAATTGCAAGTTTTTACATTTCTCAGCAAACTTTTCAGCACATTAATTATAAGTTTTTGGCCCCAAAGAAATTGGAGCTTGTAATTTGCGTCAGTACACGACAAAATAAAAGGAATTAATGTCTTCGGAAAGAAAGCTGGTATTAGATCTTTCTTTCAATTAAGACAAATTATTGCTTAATAACAGTTCTTGGTGGTTTGGTATCAGCAGAATTAATTAGTGACTTTCAGGCAAGAAACATCGAATGCAAGAGAAACCATAAAAAGATATTTTTAAAAAATAATGTCAGGTTCTGTCTCAATCGACGACCATCAATAATGAGTCATCATTTTCATCAATTGAAAAAGAAATTCAATTTATTTTATCGAAAAATATATATTTTAAACTATGAAAAAAATCTATACAAAATACTAAATATTATTATATTATATATAAGAGAGTAAATGTAGTAGCCTAAAGAGGAAAATATTGTTTACAAAAGTAACATTTACTTTTCCACATATTCTCATTTCTTGTCAATCAATAAACATCATACAGTATTTAATATGAATCACATAGGTCAAACATTATATATACATATATATATATATATATATATATATATATATATATATATATATATATATATATATATATATATATATACACATACATATGTGTGTGTGTGTGCATGCATTCCTGTATGTATTTAACTACTTCCACTAATTTTCGATACATATGGTTTAAATGATTTTTCATAAACGAAAAACGTTCTTGAAGCTTTCAATTTAGCTTTAATTGAAAGCTAAATGATTAAATTTACTATTTACAGTAAGTAAAATACTCTGGAGTATTTCAAACAGAAATTATATTGATTGAAATCGTTTTTTTCTAAAATAACTGATTATTTCTTTTCTTAGTCATCTCTCATCGCAATGTAATTCTCTGTATTAAAAAATCTTCCAAAAATAAAATACTTTTCTGAAACTTTATTTGATGAATATTAGCTGATTTAAAGTATAATTAATATGATTTGAGAAAAATATTATTTATTTTAAGTTTAAAGTAACATAGAAATGCATTTTAAATCAAAGCAATAACCGTATTTTAACCGACATCGCCATGTTTTACGTAATTGTCGAGGCGATGACAGGTGGTGTCGTAATGATTGTTGATTTACGGATTTACACCAAGATTTTGCACCAAATTTCTTTCAATTTTTGATTAGTAAATATAGTTTTCACTTAATAACAATATCATCTTAAGAGATTAAACTAATGTAGAATTTTAGAATATTTCAAAAAATTATTATAATGAATATTATAATTAAAATGAAAAAATATGAAAACAATTCTTGTAAAAATTTATTATTCACCGAGAAAATATATAGTGTTAATAAATCTTATTTCTAAAAGCAATTAGAAGCTTTCTAATTAAATAATGTAAGTTTTTGTTGCATTTTTTATTAAACGATTTGGAACAGATTTTCGGGAGATGTGTAGCAGTTTAAAAAAAAAATGATGGTTTACATTCTCTAAGGTGTCCTGCTTTTAACTAATAAAACAAATTTTCGGATGAAAATTTACATTCTCGAAATTTCATGAACTTAAGTAACATATGTAACAAAAAAAATAAAAAAAAATAGCAAGATTTTCGAAAAAAAGATATTTCTAAATTAATTCATGTGTGAATACGTTCTGAAAGTTTCATTAAAATCGAGCGATTATTTGACTTTTGCAAGAATTTCCAAATCACCGGAAAAAAATGCGCTAAAACACTAATCGTAAATATTACGCCCCCCACCCCGCCAAAAAAGAAAAACAAGATTTTTAACCAAAATTTCAAACGTGCTAGAAAGGATTAAAAATGTAATAAAATAATATAAAATACTTTGGTCTTTTCTCTTAATAATAACAAAAACATTTTAACGATAAAATTTTATTTAGGTACCTTCATAAGATCGCGAAAAACAGAGCATAGTATGAGGAAAAAGACGCCAAACTTGACGAAAACAAAATTTTAACGTCTAAATGTTTATGTTATTAAGAGGAAAGAACAAAGTATTTTTTAATTATTTAAAAAATTTTTTCCCTCTTTTTAGAACATTCTAAATTTTGATTGAAAAACCTTGTTTCTCTTCATGTCCAGCGGAACTACTAAGTAACATATAAAATTTTAGCGCGTTTTTTTTTTCTGTATGACAGACATTAATTTTGAAAATCTTTCAAAAATAAAAATAATTGTCGGATTTTAATGAAACTTTCAGAAACTATTCACAAACGATGGAACTTATTATAAATATGTTTTCCTTTCTTAAAGTCATGGCAAAAATATTTTTCTTTCATATGTAATACCTTCTCCCCATAACTAATTGTACGAAAACCCTATAATTTCAATTTTGGTCAGATTAGTGTTTATATTAATTAAAAGCACAAGGCTTTGAGGAAACCAAATCATGTTTTTTTTAGTTGGACCACCTCTACCTGAAAATCATCTCTGAATTGTAACATACAAAACTCAATAAAACAAAAATATTTAATTTCAAATTACTTTTATTTATTTTAATGAACATAGACAATATTGTCTGAAAGTAAAAAGATATTTCGATGAAAAATAAATTTTTAAAACAATTATTTGTTATTTTTGAAATATCTTATTATTTTTACATTAAATGTTGTTAATTCTTCTAAAATTAGGGAAAAGTTTTTACAATTTAATGAATGTTGTTATTAAGTAGATATATATTTACAGATTATAATTTCCAAAGCTTCTTACAAACGAACACCAGTATATACAAAAAATATAATTTGTGTCAATAATATGACTGCAAATCAAATCTACGGAAGACCGGATGATACATGCGTGCAATAAAAAAACGTCATGTGGATTGAGTTTCTGCAATAAAAAAAACGTTACGTGGATTGAGTTTCTGTTTTTAATACAATTATTTGCTATTTCTTTAATTATAATTGATTTTTACGCCACGTGGATTGAGTTTCTGTCTTAAATTCTGAATTTTTAATATAATTATTTGTTATTTCTTTAATTATAATTGATTTTTACATTTAAATTGTTAAAATATTATAAAATTAGTTAAAAGCCGCATTCAGTTTCGTAAATGTACTTTTGAGATAGATTTAATTTTGCGAAACACATGTAGAGAAGTTAATTTGATTTTTCAACTGAGAAGGGTACCTAGAAGTATCAATATCATCTTATGAAATTTAAATTTGTATTTTATGTACACTTCTGATAAAATTTCATAAGAAAGGTACCTATAAATTAATTAGATGCCTTTCTTATGACATTTAATTTCACTCTCAACAGTCTTATTTTAATTTCTTTATAATATATTTTCCATAAAGCATCGTAAACGTAAAGGTGAAAGCTAAGTACAAAAAAAAAAAAAAAAAAATTAGAGCGCTGAAAGTTTTCCTTAAAAGTAACGAGGTAAATAATTTATTCACTTAAATCTAAATAATTTCACTTCTCTCCTTCCGTAGAATAGATTATCCTCACGTAAGCTATCAATAAGTCATTAAAATATCTTTCGCCACCTGTCAAATGACGTGAAAGGTTATGACCGGCTTGGTTTTATTTTCAAACTACATCTTTTCGGCGTAGAAACTAAGTAATGCTGTTTCAAAATATTTTAAATAAACATTATAATTTCTGATTTTCTTAAAATAAGTTTTGAAAAAAGTTATAATTGATTTTTAAAAGATTTTCAAACTGAGATTTTCATTTTTTTTTATAAAATGGAAAAAAATGGTTGACATGATTGATTATCTGTCAATTTTGCTGTCTAAAAAAAAACAAATTTTTTAACGAAAATTTTGGACGTGCTAGGAACGACTAAAAATGTAAAAAAATACCCCGCAAATACTTTGATCTTTCCTCTTAATAATAACATAAACATTTAGACGATAAAATTTTGTTTTCATTAAGGTTGGCGTCTTTTTCATCATGCTATGCTCTTTTTAGCGATCTCATGAAGGTACTTAAGTTTATTTTATTAAGTTTGGTCGCCTTTTTTCATCATGCGATGCTGTTTTTTCAGCAAAAAAGTGGAGGTACGTAGATACCTATATGGATATAGCTTACGTAAATTATACAATATATATTAGTATGTACTGGCTACACATACACGCGCACACACACATACACACACACATACACACACACTCACACACACACACACATATATATATTATATAGAACTCCTTTACAGTGTATTTTCAAAATGGACGTTTGTTTATTTTGGCGGTTCTCGTGATATATCGTTATTTTTCACGTTTTTTAAAAGAAATACGTTAGCGTGCAGAAAACTCGATTCAACTGAATTCTTTATGTTTATTAAACTAACCATTTTTTTGCATTCTGTAATTTTCAGTTTTATAATCTAAATAAAGGCCGAAGTAGTTTTGATTCACAACAAGATTTAAGCTGCTTTTAAGAAGTGTATAACAGAAAAAAAAGATTATTTCTTGTTTCGCTCTTTCATATGAGAATCGGCTGTCAAAGTAGATGATTTGGAGGGTGAATCATCCCTGAAACTTATGACATTTGCTTCAGTTATCCGTCGACGTCAATGTGTATATAAACATAAGTGGTAAAAACATCGACACAATGGACGCAACCAGTCTGTTACAACATCTTTGCTGTTCTATTACGATGTGTACATACGTACACACAGACACAAAGAAGAGAAGTTGATTATCAGAAAAAATAGACATACATTTATGAATATGCAGACATGGAGTGAACTATCAAAACAACATTTGTTTTAGTTTTACTCACGGAATTGTGAACGCCATTGAACTGTGCCAAATCGAAGATAATATTTGGTGCCGAAGAGTTTTGTGACGTCTAAATTTGTAGATAGCATCAGAAAGAAAAATATTTTTGTTTCTTTAGTCTTCATCGAGATCAACATCAAAGTTTTCTGACTTGGGAAATTTTTCAGACGAAAGAAACTGGACAGAATATAACTGAACTTGTGTTTCGAATCTCTTATATGAAATCGACAAGAAAATCAATGCTTCTAAAAGTATTCTTAGAAATCGCTCCAAGTTCGAAAGTTCAGTTGTGTTGGTTAAATAACATCATTTCTGGCAATTTCTAATCAGTCATTAGATAGAAGAATCGAAATTAGTATTTTGTAAGCAATTGTTTATTTTTTCTCCTACTGATGTCATCAGGTCAACAAATAAAAGAGCAAATCTTTTCACGCATTTAGCTTTTAACTAGATAAAATCAGTGGGTGGAATTAAATACGTGAGCTTTTTGAAAGAAGATATAAAATAATGTCTATTCTTGGTCGATTCGTGTCTTATCGTCTTTTAATTTTTGCAGAAGTTGTTGGGTTTATACCCGTTGAATTTATTTGTCCGACAATTTGTCCTCTGTGGAAAATAAGCATTTACGCGACATGGCGTGAGAAAACATGACAACATCAAACGAATGGAAAGAAAGTCTTTATATCAGAAAGAGGAAGGAAAAAAGGAAGAGAGAAAAAATGGGTTGAAAAATCGTTTCAAAAATAGCGGTTTTTGCGAGTTGGCAAAAAAGTTGTCGCAGTAAAGTTCGTTCGGTTAACAGTTCTTCTAATAATTGTTGCAATGTCGGAATATCTTCACTTTAGGTCGAAGAGGGAATCATTTTTTGGATGCATTGCAGTAATTGTTGGAATATCCTCGTTCCTATGTTGCGTTCTTGGATGTTCTATTTCCGGACACCATGTAAATGTTGTTTGAGTTTTACGGACTAAATTTGTCCGTGTTGACTCGTCAGTGACACAGGAAGAAGAGGTGGTCTCGTGATAGGATCCTTTCAGCCAATCACAGAGGCCAGTGATAACAACCCCTTCAAATGGAGGTCATTTTTTATTTCTATAATAATTTCAATATTCTCCCCACAAACAAGATTGCTATAAAGGTTTATTGCAACGTAATCTGCTATATATTTGAAAGGGTTTCAAGAAGAAAACGATGTTCTTTCAGAAGGTGGAGTGTTCTTTTGTGAAATTTTTCAAGGATGCAATGCAATATTAAAATAAGAAAAATCTCATTTTTTTTTTTACAAATGATTCCAAGGATGATTTGCAGTAGAAAGAAAATTTTCAATACTTTTTGTTTTTACAAAGAATTCCAAGGTTGACTTGTAGTAGAATAAGAAAAACCCAATATTTTCTTTCTTTTTTTTTTGCAAGAATTTCAAATTTGATGGAATAGAATGAGAAATAAATCCCCAATATTTTTAGTCTTTACAAAGAATTTCAGTGATGAAAGCCAATAGAATTAAAGAGAATTTCAAGGTTTGGTGATACTAATTTCTAATTTAAATTTTAAAACATTTAAATGATCATCATTTTTTTTTACAAATGATTTGAAGGAAAGAATGCAGAATATAGAATTTATTATATAGAATTTGCAACATAATTTGAAGAAGTCATAGTTTGAAATAATGTTTACTTTAGTAGTATATATAAGGATCATTGGAGGAATTACCTCTTCTTTTTTTTTTATTTTTGGCCCTTTTAGGGCGTTTTGAATTTTGTCTAAGAGCATTACTATAATCTGTAACTTGACTGGTAACATTTGAATTTTGACTATTGATTTTCCCATCGCTAGATCCTTCTGTGTCAGGAATGTTGCTAGGATGATGCGCATGCGTTAATGACAGTTCCAGTGGGCATAAGAGTGGTTCTATGTTGTCGTCACCTACAAGTAATTCCAAAACCCTTCACAGAAGACAAAATTGTTTAGTTTTAGAAGGGTTTTGCAACAACATCACGAACATTGATTTTATTCTGGAAATTAACCTTGTGCATATCCTTGCACTGTTCCCTCAAACTCAACAGATAGTCTTGATATCAAAACTTGCGAAATTTGACTAACATGGCATCACGATTCTCAATAGATTTGATTACATTTAATCTCGAAGGAGGGTCATATTTTCAAACATTCTTATCATCTTGCTTCAATACTAATCCTACATTAACATTAGCACGAAGAAAATAATTCGGGGTAATTATTTCGATGTTCGAATCTGCAGAACATCTGTAAGAGGTCTTGAGTTTATAGCATTTTGAACATCAGATATCACAGTGAGAAGATCAAAATAATGGATTTTGGAACGTTCAATTGGTTTTTATAAACAAGATTTAATGATTCCTATCATGAGTTTCTATGTACTCCCAACCCAAGCGGCGTATAGGGGAATTTTGATATGTTTTCTGTTGTACACCTGGAATCGTACATTGAATTCATAGAAAGCGAAAACCCCCTCCTAATGACCTAGTGTTATCACTGTAAATATGTGAAGGGATACCATATATATTTGTGAATCTAATGCCAGTATAAATGAATGTGTACTCATATCTTTAACCAGTTTTATATGTACCGCTATAATATTAAGACAAGTAAATATAAGCATATACATTCTACTAACACCTTAGTCACGTTTTAACCAAACATGTCCTGTGTAGTCAATCTGTATGCAGAAAATATTTAATGAGGTTGACTATGTGTTTAGGCAGATTTGTTACCTTAGGATATTTAAAAGCCAGATAATTAAATTTTTGGCATATAATATTATGTTGGTGCAAAAATAATGACGTAATAGTGTCGTTTTTTGACGTATTTTTTAACGTCAAATTTCGCACCAACCTAATACAATATGAGACAACAGATAGCTTGCTTGCTTTAATTATCTAAAATCCTCAAAGTCCGATTTTGCTTAATATTGATTGTATACCAAGATACTTGTATCGTTTGTGATGTTCAATGATCATAAGTTTGGTGGAGGCATGATCATTAGCCAATAGAATAGGATTGATGATATGTTGTGTTTTTAACTATTCTACCTTTAGCGTTGATTATCCCTCTTTAGTCTATAAATAAGTTCAAATGTTTTACTAATTCAGGTACCCTTTTACTATTGGGGTATTGAAGGTAAGCTAATTCTTCCATAAAGCGCTATGTTGCATTATCCTTAAACAAATAAAGTTTGGCAACTATGACTAGGGTCCTGGTCTATGTTTTTTACTTTATTTCTGATCTTCGCTGTTACGTTAATTAATTTATTAATGTCAGAGTATCTTATGAAAGGGCACCACAGGTTGAGACTGTGTAACTTAATGAAGCTGATTGCACAATTAATTTTTTTCTTTGAATTTAAACACTGAACTTAACTTGAGGGCCATTGTATAGAGCTTCCATTGAGCCATTCAGGCCCTGAGATCCAAAGACCTAGATTTTGCTGAAATTTCTCCAAGACAATACCCATGACAACACAACTTGCGCAACTACTGGTATTACGACTTTTCCGATTTTAATTCGTGAGTATGCTTTCAATAAGGGTAAAAACACATGATAGCAAAAATACAGCTAGTAATTCAAGTGTGAGTAAACTTTTAGGCTTCATAGTCGCTACTTTAGCTTTGGCGAAAATCAAGTTGGAATGACTCTTTTGTACACCATAAGTGGCAAAACCATAAACTTCTTTAGATGCATCCAAATACTGATTCCTTCTTCGATCTAAAGACGAAGATATTCCGACTTTGCAACAATTATTAGAAGAAGACCTGTTAACTATTATAGAAATAAAGAATGACCTCCATTTGAAGCGGTCGTTATCACTGACCTCTGTGATTGGCTGAAAGCATCCTATCACGAGCCCTATTCTTCCACTACCACTGACGAGTCAACACGGACAAATTTAGTCCGTAAAACTCAAACAACAGCTACATGGTTTCTGGAAGAACACAACATAGGAACGAAGATATTCCAACAATTACTGCAATGTATCCAAAAACTGATTCTCTCTTCAACCTAAAATGAAGATATTCCGACGTTGTAACAATTATTACAAGAGCTGTTAACCGAACGAACTTTACTGTCACCAGTTAAGTCCTCGCAAAAAACTACTGTTTTTTGCAACGATTTTAAAACCCATTTTTTTCTATCTTCGCCTTTTCCTTCCTCTTTCTGATATAAAGCTCATTTTTCCACTTAAGTTTGGTGATTTGTTTTGTCTCGCCGTGTTGCGACAATACTCTTTTCACCCTTATTTTATTGGTCACAGAAAAAGTTACCCAGACCCTTTCACTGGCTTTTTTGACGAAGGTCAAGTGGAGCGAAGTTTAGAGAAAATATTTGATGTTGACTCTTTACGCATAGCTCCTGAATATGATTCCATTTGTGAGTATGGCAAAGGAAAAATCAAAAAATAAAGTCTGTGTCATCTAATCACCGAGTAGCCCTCTCCGTTTTTTTAAACAGAGTCGTCAGTAATCCGAACAATAAAACTTATTCAATGAATATGTGGAGGTATTCCAACAACAAGAAAAGGAGAGTATCATAGAACGTTTCTCCTGAAAATTTGACAAATCATATTTGGATAGCACATAGTCCCGTCTTTAAGGCAGAGGCACAAAGCACTACAAAAATTAGGCCAGTTTTTAATTGATCTTTAAAGACGCAAGGAAAAAGCTCCTTGAAGGAAGCACCCCATCCAGGGATCAATTTGATGGGGGATATGCTGGAGCTACTGCTATTGTTTTGATCCAATAATTATTTTATGTTGGTAGATATCAGGAAAGCTTATCTCATGATAAAAATAAAATCCATTGAAGACCGTAAAAGGTTTTGTTTCTTCATGAAAGACGGAGATAAGCTAATTTGTTTTAGATACACTACCATTATTTTTGGTTTCAATGCTAGCTCTTTCATCTTGAATTTCGTAATAAAACACCATGCAAACACCATGCAAATATGTATTTTATGAAAACCTATGTTTGCAAGTGAGCATGATAAATATGTTTAGGTATTGAATATTAAGGATAACATCTATAAAACACAAAAAGATGCAGCAAAAGATAGAATTCAAAGCTGTAGTGCGATCGGATGAGAGATGACAGCCTTTAGATTTAGTCAGAAAGATAAAGGAAAGATGAGAACTATTTTATTATTTCCAATATGTTTAAAGCATATTTTGATATATCCAAAGGAAAATATTAGATTCAGCCAATTCATAGTCATGTTAGGATTTTATAGGACGTAAAATATTAATAACTAGCTTATAATTTAAGCTAGCTCCTGCGGAGGTCTCTTGATTGAGCCTTCATAGCAATAGGTATGGAGGAGTAGATGCGATAAACTACAAAAGAAATCAAAATTGATCGCTGCATTTAAGTATTGTATCAATATTTAAGCTTACCTTTTAAAAGCTTAGTCATAATTCTTCTGCCGCCACTTAATTTAAAGAAAATTTGATGTACGTAGGTCCTTACCTTCTGTACAAACAATTATTTTTATTTCATGGTTGACTTTCGCTGAATTTCACAATTAATTTCGATTATTCCCAAATTTATTTCCAAGTTATAAAAATTGTTGTACAAAAAATTCGTCACAAAAATCGCCAAAAACAATCGGAGTAATGAAACTTGGGAATTCAAAATTTCAGGATTGCGGGCCTGGATTTGGCAATGAATATTATTAATTTGTTCACGTAGTCGACCTGATTCCAAAATGGTATGATATGTTGGGCTACGGCCTCTACAAGTAAAGCTGAATACACAGACAATTTTATTTTGAAACATTGTAATTTGAGAACAGTATTTTTTTCATTTGAAATGTGCTATTGGAAGTTAAAGAGTTGTGTTCTTTTAAGTTGAAAAAATGTGACAGAGATACATTGACATCCGCATTTATTATATAGAAGTAATATGACTTTCAGTCTTTTGATTATATATATATATATATATATATATATATATATATATATATATATATATATATATATATATATATATATATACATATATATATATATATATATATATATATATATATATATATATATATACTAGACACGCGCACACACACACACATATATATATATATCATTATCTTTCGAAGAGGTACTGAAAAGTTTTAAAATCTGGCCTAATGACCAAACATCAGATTTTTTGGGAAGGTTTCTTGGTCAAGCTGAGAACTTTTCAGCACACTTTCGTAAAAGAAAACAATTTAAGAAGGTTATAGTTTTTGTTTTCAGAAATAATTTAATATACCGTTGAACTTTCATATGCATTTATATTAAATAAACACTTCAATCTGGCCTTTTGAACAATTGCAACCAACCAGATATAATGTAATGATTATGGGTCTTTATATATATTCGAAGGTATCCATTATATCATTGTAGTTTTACAACTGCCTATGTTTGAATAGAATATTTCTGTTTCAACTTTAACATTAGATACAAACTATACTCAGTAATGTTTAGAATTTTAAGATTTTTTAACGCACTTCGGAATACTAATTTCTTGAAATGTTTCAAACAGGAAATCTATTTTATAATGTTATGTCTTTAAGGCTTGTTATGTGTGAAAGAGAAAAACAATAGTTTTCATTTTCAAAGC
The DNA here is from genome assembly GCA_963932145.1 of Acanthosepion lycidas. Lineage (NCBI taxonomy): Eukaryota > Metazoa > Mollusca > Cephalopoda > Sepiida > Sepiidae > Acanthosepion > Acanthosepion lycidas. The sequence continues at coordinate 42,448,929 of OZ010601.1, read as the reverse complement.
ATAATTGAATCGTGAGAATTCTTGTTTTGTAATTTTTAATATTATTTGAATTATTTTTCCTGTTGTCTCTGTTTTCACCTTTCATATCTATAAACGTTTCCTGTTGTTCTTTTTTGTTATCCCTCCTACTGAATTGTCACTGATTTTTAAACGCACACAACTACTTTCTCAGAAATCTGTTCGCCTTTCATTCACAAAGAATGTTGCAGATTTTGGGGGATTTAAATTTACACTTTGTTCAGACTCTGCCATACTAAATCCTTTTTCTTCACACTCTATTTATTTTCCGTTCTTTTGTCTTTTGTACACAACAGCAATGCAGTCTGCTCTTATTGTTGACGAGCTCGATTTGTCTTTATTTAAATTAACCTCATAAAAAAGATGGCTTATTGATTAATGATGAATTTTTAGAATTGCTTTCTTATTAGACTAAAAGGTTTTAACAGATGACGGAAAATGTGACAATGAAATTTGAAAGCGCATTGGAATAGTGAAAGATGCATTCGAAAAGCTAAAGAAACAAGAAAGTTTCGTTAGAAATCAAGCGTTCTCGATTGATATGCAATACCAATTCTTCTATATGACAGTGGATGCTAGATAATTTTATTTTTCTCCCACAGGAAGAGACTTGAGGCAATTAGGAAGTTTTAAGGAAAAAAAGGACGCATATTTACAATCAGGAAAGACAGATTAAATTTTTACGATACATAATGAGGAAAGAAGGATTGTGGAATTTGACACTCAGAGGACATATTGGAAGCGCAGGAAATAGAGCGGAAACAGTAAGTAATCTAACGAGCTTGTGTAAATGGATGACAGGATAATGAATGGGAGGAACAATAAGGAGACAAACATCGCTGAGATAAAAAGAATAGGAAGTTGTAGTGAGGCATGATTGCACACGCCCTGAAAGGACACGACGCATGCAAGAAGAAATGTTAGAGAAGAAGTTACCAAATTGTTGTTTTATGTGCTTTGTATCGCAGTCTACTAGAAATATTCTTTTGAGCATTTTGTGGCGAAGATATATCATCTATTCTTTTCATTCAAAGTAAATATATAAATATTCCTTGGTTTGTATTATATGTATATATATAATATATATGTATTAGGTTGGTGCAAAAATAATGACGTATAATGACGTATAATGTCGTTTTTTGACGTATTTTTAACGTCAAAAAACGACATTATTACGTTATTATTTTTGTCCCAACCTAATATATATCTGCAAATAAGACTTACAATGTTCTTGGCTGCATCCTTAATAGTTTCTGTTTCGCTAATAAAACAGAGACAATTTGACAATATCCAGATCAGTTATTTTTCAGAAGGAAAAAAAATTAAGTGGTAAAGTAATAAAAATATTGCCCAAGTAGAAGATGAATTTTCAATTAACTGAATACAAATTAAAATGAATAAAAAATGTTTTAGATACAAACAGTTGTAGTGAATTTTTAAGAATGCCGACATTTATGATTAGGCAAGCAAAACTAAACTGCTTTGAATCAACTGAGAGAACCCTTTCTGCCTTCCATAAGCATGGCTGATGCTAACCTTCAGGAGAATGACTCATTCCGCCTTCTCGGGCTAATGTTTACTTCTGACATGAAATGGAAATATTATATTGAATCAACTGCTAGGTCTGCTGCTCGGAAAGTTGGTTCACTTTCACATGATAAACAATTTTTCTCACCCGAATCTATCTTACATATTTATTGCTACCAGATATGGTCTGATTCTCCTGTTGCATATTTAGAGATCTTTGATAAAATTCAAAGAAAAATCTGCAATATTATTTGTCCTGACCTGGCATCTCGGCTTCAGTCACTTTCCCACTGCCGTAATGTAGCTTCCCTGTGACTTTTCTATTAATAATATTATGTTAACTGTTCTGACGAACCTTCTTCTATGAGATCTGGTTTTTATGAATTTAAACGTAGTACTAGATTAGCGGCAAGTTTTCATCGTCTTTACAGTTACAATACCTCTATATATGTTCAACTTCTATGCTGACAGTTTCTTTTCTCGCACTTCTCTTTGTGGAAATCTTTTCTGGCTTCTTGCTTTTCCGTCAAGTTTGATCTTCAAGTATACACTGTCAATCGTTATCTTCTGTTTACTTAATTCCTGTTATTTTATTGTTCTTTCTCCTTAATAAGGTTTTTTATTTCTCATATTCTTTCTCACTAAGTAACCACCAGCGTCTTGGTGTCTTTGTTGTCTTTTTTGGGGTGAAATGATAAAAAATATAAAGAAAGCAAGCTTGTATGTTTAGAAAGGAAAATTAAAGGACTCATGTGCACACGCCAGCCCGTGCGCGCACGCACGCACGCACACACAAACAGACACAGAGATACACGAATACACAAATATGCATACTTATAAAGAAGCACCGATGAATGTTGTGATCAATTTTCTACAATGATGAATCAGTTACCTTGTAAATTGTGGCTTGTAATAAAAATAAACTGCCATATGTAAAGCTCTAATCGATAAAACATTTAACTTCTTTCTTCTACATGTCTTGTCCCCTCGGGATGTGGCCGATCATGGCTCTCCACAATTTCCTCCCTTTTCTAGCTATTAGTAAAGTCTTTTTTACTATCTCTCCTAATCCCTGTTCTGCAAACCATTTACACAAGCTCGTTAGGCGGGGTTATTCGCTGCTTTCCCCTGTCCTTCTTGCCTTCAACCTGTCCTGTGAATGTCAAATCTTTTTTAGCTCTTTTTCTCCCTTATGCGCTTTAAAAATTTCAACTGTTTTTCTAATTCTAAATATAAGTGTCTTTTTTGTTTCCATTTTTCTAAGTTTCGATTTTCGTTGCTCACGTGTTCAGTACATGAGATTCTCAGCATCCTTCTGTCCAGGGATATCTCGTCCAGTTCTTATTTTGTACTGTTCAGTTATTGCTCGCGGAACGATAAGAATATACACCCGTAAATTAAATAAAGTGTTCATTTCGAAAGTCCCAGAAGGTTACCCGGATCGAAAATTGCCTGATGAAGGCGGGGTGAACAACAAAGATCGGGACAATAACGTACGTGTAAATAATGAAGAAACATTGTCTGGAATGAAGATACTTTTTATTTTTTACTTTTTGATTATTTAAAAAGGTCTTCTTTCAATAACTTACAATAATTCTCTACAATTATTTTGATACCATCATCACGTGTGAAAGAATTTGTAAATCTGTAATTTTACTCACTAAAATCCTATCCCAAAACATTACTCCACATCTATACTGTATTTTGTAGATGTTATAGTGGAACACCCCTATTCTATGGTTAATAGACTCTCCCACCTATAATAAGTAGGAGTAGTAAGAGTAACGAGGAGTCGCTGAGAGAAGTCGCTCAGTGGGTCGGCCGCTCAGTCGATGCCAGACGACCGTTCGTCGGATACTAAAGTATCAGCGACCACAACTAGATTACTCTGCGTCATACCTATTATATCAAGTTCCTAACGTTTTGTACGTCGAACCTATTATAGGACCGACTTAGTACAAATACAAGCCTCCACTGTGAAAACATTGCATAACAGTAGACAAGTTAGTTGTCTGTTTCAGTAAAGGGTATAAAATCTGGCACAAACATCAACTGCATCCAAGGTAGCTGTGCATTCATTCCAAAAATGATTGTTAAGAACTCATTTACATGTACTTTTTCACGCAACTTGAAAATTTCTCTTTGTGATGTTTACGTAAAAATATTTGTTTCCTTTCATGTCCCATGTTCTTAATATTCAGTCTTTTGTTTTTGTTCTTTACATTTACAATTTCTTCAAATACTTTATTACTACTAAATGTACTTGTTATGCTTATTACTCTGGTAAGATTTAAAAATATTTTGAAACATTCTTAAAGATACTTTTGTTCTTTTTTTGCTCTATTCATTGTTCAATTTTTTCCTGAAATTGTGTTCCTATCACTCAACTTTGCAATGTCTTGTCTACCTTTTGATATTATGCCATTCTTATATATTTAAAAAAATAATTACCAATTATTATATATATATATATATATATATATATATATATATATATATATATATATATATATATACTCAAACTACTCTTAAGAAGATAATTTTCGGGTGAAACATTCAATTTTATCAGCAGATGTTAACATCTCAAATTGATTGAAAAGAAGAGAAACTTATTTACTACACTATTACAGATCTGCCGGTAATCACGTAATCACGTATCAAAGTTTATATATATATATATATATATATATATATATATATATATATAGTAATTGATAACTCATCTGGGGTATCCTTAACTTTCCACCTAGAACTGAGTCTTGTTTGAGTGATATGCATATAATCCCTTCTATGCCTTCTTCTATCGTCTCTAACCTGCATCAGCACAATGTATGTAGACCTGATGGTATTACTGCAATAGTTATTAAGAATTGTTCTCTCGAACTGACTCTTGTTCTCTCTAAACTGTATAATAAGTACATCTTGTTTTTCTGCCTGCTGGAAGTCCTCATCTGTTGTTCCAGTTTTTAAGAACTCTGGTGAACAATCCGACCCTTTCAACTATCGGCCTGTTAGCTTTCTACTCCTTTTTGGGAAACTGCTAGAGGCTCTAATCAATGTTGAATTGGTTAAATGTCTCACATCGTAGAGCCTTTTTATCATAGCAGCAATATGGCTCTCGTTTCTCCAGGTTAACTGCTGTTGTACTGACGATAATTGTCTATCAAGCGTTTGATAAAAATGGTGAATTCAGGGTTCATCATTTAGGTTTTCCCCACAAGCAGAGAAGTTACGGTGTCTCCGGACACATTTTGAACTGATCCAATCTTTTCTATCGAATCCTGAAATGAAAGTAATCCTGAACAGCCACCCTTCCAGTTCCTTTCGTACTAATGCAGCTGTCCCTCAGGGTTCCATCCTTAGTTCTACTTTGTTTTGATTTTCATTAATGACCTTCCACATGGAACCAGCTCTCAACTTGTTATCTACATTTACGACACAGTCATTTACTCCTGTCACTATAGTAAGTCTGATAAGTTTGATACGGTCAAAATGGCAGCTGATAACCAAACGGCTTTTGGTATTTTGTTAACTGGGGTAAAAGATGGCTGGATAATCTTGACAATTCTAAAACTAAACTGTCATTAATCATCTTGAGACAACAATCTCTGCCTTTCATTAGCATGGCTTATGCCGACCTCCTTTTTGGGCTAACGTTTTCAGCTGACATGATGTGGAAAGACTATATTGAATTGCTTGCTAGGCCAGCTGCCAGGAAGTTTGGTTTACTATGTCGTGCGTGACGGTTATTCTCTCCAGTTAGTCTTACACATCTATAAGTCTACTATTCATCCATGATTAGAATGTTGCATATATAGTCTGGTGCTCCTACTATTTATCTAGGGTTCCTTGATAAAATCCAAAGAAGAATCAGAAATATTATTGGTCCTGAGCGGGCGTCTCGGCTTCAGTCACTTTTCCACCACCGTAAGGTTGCCTCCCTTTCCTTTTCTTTAAATATTTTCATGGTAATTTTTCGGATGAGCTCTTCTCTATGGTGCCTAGACTCTTCGAATTATAGCACTGAATTAGACTGGCTACGTGGTCTCACTAATTTACAGTTGAGCTGGCTAGATGTAATCGTAAATTCTTTACACGCACTTTTCACTTGTGGAGTTCCTTTCGGCTCCATTCTTTCCAATCAATTTGAATCTGCAAAAATTTAAATGCATATCAATCTTTATCTGCTACTCCCTGATTCTTCTTCTTCTGTTCTCGCTCCATAGCAATCTTCCTGTTTCTAAGTCTTCCACACCCAGTAACCATTTGCGTCACGGTGGCTTTACTGTTTTACTTGGGGTGAACTCGATTAAATAACAGTATATATATACATATTTGACAGCACTGGAGTTGTATAACGGAAACTTAAACAACCAAACTGTTTAATGACAATTTTATGGTGAAAACATTGACTTCGGTAAAAATATGTGAGACATTGCTGATTGATGAAATTTTATTTTTATGATTTTATATAAAACGATTTTTCCTGTTTTCAGTCTCGAAGTGATAGTGTTCACTTTGGATGCTCTGAGACACTGCGAAACATCTTGTCGAGTATGTCAGAAAATGAAAAATATTGTGTCAATGGAGGGACCATCAGATATTTATGAAAGCAATTTTTCAAGAATGGTTTTGTATTATAAAATTCATATAAAGACAAAATCAAAGATATATTTGCTTTATTTTGTATCGATCCTTCTATTGTGCATATCGAATATTTTTCGTCTTTTACTAAAAGAGTATTCTGTTGTTTCTAAATCTATAATACATGTTCTTCATGAAGCCGTTAAATTTTATCAGAATGATAGTCAAAAGAAATGTAATGGATGAGTATTGAAATTGAAACGTGGCAAAAACAAATCACTGACTCAAATAAATATATGAAAGCGAAATGGATGTATCTAGAAACTGCTACATTTTGAAAATGTATCTTTCCATTTACTGAATAGTTAATTAATACGAGTTTAGTCCGACGAAAAGTCGAAATACTCATATAAAAGTACATGTGACAAATTTTATGAAGCGAAACTCATATACTTCTTTTCTGTGGTATAAGGAAAATATACTGTTTAGGTAAGAAATATCAGGAAGTCAAGTTATTTGTTATGAGACATGTAGTTCATTCTTTTAATAATAGCAGCGGCTTGGAAAATAATTTTATCTTAAAATCAATTTTTGTTTTAGAACTGAACTCAAAACATTGCCATGATCAAGCTGCATCAACTTATTTAACCTATATTCCTATTTATTCTTTGTACTCTACATTTCGACAGACACTAATGGTATATGCGTATGATTCTTTGTGTTACTTTGGTTAATTTGTAGCTATTCATACAAAAATCACCCAATGGCACATAAGTCTTTTCAAAAATCACGCTCTTTGCTCTAAAGGCAGCGGCGGTAGAGTGACGATATTAAGCTTTATGTGACTTGATTTTATGAATAGATATCATTGACATACACACTCACACCTATATATATATATATATATATATATATGTATGTGTGTGTGTGCGTGTGCACAAGTGTGCGTGTGCACAAGTGTGCGTGTGTGAGTTTGTGTTCGTGTGCGTGTGTGTGTATGTGTGTATGTATTTATTCTATGAATGAATAGGTAAATCCTATTCATTCTTTGGTTGGAAAAAAAGGAAACAACTTCCGTTGGGGCAAATGAAGAGGAGTTGATGAAAAGAAACTCATTGTATTCTGATGTTGCTTGCCAGTTTTCTATTAACATATAGACACCAATACTCTATGTACATTTATGTCTTTTTGCCATGAGTCTTTCTTATAGAAACTCATGAAAATCGTGGTTTATATCTTATACTCCCATAGGATAGGTTTCTATTTTATAGTTATGAAGAAGTTATACTTTCAAAATCAACGGCTCTTGCACATGCATTAGATTCTCAAAAGCATACACACAAATAAACTCAAATGGAATATTTTTAAAATCTTGCATCTTTATAGTAGAATTTTCTGCATACGAATCGATTATCTGAGTCGATCATTTGCTTTTGGTAAGATTTATGCTCACAATTTAATATTCAGCAGAACGTGCAAGCAGTTTTTTCATGTTTAAGTAATATCGTATTGATGGCTCTGTCAGCAGTTTTACACAAACAGTAAAAGAAAAACTTTAAATTATTTCAGACCATATTTCTGATAAACGTGTTTTCATTGAAATTTACAATATTTTCATACTGTAAAGGCAGGAAAAATCAACATACTGATTTTTACTGCTGCTTTAATATAGTTACAAAAATATCTGTGTACAGCTTTGAAGTTCTTAAATTAATATATGAAAGTGTAGAAAACCTTAGAAGTTTTAATTTCAGCTACAAATTATAAACAAAGACAAAATTAACCTTGTAAAAAGTCAATGTTTTTAAAAATTTTGTCACTTGTTAACCTATTGATTAAAATCTAAAAATGAAATATATTTTAAATTGTCATAAAAATATTAAAGTTAATCGAAGTCAGACAATTTCTGATGTATTTTTGGACGATTTATCAGCAAACAATAAGAAAAGACTTCAAAGATTTCGTTGTAAATTCTGCAATAAGTAAGTAAAAAGAAAATAAGGTAAATTATTCGTTAGAAACAGGTTTTAAAATGTGAAAAATCTCATAGAAAATACTTCGATCATCACTTTTCTTACTTCAGAACCCGCAGAATGAGTGCAGCATATCAAACACGTGGCTTATCGAGTTTGTATTTTTCTTTGTATAAAGATCAATTATAAATTAAAAATGAATCCTATTCTGGGATTTTTTTTTATAGACAATATAATTATATCAAGATGTTCCAGCAGGCATATCTTTCTTTTGCACAGTATCACATATAAACAGGATTTTCAACGCATAGATAATCACCAAAACATTTGCAGTTGGGTTCAGAAAACAAGTGCAGGTTAGGTGTCGGTAATCTCTTCAATTTTTTCCGGATGTCGAAGATATAAAACTCACAAGAAAGTGTAGAATATTTGGATAAAAATGGTGAAACTTCGGTTGTTGCCTTCGATATTTCGTAGGCGTTTGACAGGGTCTAGTATGCTCGTCCTCTTCGCAAGTTAAAGAGTTATGGGGTTTATGTTCGAATTTTTGATTTGATTCAATCTTACTTGATAAGTAACCGTGAAATGAAGGTCGCCTTGGACTACCACTCTAAATATTTCTACAGGAGTGCAGGCTATATCCTTAGCCTTACATTATTCTAATTTTTATCAACGGTATTTCCAGTACCATCGGTTCTCGACTAGATATCTATACTATTGACACAACTATTTACTCCTCTCTTAATGGTAAGTATAATAGCTTTGATAAAGTCAAATTGGCAGCTGAACTCGAAAATGATCTGCAATCTGTTGTTGACAAGGGAAATAAATGGCTTGTTAATTTGAACGTCTCCCAAACTAAAATGCCCTATTTCATCTTGTAAAATATTTTTCTTATCTTTTGAAGACATCAACTTTAATTTTCTTGAAATGGAGTTGAGTTAGAATACCTTCTTTCAAATTGTCTCGTACTATATTTGACTATGAAAACGTATTTTTTAAACCTTAACTTTAAAAGGTTAATGTCATTAGAGAAAAACGATGGCAGATAAATCACTTAATATTTGATGAGAATTTGCTTCTGATTTCTTGGGTGTTAGTTATTTTACTAGTAAATATTTTGATATCATCGACACATGCAGTCTGTGACAACAGAATACAACAATATTGATAAACGCTACATTTTTTGAATAAGTGAATCGGCCATATTTAATAAGTTAGAAGAGGACATGACTTTAATAAAAGGTTAGCATAAATGATAACATCCTTTGAATTTTTTTCAATAAAGCAGATTCGAAATTTGTTCCAGTGCTTTCTTAGAGCGTTTGGAAAAATGCTAAAATATAAGTACTCGAAAATATTGATATTTCTTAAGTCTTGGTATATGGTGCAGTTTTTACTTGTCATACTTTTTGAAAACATGATTTTCTCTGAAAACATTTAGCTTTTTTTTATTATAAGATTTAACTTTCAGTTACATTTTCATATTGAATATACGTCATACATTGAATGTACAGCATACAATAATAATATAGTAAGTAAAACTAAAACACATCTAAGCACACGCAAAGGTATGAATATATATTTTATTAACCGACATTTTTATCTAGAGTCAAATGGGAAATATTTCTTTGTTCATGGCAACTGAACTACTCAAAACTGATTTTTTTGGTTTTTAAAAATTAAAGCCATTAAAATCGATATCGTCATTTGCTTCTTTTTTTTAGAAAAAGGAAATAAATTAAGAACATATGAAAAAGAATTAATATCTGTTCAAAACCTAGTTTATATTGTTGGTTTACTGAAAAGAAGAGGAAATAAAAAAATTATATGCAGTAAAATATTATTGCTATTCCTATATTCATAGATGCAAATCTTTTGAAAACTGCCACAAAAAACATTTCCACGTCTTGGAGGTAAACACGTCAAAAGTTCTCGGTTAGCATGAATATATAAGTTAATATAAATATTTAACACAGTCAGCGTCCATTTATATATGTATGTATTTGTTTTATGATTCTATGTCTCTTCAGGATCGAGGTGATCATAGTTCTTCATAGCTTTCCATAGCTTCCTTTAATATATGCGAATTGCCACAACATCGTGAAACACATGTTACAACATTATGAAACACGTTACAATATCGTGGAAAATATAGTGGCATAGCTTTCTGTTGCTTTGTCTTCGATTTTTGAATTTAGATTTTTCCTTCTCCCAGACTGTCACCCAAGGCTAGGAAGCCTAGTCTACTCTGTTATTTATATATAGTTAGGGGAAGAACAGATAGATTCATGTTCTTTTTAATTCCGAAAGTAAATGCAGCAAAGTTGGTCTACACTATACTTCTCGTATATGACGATTTCTCCGGAAAAATTAGCTCAACAAAAATCTTCATTTGTTCTGGTTTTAATGCGAATCAATTTCAATGATGAAATCTTCATAAATTTTAATGAAATAGATAAAAATTAACTGTTTCCGTTGGATTCAAAATGTTTTAATTGCGGTATTTTATGATTTCCTTAAAGATATAAAACCAAATCCAATCATTACTGATCTTTCAATTCCCGATTACGAAAAATTGGATTGAAATTTATTTTTTTAATCACAAAAAATTATATTATATCCTGATAAAATTAGTTTCAAAGAGAAAAAAGCCTCAAGTAAAACTGAATGTAATTTTTTACAGAAATTAGAAATAAACTTAATGAACAAAATGAACAAAAACAATAAAAATAGAAGAAAGAAAAGAAAAAGAAAAGAAAATAGTATAGATACGACCTCTTCCCGTTTGTTTCTATATATGAAACGATCATTAAGCATTTATTTTATGAATGTTTTCTATTTTATAGGTTTCTCCAGTTTTATCAATTATTTTACAAAGTATTTCTTATTGCCATTACTTTCCGCCAATTGAAGGCATACTCTGGCACTCATAAATATATGCGCTGAGGTATTCTGGATGAAACCTCAACATGGAGAGTTTGGGAACAACTATAAGAAAGAGAGAAAGTTATTTCTCAGAAGTTTCATTACTTTTCTTAACATTTTATACATTACACACGTTCTTTTGCCAAATAATTTTAAATCAATATTTACGCGAAGACAATCGAGCAATCTGCAGACTGTAAGTAAATTTTCATTTGGTTTTCAGATCTCAGTTGCCGACAGAAAAAATATCGGTAAATTTTTGGCATGGAATATGAATTTATTTCTCTTTGAAAACCCCTGACACTTATCATATACGACAGTAAATCTTCGATGCTTCTTTTTGAAGCCAGCAGCACATTTATTATTTAATTTTTTAAAAGTAGTTTGTCAAAGAGAGACTGACTTCTCAACAGAAACTGCATTGAAGTTTCTATTTACTTACCTTTGAAAAGTGCTATGTAAGTGGCATTCGAAAATAAAACGTGTAACTAGAATTAAGAAACAGGAGTTCTGTTAAGCACTTGTGTTATCTAAATGCTTTTCAGTTATTTTGGAAAACTATATTCGCTTGTGTCCTTATGCGATTTATTTTTATACAGTTCATAAATAATGAATTCTATTTTGCATAAAATAAACTGTGCAGAATTTGACACAAACTCGTCACGATCAAGTTACATTAAAAATATAAAAGCGAAAGTGAATATTCAAATTTAGCTGGAATTATTATAGATGTGAATGATACGTTTTGCGATTTGTACATAAGGTGTAACTATTTTCGTTTGCACTACAGAGTGACAATTAACAAGAATTTGAAGAGAAAATGTCTACGTAAAATGATTTGTAAAACGAGTAATGTAAAAATCAGTTAAGAAGGAATTAATCAGAATCGAATTAATAAACCTAATTATAAATATGGTGTAACACTTCAAAAGAATCTACGGCTTTTACTACATTAAAGAAACAAAAAGCATCTAATGCAAGGAATGTTAAGTCACTGTGTTGTGCCCATAAATCTTTCTTGTCAAAGTTCATCTTGCAACTTTGCAAATCTACCATTTGCCCGTTCACTGAATACTGCTGTCATATCTGGTCTGGTGCTTCTGCTATTCATCTTGAGTTTCTTGACAAAATCTAGAGAAGGATCTGTAATTTAATCGATCCTGACTTGGCATCTCGACTTCACTCACTTTCTCACCGATGAGACTTCGGTTCTCTCTTTTTCTACAAATATTTTTATGGCAACTGCTCTGACGAGCTATTTACCCTGGTGCTTCGACTGCATGAATGTAAGTGTACCACTAGATTGGCATCTGAGTCCCACTCGAAATAGCTAAATGCAACCGCCACTTCTACTCTAACAGTTTATTTTCTCATACTTCCCACCTGTGGAACTTTCTCCCGTTGACTTGCTTCCCTGATAACTACAATCTTCAAACATTTAAATGCAACGTCAACGACCATCTTTTTGAATCCCATTTTTTTGAATCCCATTCATCTTTTGTTCTTTCCTCAATCCTCCTTATACGCAGTCTTTTCTCTCACTTTCACTCCCTGTAACTTCTTGCGTACTAGTGGGGTGAAATAGTTGAAAAAAAAGATGCCATTGAATGATGTATTCTGTTACTGTCTCATTTCATTAATAAAATATTGAAAAGTTTAATTCTTTATAAACTCAATTTGGAAAAGAACTACTACAGTAACTTCATTTTTAACTTTGATGGATTTTCTTTAAAAAAGAATAAATGACGCCATTATGTTAGTCTCAAGTTGAAATAACAAGCAAACTGAATGATGATACCTGAAAAATTTATCAATATCAAGGGAAAAATAATTGAAAAGGAATCTTTCGGAAATTGAAATTGCCTGTAATAAAAATTGCTTGCTTAAAATTACTGTAAAGTTAGATCAGAAAAGCAGGATGTTTCTGCATCGATATTAAAAAAGCTAACAAACTTTGAGATAAAACAATTGAGAATTATTTGTAAATAATTTTGTGATTATTTATAATTTAATTCACGACTTTAATTTACAATATTAATTTAAATGTTTTACATTATTTTCGTAAAGCCATCAAAATAATTTTTAAAGGTCGAACACTTGTAATTTTATTTTTCATACTTCTATACTTTTGCGTCGGTTCATTTGTTTCATTTTCAAAAACAGCTTTAAACACAAAAATAATCGAAAATCGCTTTTGTGTCCATGATATGAGAGAGAGAGAGAGAGAGAGAGAGAGAGAGAGAGAGAGAGAGGGAGAGAGAGAGAGAGAGAGAGAAAGCGAAACATCAGCCTATTACACTTTTTATTACTATCTGTTTGAGTATGAACGGTAACTCTTTGAAAGCGATTTTTTTATTTTTGTTTCCTCTCCATTAAATGATACTAATTATCAAACGATGATTGTTTATGAGAAGAGTACACGTCGAGCTAGAATTTTGTCAGCTCACATGACTATATATAGAAATATATATAATCATTTCTGAATATATAAAATAATTCTAGAGTTTAAAAAGTGAATTGAATGCCTAATTGTAAATATGACTTTATTTTTAAATCTTCTATTTTAGACAGTAAAATGTTAATATATTTATTAAAGAAATGCAATTCAAGTTTTTTTTTTATTGGTGGTAAGCAATACCAAAATTCTGATCTTTTCATAAATTTATCTGAGATAAATTAGTTACTCGTATATCTGAATTACATTATTTCACCCGTCAGACACAGATACTCGTGATTAAAGTTACTAGTTTTATTTAACACACACACACACACTATCGAAATGTTTAAGCATCAAAATGCAATAATAGAAACTGGAAAGATTCCGACGAAGAAAAGAAAATCACACATTTTTATCGGACGATTATGTCAGTCCTCATGTCTGTAAAGGTTAAAGTATGTACTTACATCTTAATTATATAAACACATACCAGATTATATTTATTGATATATACATTGTAAATGTCATCTTTCTGTTTATGTACAGGTAAAGTTCAAATGTTACATGAATGAATATAAATATAGAACTAAATTCAAGAGTTATTCCTTAAGTCAAGAAATGCTATTATTTAAGACCATTTTCTGAAGCTTCTATAGTGTTTCTTCTTTTAAATTTACTTTGCAACTGTCTCCATATTAGACACAAAGCTAAAAGTACCATCAGAATTCAAGTAGAAAAATGACCAGTTTTGTATTATTTTGTTCCCTGCCTTAAATTACAATGAATCGGAAAGAGTTAAACAACAATTTTTGTTATATTACCAATAACTGTTTTAATAGCAAATGCAAATGCCAAAAAAGAAAAAGAAAAACAAAACAAACAAAGACAAAACAAACAAACAAACAAAAACGAAATGCTTGCCTTTATTATTTATTTATATATATATCTTTTTTATATATTGGAATCAATTTGTTAACGTTTTATTTCCCTGTTTCTTGAAACCCTTACCTTTTTTGCCTTGATAAATAAGACAATTTAAATCAAAACATTGTTGAATGCATACTTTTCTAGAAAAGATGTGAAGAATCAATTTTTTCTAGAAGTAGATGTGATTCACATTACAAAATATCAGGAAAAAAATAAAATGTTTACATTATATAAAATCTTGGCGGTACAAACAGAGAAAAACATCTACATCATGATACATAAAATCAGTAAAGTATTCTCACAATATAAAGTTTTATAAATGCTCTAGACTTTTATATATACATGTTCGTAGCAATGACATTTCATATTCGTCAATCACACGATGTTATTGGAAAACAAAATTAATTAGATATAATTAAATTGTGGTAAATCGATTTAACATCACTGTGCAGTTTATTTGTAGATTTCATGATGTATATTCTTTTTAATACTTTTCTTCTTATATTTATTACTCTGTTACTTAACCAGTATATATTTGTGGATAACATCCAGAAGCAAATAACATAAAATCTTCTTTGTTTCGAGAGGTCTTGTCTATAAGTGTAAATGTAATTTAGTGCCCAACAGATCAATAAATGGAATTGTTTCTCATAGACGCTGCATAATAAGAAATAACTTTAAGCGAAAGACAGTAACCAGACTTGATGCTATTTGTAATCAAGTTTTTATCAACTTGTGGAATTATTGCAGTTATTAGTGCAAAGACATGGGCGCCATGTTGGGAACAGTAGGATTATGTTTTCTATTTTGGTCTGATTTATGACGGCCATAAAATGTTAATGGCAATAGCCGTCTGTGTTTAAGAAACTCTCATATTTATACTCTCCTCTTCCATCTGGATAAGAATATAAGGTTTTCTTGACTTTTATTTTCTATCTTAAAATATCTGCGGCAGAAGATAAGGATTTAAGAGTGAAGCTCTCTTGAATATAGAGTTTATTATAAATAGATTTTCACTCTTTCTGTATAAGTTTCATTAACTGATAAACTAATGCAGTAATATGTGAGTTACAATTTAAAGGAATGGTTCGTTCTTGTTGAATACATGAATTTTAATGAAGGAATTTAAACATTGCAACTGTATTGAGTTGTTTTACTCGAAGAAATGTATGTGTGAGATTAGCATCTCTATTGTATGAAAGTGAATGACTGTGTGTGTGTGTGTGTGAGAGTTAGAGTTCTACATCTTTCTGTAATATGGAAGTAAGTGAGGGAAAATCAATAAAGTGGAAAATTTTCCGCTTTAACGTCAACCATGTTTATGGAGTTAAACAAATTTATAACTGTTTCTATAGCAAATAATAATTCACCCTTTCATAATTTTTAATAATTGACATATATAATGTCGGCTAGAGTTTTCGATTCAATACAATTTCCAAAATCTGACCAAAGTATCAAAAATCAGAATTCTTTTGCTTGTCCCTTGTTAGTCGGACTGAGAACTTCTTTGTATTTCTTTTGTCTTTCGAGACTAAATTATTTCCGAATACTTTTAACCACGGAAGCGTAGCAATTGGCTACGTCTTTTCAGAAGAATAAAATCAATAGAGTGATCGATTAATATGTAACTATTTGAAGATATTGATTTAATTGAAGTAGAGATAACCAAAGTTTCGAGTATGGGAATTATCATCGATCGTATCGGTTGTGAAACAAATGAAAATAATTCTTTTTAATAGGAATTTTGTAATTATATCATTTTTAATGAGAAAAAGCTGTAAAAGAAATATATTGAGTCTTTACACGGTAACTGAGAATATTTGCTTTGATTTATCACCGATATATATATATA
This sequence comes from Acanthosepion lycidas, assembly GCA_963932145.1. Taxonomy (NCBI): domain Eukaryota; kingdom Metazoa; phylum Mollusca; class Cephalopoda; order Sepiida; family Sepiidae; genus Acanthosepion; species Acanthosepion lycidas. The sequence continues at coordinate 42,432,683 of OZ010601.1, read as the reverse complement.
TATATATATATATATATATATGAATCAGAGGAATGAATTAGTATTAAAATGTCGGCATAAAAACAAATTCATATTTCCATAATATAGGTTTTACTTAATTAGTTATTATATTTCTCTAAGTCTTAGTGAATTTCCAAGCATAGCTTAGATGTGGCATAAGCCCGAAAGTAGGAGGCACCCAGTGAGGATCGAACTCACTACTCAGTCGTAATTGTTCCAGCAAGACAAGCTTGCTAACCATTAGACCACCTCGAGGTAGAAAGGGCAGGGGATATAGCAGGAAGTTTCGGTCTAGGAACCCGCAACAAATGTGGAGAAAAATGGATCCAATGGTGCACAGCTAATGACCAGGTAATAGCCAACACATGGTTCCAATATCATCCAAGATGGTTATGTACATGGAGGAGTCCAGAAGGAGAAACTAAAAACCAAATTGATTATATAAGCATCAAGAAAAGATTCAGGAATGCAATGATTCACTGAAAAGCCTATCCAAGTGCCAATTATGGAAGTGATCATCGCCCTATTATATGTAAACTAAGAGTGAGACTGCAGAAATTGAAGAACCCTAATGCAGCACCCAAACTGCAATGCAACAAACCCCTGAGATCCTAATCTAAAAGAAAAATATATGGACAATGTGAAGAGATGATACGAGGCACACAATGGAAACTCAAAATGGGACGAACTAAGAGATGCTTTAGTGACATCAGTAAACGATATCATCCCAAAGGAGACAGGACGAAGAAGGAGAAACGAATGGATGACTAATAAGATTTTCGACATGAAGGAAAGGAGGCAGAAAACCCTGCCAAGATACGGAACGGAATACAGAAAATTACACAATGAAATAAGGACCAAATACAGGCAAGCTAACGAAGAATGGCTAAACGAAAAATGTGCAGAAATAGAAAGATTGAGTACTGCCAACAAAAGAGACATGCACAAACGAATAAGACAACAGAAGACATGCTGGTCAACAGTCTGCCTAAAATCAAAGGATGGAACACTCATGTTAGACAAGGAAAACATCTTCAACTCTGGAGTGAGTATATTGGAGAACTCTTCCTCGACGAAAGGGAACAACCGGCAATACATAGAACTACCGACGGACCTGGAATTCTGAAAACCAAAGTAAAAGTCGCACTGGCCAAACTGAACAGAAACAAAGCAGCCGGGCCAGGCGGAATTGTAACGGAAATGCTGACAGCCTTAGATGACTTTGGTATAAACAAGATCACCGAAATAACAAATGAAATCTACAACAGCGGGGATATACCGAAAGACCTCAGCAGATCTATTTTCATAGCTATGGCTAAGAAACTAGGCGCAAATGAATGCGAACTCCACCGAAAAATAAGCCCGATGAGCCATATGACAAAACTCATCATACGTATTCTGTGAATAGAATGCGCAGCAGAATCAGGCCATATGATTGGACAAGCACAGTTCGAGTTCGTTAAAGACACCGGAACAAGGAACGCAATATTCATGCTTAGAATCTTATCAGAAAGAGCGATACAGATGCAGAAGTCGCGTACCTATGTTTCATAAACTACGCAAAGGCCTTTAACAAAGTATATATCGATATATTCGGGAGGGATATCAGAATAATCAAGAACCTATATTCGCAGCAAACAGCATGCATACACTTTTAGAACGAGTTAAGTGAATATACAAAAATAGGAAGGGTCGTAAGGCAAGTATGCGTCTTCTCACCCGATCTGTTCAGCGAGGCAATTCTGAGAGAATTGGAAACCCTACCGGGATTTAGCATTGGCGGCCACAACCATAACAACATAAGATACGCAGATGACACAGTACTGATAGCAGACACGGAAATGAAATTACAAAATCTCCTAAAGAAGGTAGCAACAGAGAGTGAGAAGAAAGGACTAAGCATAAACTATAAGAAGACAGAATGCATGGTCTTCAGGAAGAGGATGACCCCAAAATGCGATTTGCAGGTCGGGAACACTAGAAGCAAGCAGACGCAGAAATTTAAATATATGGGAAGCGTCTTGACAGAGGACGATAAGTGCGACGCTGAGATCCGTAGATGTATTAGGATGGCCAAAGGCACATTCCAAAAGCTGAGCAGAATATTGCGAGACAAGAGGATTTCTTTGGTAACAAAGAAAAGATTACTGAGCTGTTACGTGGCATCTGTCCTTTACGGCAGCTAATGTTGGACGATTGCCTCAAAGATGAAGAAGAGACTCGAGGCAACGGAGATGTGGTTCTACAGAAGGATGCAAAGGATATAATGAACTGAGCGTGTGAGCAACGATGAGGTCTTCGAGCCGTTGCAAACAAGGAGGAGGTTTATACTTAATACCAGGAAGAGGCAGTTGAAGTTCCTGGGACACATAATGTGGAAGGAAGGCCTGGATAATCTGATATTCACGGGTCGAATAGAGGGAAAGAGAGACAAGGGAAAGCAGCACGTGACATACCTGACGAACTTGAGCAGGTGGATGACAGAAACTGGTCCCAGGGAGGAAACTTAGAGCTGCAAGGGATAGGAGGAAGTGGAGAGTCATGATCGCCTACGTCCTGAAACGATATGACACATAAAAAGAAAAAAAAGAACTCTTCAAATGTCGAGTGTATAACTACTTCTAATTTCTATATTCCCATCTATATTATTTTTATCTTATAAATTGTCCTCTGTTCTAAGAACTTTATTTTCTTTTATCACGTATATCTCTTTATTTATATATTTTAAGGTTGCATTTGAATATAACACTGTATTTTTATTTATTTATAACTTAAATAACTTAAGTATAATTTTGTATTTTAAAATATAACTTGTTTTTAGATATATCTTATTTTTAAATATAACTTTTAAAATTTTTTCTTTATATTTTTATTTTTAAATATATATTTTTCTTATCGTATTATATTTTCATTTTTTAATATATGTTTATTTTTAAATATAACCTATTTATTTATATTTATTTTTATTAAATATAAATAATATATTTATAGATATATAAATAAATATATTTATATTTGTATTTATTTTTATTAAATGTGAATTTTTTAAATAGATTTATAGTTACTTTAAATATAAATTATTTAAATATGATTTATTTAAAAAAAAATATAACTTGTTTTTGGAATAAGATTCATTACTTCTAAGTATGCTTTTGTATTTTTATATATAAATTTATTTATATATTTTAAAAGCTTTTAAAACCTCTTTTTATTCCTCTCCTTGGCTTAAATTTCATTCTTCATATAACTCCACTTTAATGTCATAAGGTTAATATCCGGGTTTAATTTTAAAACCTATTCTCTTTAGGACAAATACACACCATCCTCCGCTGACTACTGCCTCGTGCCTTTCGTCTGACTGAAACATTGAAATGGCTAAATTCTGTATTAGTTTCTCGACTTTTTTTGTTAGCATTCACGGCTAAATTTCGACAAGAACTCAGGTTATACCGGGGTTGAATAAGACTGATAATTATTTTTGTCGGTCGAAGTAAGCTTATTCCCCATATGGGGTTATTTGGGATTTTATCGTATATATATATATATATATATATATATATATATATATATATATATATACAGAAAAAGTTAATAGTCAGAATTGAATCAGACCAGGAAACAGTGGTATTAAAAGTGCTCAATACATGTGTCAAATTATAAAATAAAGTAAAATAACATATAAAGCTTTTAACTTTAAAAATCAGGAGGTCAGTTGAACTCCTGATTTTTAAAACATATCTATCTATCTATCTATCTATCTATGTATAGAAGTTTTCAATTTATTCCTGATGAGTTCCACGTGGATGAAACTGAGAAACATATGTATATTATTTAGTACACACACACACACACACACAGACAGATATCTATCTATCTATCTATCTATATATATATATATATATATATATATATATATATATATATATATATATATACAATCTTCATGGATGTCGTTTACATACATGTACATATCCAACCCCACATATATTATGCATATTCACAAACGCATCTTCAATCAATTATTCAGTCTTAAGTGTCACGTTCTCTTCAGGACATTAGCTATCATGGATCTCTACAGAATTGTTTTCATTAATATCTGCCAACTGTGTGTTGCAACGATTTTGAATTCGGCTTTTCTTCTCCTAGACATGTTGATAAGTGAAGACTTGAGAACTCAATCTGCCTTACAATTTGTGAGAAAAAGGAATAATGCATCTTCCACGGGCATTAATACGAAATGAACATTTAATGCGAACTTGGATCGCCGATTACAGTTCCCGCGCTGTTAACCTTCAGTTCATATACACCTATCCAAAATCATCACATATTTTCTAAAACCAGATAATCTCCACCGGGAATTAGAAAAATTTCCAATTCTGATAGTTGGTAAGAATTGTATAGTCAGTAAAGATTGGATGGTTAAAAAAACTTACATCATAGATGATCATTCATTCCTCAGGCAACTGGCCAGAGTATGAAGATAAACGAATAGAAAAATTATATATATATATATATATATATATATATATAGAGAGAGAGAGAGAGAGAGAGAGAGAGAGGAAGAGAGAGAGAGAGGAAGAGAGAGAGGGGAGGCACGGTGAAGTAATGGATAGTGGCTCGGATTGAGAAATCAGAGAGTCAAGTTCGAATTCCAGTCTAATCCATTACATTTACGTACTTACCCTTGGGAAAGGTATGAATCCTCGTCTTCTCCTACCAGAAGAAATGACAACCTACTGCGGGAAAAAATCAGCCTCGTCAGTCATTTATTGAAAGATCGCCTAAGCGTGTATCACGCATGACACATAACTTACTGATATATATATATATATATATATATATATATATATATATATATACTGATATATATATATATATATATATATATATATATATATATATATATATATATATATATATATATATATATACTGATATATATATATATATATATATATATATATATATATATATATACACTGATATATATATATATATATATATATATATATACACTGATATATATATATACTGATATATATATATATATATACTGATATATATATATATATATAATGTAATGAAAAACAAACCACTTTAAGGTACCATTACGATAATTTATTTCACCTAAATCCTTTTTTAAGGATTCAGGATCATCAGGTAAAACTTCCAACAACGAATTGAGAGGAAAAATGGGATTAGAAATTTGTATGGTAGTATGGATATATATGTATAAATAGATATACACATGTGTGAGTATAAATATACTAATATGAGGCATGTTTGAATACTGAAATTTTTTTTTTTTTTTAACGTGTATGCTGCATGGGTGTGGATGTATATGTATAAATGTTTTTATGTTTGTTTTGTATGTATATGTATATTATATGTGTATGTAAGAGTATATGTGTGTGTATATGTACTTAAACATGTGTGTTTTTATGGATTTAACTATTTGTAATCTATATATGTATATAGACGTAATTACCTTAGAATTTATATTTGGAAAATGTACATATGTATATGTATATGTATGTATATATATATATATATATATATATATATATATGTATTCTTTTTATATCTTTTTTTGTATGTAGGGTTTTGTGCTTATATATGAATGTATATGTATTTAAGGGTGTGTATGTGTATATGAGTATGTCTCTATATATATGTATATATATACGGATGATTAAATGGTTAGATTAATTTTTTGATATATAGATTTGTATATGGATATATGAATTGTATATGTATGTATATGTGTATGTATATGTGTATATATATATATGGATGTATATGTGTGTGTGTGTATGTATATATGTATATATATATATATATATATGTGTGTGTGTGTGTATGTATATATGTGCGTACGTGCATGAATTGATTTTAAATGAAATATTGGGTCTTTCTAATGACATTTTAAATTTATTTTCTTAATTTGTAATGTCCTTCTTTTGTAATATTCTATAGTTTAAGTTTTGTTTTCTTCTGAAGGGAGTTTCATTTCTAAATTGATAATTTAAATTTAAATATACCATTCTTTGACTATTAATAATAGTAATATTATTAGCTAAATTCCTTTAAAATGAAACACTTCCGAAATCACATTGATAAAATTAAATTTTAACTGTGGAATTTAACCAAAATCTATATATATATTTCAAATATTAAAATATAGATAAAGATTGTAAAATGTATATATAGTTTATGTACGAGGATAAATGAATTTTTGTGTAAATTATCTCAAGTGTTTCTATGGGTTTTTTTTTTTTGGACTTGTTAATGATCGTATGTATGTAGGGATTCACATGAATACATTTGTGAGACATATATGAATAAATGAAAATTAATATTACCCTCAAATACTATTAAATAATGAGACCTAATCTTTAATTTAGTTTACCAATATAATAAATAAATTACATTCATATATTAATTTTAAATATTAAAATAGATGTTATTGTTATTTTTTTTTTTATATTGTGGAAATACAATTAGTCGGGTGAATAATCTATTAAAATTTTAAATATTTCTTTATGTCCTAGATAAATATGTTTATTACAATAATAGTTATATTTAGTCCTGAAACTATTTACTTAAAAAATTAAAGATTTAAGTTAATAACAAAATTTTTTTTCAGACATGGAATTTTCTATCAAACATTGTAAACTATCTTTTACATAATTTTGTTAAAACAAAATTATAACAACTCCATCTCTCTTTCCCCCTCCCCCTATCTCTCTCTTTACCATAAGACTCACTTGTATACATTTTCTACAATTCATTTCCGTTTTATTAACCATTTAAAGAGGTCAAGGTTCTGTCACTCCTCCTACTCCAATATATAACATACTTAAGAGAGATATAAAATTAACCCCTCCCTATACTTTATATTGTCTGTTTAACTACCACTCTCAACCCCCTCTATTAAATTACAAAAATTACACTACCCACCAATTTCTAATCCCATTTTTCCTCTCAATTCGTTGTTGGAAGTTTTACCTGATGATCCTGAATCCTTAAAAAAGGATTTAGGTGAAATAAATTATCGTAATGGTACCTTAAAGTGGTTTGTTTTTCATTACATATTAGCTCTGTCCTCACATTGAGCTCTCAGGATTTCATCCTCTTTGGATTTACCAATTCGGTTTACCAAGTTCCTTATAACTTAACTATATATATATATATATATATATATATATATATTATTTACATTCAGGCTAATGTCTTCATGTTTGTTGTTATTAACGCAAAGTTCCAGTCTTTCAGTTCTTCGTTTTTTTTCAGGTGCCTGTAACCTTCAGGGAATTTCGAACTGAATTTGATGAAATTTTCCAATAAGTATCAAAAATATCCTTGAAATTTCTAAGTCTTAGGTAAATAGTAGGCATAACAGTTGATGTTTTATTATTTAAATTTGTTCTAGAGATGAATTGATTTAATTTTCAGAGTAATTTTCTGCTAATTGGAATTTTTGCTTCTATTTTCTAGTTCACTGTTTTTTCTTCCTTTAATAATAAAGGAAATCATTTTTAGGAAAGAACTGATTGACATAGCCATATTTACGTTTAAATTAAGTCACAATCATAAAGACATATACAACGATTTATTTAAATGAACATGAATACAGACAATAAAGTATGTAAATGTAGAGACAGAAATAAATCCAAAATTCCAAACATAATTTTATTATAAATAAATACTTTACCAGTTCATATTTTAATACAGTCAATTAAAGAGAAGTAAATGGAAGCTTGAATTAATTTTGCTTCCAAAAATTCTAATATATTGATTTTATATATAATAATGTTTACTATTCCGATAAGCCTAGTGCAGCTGTATTTATTTTTATGAAAGTATACTATCTTTTATTTTCATAGTGATTAGTTTGTGGATCCTGAGCTGTTTGTAGAAGGACAATCGATAAGTTTTTTTTAATCAGTTCAGTTTTAAGAACAAATGTGTAATAAAAATGATAATGTGTAGAAAAATACTTGCTTCTTATTTCATTAGTTTTGTGTTGGTTTGTGTTTCAGAAGATTTTAATTAAGCAATAAAATATCCAAGAAAAATTATTTAATGAACAAACCTTACTTTATCAGTAAGTCTTATCTTTATCGAGCAGATGTCAACCGGTTAGACTTCGCAATATCTTGTTATGTGAACTTATTGACCTGGGTTGTCTTGATGAAGTTTTTATTCCGTGAAGCGGATATGTTCATTTTCTTTTCTTCCTCGAAGGCAAATTAAAGAGTGACGAGTTCTTGTTTCTGTTTAATGCACCAAAACGTTTCGCTCTGTGTCACTCGACCTCTTTCCAGCCCGGTTATTTCTGGGATCAGTGACTGTATATTAAGAAAGCATTTTAGATTAGATTTGTGGATTCATTTTATTTAAAGAAAGTAAAGAATTATAAAAAGAAATGGAAAGTAATAGAAATTTGATCTAAACTGATGATGAAAAAAAAAAAAAAGAAAAAAGAAAGAAAGAAAAGAAAATAATTTTCGTTTGACTTTCTATGTTTGTCTTGTTAATCGTGTTTATTTGGTCACAGTAATGGAAAATTCTGGATTCGGTTTGATTTGATTTGAGAAGGAAAGGTTTTTAGAAAGAAAGTTAATATTTACAAATGAAAAATGCAAAAAATCACTTTCCCCCCCCCCAAAAAAAAAAGATACCAGACTGGAGAAATTGATGGAGTTTAATTAAACTCAGATGTAAAACTTATGAGGGGTGCTGAAAACCATAAGGAGATAAGTTATAAGTGGTACAATGGTTTTTTTTTTCATACTCTTATTCCGTTTGATTATCCATATATTTATAGTTTATCTCTCTCTCCAATGCTCAAAAAGAAGAAAAGAAATTAGATATAAACATATAAACTTCATATTTGTCATAAATGTGCTACTGGTCTAATAATTACAGTATTTGAGTTCTGACCCTTACAACCGGGCTCGAATCTCATCATGATCTATTTGCCAAGCAAGGGACTTCTTGAATAATAACGGTCTTAGAAGACGCTCTCATCGTACACTAAAATTTGGAAGTACTTGAAAACAATAGCGCGAGTTGACCCAAGCCTTGTGTGTGAACTAGTGTAGACGAAACTGTTGATGAAACCGTCGGTTATAAAGAAGAAATGTGCAGAAATAAATTTTTTTCCTTGTTTGACCGTTTATCTATAGATGACATCTCGATAAAAAATGACTATTCTTCAGCATCCTGGTCTATCGTGGGAATGTATTATCCTGAAAAACTCACAATGACAGAAATTCTTAAAAACAAATGTCCCCTCGTTTCGAAATGTGTACGCAACCTTTCCACATTTACTTTACAATCTATAACACGAGATTATTCTAAATTTGAAAAGACATAAAATAAAATAAATTACATCAAATCTTATTTCAAATCTAAAAACGTAACTTGAAACTGAAAAGAGGGCAATTTTTGGGAAAATAGACTTTTATTTTTCCTATTTGTTTTCCGTTTGGGGCAAAAGAGAGAATTTGAAATAGTTTTTCTTAACCAGTTTTCTTTCATATCTGATCTATCACAAACTTTTCTTATAAAATCTGATTTAACACTGTTTTAGGTTATCATTTGCTCATTTTAGCAGCTGTCCTTTCCAAAAAGTTTTCATGTATTCGAGTCTGTATCTGGAGTTAATTTCTAACTTAATAGTACTTTTTGTTTAATATGTTGTATAATTAATATAATAATAATAATAATAATAATAATAATAATAATAATAATAAATAAATAAATAAATAAATAAATAAAATAGTCAAAATAAATGCATCATTGTCTGTTATGAACTATTTTATGGAATCGGTAAACGAAAAACACACAAAAAAGTATTATCAAATTAATAAGTGCAAGAAAACAAGAAAACGAAGAAAAATGCTTGATTGCGAAGCAGACTTTTTTCTTCATTTTCTTGTTTTACTATTTCCACGTGTTACTTTTATTTTTAAGAAATTTTTTAATGTCCAATTTCCTGTATGGCAGTGAATGCTGGATAATTTTGTCACAAAAAACTTTCCAAATTGACAGACGTAATTTTTACTGATGAATGTTATAGACACGTTTGAGAGTAAAAAAAAAATGAATTTTTAAGGGAAATAGGAACTACTAAGAAACTGTTGCTGACAATCAGAAAGCGAAACAGTCTGAATTTTAACCCTCAAAAACCGAATCGAACGTAAGAGTAGCAGCGGGTAAACTACTTAAATATGGATGAACTAAAGAGTGTACCGCAAAGACTAAGGATGTATGTGTGAGCGTACGCGCGTGTGTGTGGGGGATAAATAGATAGATAGATAGATAGATAGAGAGAGAGAGAGAGAGAGAGAGAGAGAGAGAGAGAGAGAGAGAGAGAGAGAGAGAGAGAGAACCAGAGAGATTGAGTGACATTTTTAGTTATCCATACTTTTGAATAGAGAAAATTACTGAAGCATGTAAATTTATAGCGTACCTTTGAACTGTGTTGAGAGCTAACAGATACAACGTATCTACTTTAAAATAAAGTTTAATTACAAAGTAAATAAAAAGTGGTTTAGACGTTTAATTAACTAATTTATTTCTATCCAAATTTCGATGAGGGAGTTAAAGAAGTTGTGAATATTATTTTATTTATTGTGTTCCTCCAGGACGTAGGCGATCATGGCTCTCCACAACTTCCTATCTCTTCCAGCACTAAGTAATATTTGCCCCTTTATTATATCCCCATCTCCTACTTTTGCCATCCATTTACATCATCTCGTTAGATATAAAATGCCATATTCTTTCCCAGTCTCCTTGAGACTTCCTTGTTGCTCACATGTTCCGTCCATGTATTCATCTGGAGAATCGCATTTTCGTTGCCCCTAGCATCGTCTTCATATGTGAGGAAATTGTCCAGCATTCACTGCCATATAGGATGGTGATTTTCTAAGCATAGCTCTGATGCGGCACAAGACCGAAAGTAAAGGCCAATTTGTGAGGTCGAACTCACTTTTCTGTTGTAATTGATCTAGCGAGACAAACTTGTTAACCATTACACCACGTCAAAGTGCCCTCACTGCCATGATGATTAATAATTTGAATACTTTTATCCTTATTTTCAAATAAATTTTCCCGTTTCTTAATATTTTACTTAGTTCCTGGAATGCATCTTTTCTGTGTTACCATCAATACATCTATCATAACACTCCCCAGATCTCTTAACTTGCTTTGTTTTGATGTTTCCAATTTATAGCTTTGCATCTTGGATTGTCCCATTTTCTAAATGACTATATATTCTATATTCTTACAACTGATGCTGAAAATAAAGAATATTGAGAAGAAAGCAGAAGTATTGCGGAGAATTTGCTATCATTTCATCTTTATTGTAAATCAAAAAAGGTTTTCGCACTTGTTCCTTATTTAATCAATTGATGGTTAGTCCTTTCTTTCCGCTTTCTTTTTACTACTTTGTTTCAAAGTACACGCAATTTTTCTTTTGTAGTTAATACTGTATTTTATGCATATATTGTTGTTAATATTGTGTCCACCAATAATAAATCCTGGTAGGACTTCTAGGTCTGTTAGGATTGCTTCCCTGTATAGCTTAAATAAATTCGGTGCGAAGAAGTATACTTGTCTTACTCCCCTTACTTCTATTTTTGAGTACTTGCTCAATGTATTTTCTATTCGTATGTAGGCGGTATGTTCTGTACTAAATATTGTGGATTGCTCTGACCTCTTTCACGAATGAATCATGTTTTCTTAACAGTTCAAATTGATCCTTGTGTTCTTTTGTGTAATTTATAAAACATCGAAGGTGGCAGTCATGCCAGTCTTTATCAGAGTGCTAAGAACGACTTTTAACAGCCTAAGATTAACTGGAAATCTTATGAAGGATAAGGACCACTCAGACGTCAGCTCTACCAGGACATTTGTAATGAGGTTGAATTAAAAACGTAGCGAGGTGCCTTTTTTTTAAAAACAAAAATGACTCATGTATTTTTCTTTTTGAGAGAAAAGGGGTTGGTGCGTCATTCAGTATTCAAAATGTTTGTTTATTGGCTTGTTCTCTTAATATTGACTGCAAGAACTCAATTGAGATATCCACTGTTGACGAAAAATTAACCGCATTCATTGAATATGTTTCATAAATGCATTCTGTGAATGGTTTTGCGAAGAAATCTTAAGCAATGCAGAATAATAATGAGGCGAATAAATTCCTTCCGCTTGTCATTCCAGAGTAGATATATTCTGTTATTGATTATAAAGGAAAATGTTGTCGTACTTGACCTCTTTATAAACTTTATGCCGTTAAATTAATTTCAAAACTCCAGTTTATTTCCTGTAGTTTTCATAAAGAAGTATTTCTTGGTGCTTCTTTGATAACCATTTAAAAAATCGATGCTAATCTCACTTTTAAAGGAAGAACTGAGTCATATTTGCTTTGTTGACTAAAAGATATATCAGCAATTATCCTTAGACGAGTGGAATTTTGTACTGAAGAAAATGAATGACTGTAAAATAATTTAAGTCGATTATATTTTAATAGCTACTTTGCACTCCATAAATACAACAGAAATATATATTTCGCCTTTGTTATTCATCTCTTAGCTGGACAGTACGTTTGATTTCGAAATTACTGATACTATTCTGGCACAAATATCTTCAGTTATTTCTACCCAGGGTAATTTGCTCGAAGTTAGTACGAGGCACGTTGACAACTAAGAAGTGCACAGACGTGACTCAGGTATAAACCTGAGCCACGTCTGTGCAACAGTCCTTTGTCAATTGTCAAGCTGGCTATACATGAGGACATTAGGTATTTTATCTTCACTCATCCTTGCAACGTGATCAACCCAACGATGCTGTGACTGCATCAGGAAAGTCTCAATTCCACCAATGTTGCATTTTGCGCGATCAGCATATCGTCAAAACTAAACCCGTATTTTGGTGTTCAATTTGATACCGCTCTCATTCTATATATATATATATATATATATATATATATATTACTTTTACTCTTAATTCTTTTATGTCGTGTCTCTTCAGGACGTGAACAATCATGGCTTTTTAGTCCTTTGTATTTGTCTCCTTATTATCCCCCCAAGATTATCTCTTCGACATATATCTTAGCGATAGCATTTATCGATTGCTATATATGACGGCCGTAGAATAATGAAACAAGTTATGATAAAAAATCAATAGAAATGAGAGGAAAGAAAACTTTTGAACGTTTCGCTCAAAGTTATATAAACTGACATTGATTCTGAAGATTACTTCTATTAACTTTCAGATACAAAAATCTCCGAATGTAACTGGAATGAAGTTGTTGACTATAAGGCTTAGAAAGGATAAAAGTGATAACATCGTTCATAATTGTGGATGTGAAATTAATCAATATCGGTGTGTATCGACGAGACTCAAACGATAATGTTTGAGTCTAGTCGAAGCACACTGAAATCTTTTTATTTTATTTCTCGTAAAATGATTTACAGAAACCACAGATTGTATATAACTTAGTTTACTTCATACATATTCAGCAGGAAATTGTATCGAAAACACAAATCACATTAAAAACGTTTACACGATAAAAAATAGCTGCTTCCGAATAAAGATATATTTGTAGATTGAGAATGGTATTTTTTTTTATTGAAACCCTATATCTACTTCGTGAACGTAATTGTATTTCCGCATTAATAGAAATTCTTATTCTAAAAAGACAAGTTATTGGGAGAGAGAGAGAGAGAGAGAGAGAAAGAAAATTACCAGAACAAATGTTTATATTTTCAAGGATTCACCCCTCATTAACAATCTTAAATGTTTCTATGTAATTTCGAATTATATTAGTAGTTCTGAATATATATATATATATTGTCTATGATTTGGAAATTCATATGTATAACCCCGTCTTTCGTTGTTTCGTCGATTTGGCGTTCCCTGACGTTCTAAACACTACCAAAAACGTATTATACAAGGCATCGTCACTTAACGGTGTTTTTGATCTCAACAAGCTGGGATATAGCCATATTTTACAGGGATATCGCCCAGTGGTCGTTGTGATTCCCGCTGGTATATCAAGTGTGATATGTCCGCGACGATTGTAACATCATTATCTCCACTGAAAGCCAATTCCACAATACAAACTGTTGATAACTAACAATGGCTTTAATAAAAAAAAAAAAAAATTAAAGGATTTAAAAGTACATAACGAGTAAAGAATTATTAATATTTCTACACAGCCTGGTTGATGATCTTTCGACAGGAAAATTATTCGAATATTAATTCATAATAATTTGTGAGACCTTGATCCGACTACTGTATTGTTTATCTGGGTTTGTAGCAGTGGGTTCGTTACTTTCTGAGGCGAGGAGGAAGAACGGTTTATGAAGGTCCTCCTTTCTGTCTGTCCCATCTCTCTGGCTGTAACTCGACCGACTGTTTTCTATAAGGAACTTTGATCACCTTTGATATTGATTTATTGCATATTTTTCGATAAGATATTCATGATCTTTTGTTCTATGCAGTCGGACGGAATCCCGGGTCTTTGTGGTTGGTCCTTGTCTTTGAAGTTGCTTTCAAGAGTGGCCCTACCAGGAGATTAGAAATCCCGACGGCATCGCTCTCAGAGTCATTGGACCACGCAAGCCCCTACACACGACAAAGAGCGACCGTCAGAGGTACGCACATAGAAACATAAACGCGCACACATAGACACACATGTTAGTCATATATTTTATTAGTATAATTCCCTATAATCTTAATTAATATTATTTCATTTTTCCTTATTATAATTCTAAGATCATCCATTTTACAAGGAAGCTCTTGATTATTAAAATACACATCAATTAATTGTACCGTTTTATTATTTATTCATTATCTTCTGGATAATTGTTAAAGGTTCTTATTATTTCGATTTTTACGCGTCTAAAAGTATTTCGATCTTCAATGAGTTCTTTTTCTTTAAATACATTTCCCTTTTGTTCTTTTGATATTTACCTGTCGAAACGGTTCTGTCCAGATTTATTCCTGGTGTCTGTCTGTCTGTCTGTCTGTCTGTCTGTCTGTCACACACACACACACACACACACACACACACACACACACACACACACACACACACACACACACACACACATGAGTTTCCACGCAGATTAAGTTTTGAAAAGAAACAATAAGAAAATAGTTTCAGTGGGCTGAAGAATTTTCCTAATAGGAACGCGGGTATATAAGATTAATTTAAAAATAAATTATGCTTCAATGAATATCAAAATCATGAGTTTTCCTAATATTAAGTGACAAAAAATTTACCGATACCAACAAAAATAATGAAGAGAAGAAATGAAGAAATTGAGAAAGAAAAATTAAGACAGAAACGAAACGGAGTGTGTGTGGGGGGTTCATCTTTGCCTGAACGACTTTTTATTTTCTTGTCATGATTGATAATGACATATTTAATCGTTTGTAAAATCATGTGAGATTTGAAGGCAAGAGAACCATAATAAGCATTGTAAAAATCAAAGTATGTTGATGCAGTTAAATTATCTTGATGTTATTAAAGTTTTAAAGTTATATTAATGTTTTCGAGTACTTAACCCTTTTTCTTTGATGAATTTAATTTGCTATAGTCAATAATTGTTGTTGGCAAAGTTAAAGTGAACAAGTTTTGTCATATGTTGTTATTTAGTAACATTGATATCATTAAAAACTTAAAATTGTGTAACTTTGCTTATATTTATAATAAATACAAACAAAGCTACACAATTTCGAAATATAACCTTATCAATAAATACATGTGCATGTAAATAATTTTTCATTAAATAACTAATTTATTTAATGAAAACTTATTTGCATATACATGTATTTATTGATAATAAGCAGGACCAAGGTTATATTTTGCCGTAAAAATGAGGCTGTGTTAAAAAAAGATTGTACTGAATAAAGAACGTTGAAATGAGAAATGTAAAGCGGATTCAACAAAAATTATATTTCCTTTTATGTTTGTTGTAGAAGATATGCATATTCATTTTTTCAAAGGCTCAGTTTACATGATGTTGTTCTTAGATAGCGAAGAGAAAAGCAAATTCAGACCAAGTAATCAGAGAAAAAAAGCATCATGATTTATTTAATTTATATATTTATATGTCACATCCAATGGTTTAGCAACCAAGAGTGGATTATCTCCCTTGTCTGACGATGGTTTTGTTACGTACCTCCACGTACCAGTGTTTCTCAATTCTAACAAAATTTTCAATGTTTCAAAAATTATGAATATTCAATACATAAAAACTTGATGAACAGTTCTGGAATCTTTGCTTAAAGAAAAGATGTTTTCTAACTACTACTTAATTTCTTAGGCAAAGAAATTGTGAAAACAAGCCAAATTACGTGGCCGTAACAACCGTATGTATATGTAAGAGCGGTCATGACCGGAAGGGTTACCTTAAGGAAGCATCAGGAAGCAAATCTACTTTCGTGTTTGTTTTCTTCCCCTTTTCACCTCTTCCTTCTTGGAAAGACGCAGGCATTGAGTTTACTTCTCATCCCAGCTTACCCTTTCTCTCGGGAAGATCCAGTGAATCTGCATTTCCTTTCTTATCTTTGCCATCGCCCCGGATTAGACGGTCAAGCATATCCTGTCATTTCTGCTGAGCAACCCAGTCCTACGCTTTGTTTAAATACGTTGTTGTTGCTTTGTTAAGTTATTCATTATTTTTGCATGTTAATTCTTTTAACATTTGTTCACAGAAACATCATTATGATAGTTAATGACTTTGATTACTTAGCAACTGCACCATATTTTGGCTCTGTTTTCATCGGCACACAGCCATATTCACTTCTACTTAGCAGCACGTCACCTTGTCTTTGTTTCCAGCCAATTTCTTGATTCACGTAACGGCATGCCACGTATGGCATCTTCTCCATTCAGCACATTGCCATTTCTGGATTTTACTTACCAGTCCCAAATCACTTCACTCAAGTGATTTAATTTGAGTTTAACTTAATCTTTCAATAAGGACTAAACACACGAACATTTCCAAAGGCGCTTGTAGTTACCTTGCTTCTTTTTTTGGATCTAACCACATTTGCACATCTAGATATTCACATTTTGGAACATTTTATGTCCACCCCTTACCAGATGGTAACCACTTTCAGTTCTTGCAAATCAACAAATGTACATATTTGTAATTAAGTTGTTGGCTGTTTGCTAAGAATAAAACTTTGGCCTTTTTATTAAGAACTATAGCTTTGTTGTAACTCAGTTTTTTGTTTCATTATCTTCCTGTATATTCCTTATATTTTAATTGATGTGGTAGTCCCTCTGCGGTTGCTACATATATATTTATTTCATTTATATATTTATTTCATTTATATTGTTGGGGTAGTTCTTTCTCAGGAGCAGGTTATGGAAGTAGTTGAATTATGGGACACAGAAAGTGTTTGGTTCTTGTGACTAACTCTTAGATAATGGCAGCGAACTATACCTTTGTTGTAATTGTTGCATGTGCTGTCCGGAGTAAAGCAACGTACAACACAATGATTAAGCAAGGCATTTAAACAAGTGAATTTAAAATGAACACGAAAATAAAGATTTGTTCATCAACAAATAATTTATTTGGGTATTTTATACATAGTGTTGTGAATATAATAAGACCCTTGAAAAGAATGGTAAGTTCACATATACACATTTCAAAGGGAAAAGATAACATATACACATTTAGGTGTATTTAAATAAACGTCTGAAAATGGAAAGGTACAATGACCCATATTGAGGTGTGTTTAATAAAACCATGAAAATGGAAAATTACAAAGACACACATCCCATGAAAATGGAAAAGTTCCAAGACAAAACACACATTGAGGTGTATTAAATAAAACTCCTGAAAAGGGGAAAAATTCATAGACAAGGCATACATTGTGGTGTGTTTAATAAAACCTCATAGAAAGGGGGAAATTCATACGTTGGATTCATTGCTGAATCTACATCAGAGAAGCGTGAAATTCTTCAGTGGATTAATAAACCGGTTGTGTTGAGAACGCGTATTCCATTGACAAACTGACCTTGTTTGCTTTATGGCCTGTATTTATAGCTCTTTTTAAGCAAGTGCAGTCTCTCAAAACAGTCCCTAAAAAATTCGGGGGAAACGATGTCAGCGGTCGATTAATAATTTGTATTATACTTTGAATGTTTTCAACGCTATCGGAAGTCCCGCTCGGAGCCTATGCTGATTTTGATTATTCGGCTCTTGGCTCTTGAGATGGAAACATTTGGACGGCCCGACAATATATTTATTTCATTTATATATTTTTCATTTATATATTTATTTCATTTTTATATAATTTACACTCATACCAATGACAGCTTTTAAAATTTATGAAAAGAATACGAATCTAAGGCAAAATGACCAGGCAACATATTTCTACAAGTAATAGTCATTAGCGTAATGTCTTCCATTACTTCTCAGCATAAAAAATTTATTCAAAAAATAACCTTGGCTTGCCGCGAAAAATACATAAAACAATGCAGTTTATTTTATTGCAAAATCAAATATCATTCAATACAATAGACCCACATATTTATTTTCTTTGTTAACTGCTTCATCTTTCCATTTATTATTTGCTATTGATTTAGGTCTCTAAATTTTTTCGAGAATTTTAATATTTTTCTAATGATTTTATATGATTTAATTCTGCTTTTCTTTGTAATATTCATTCAGTTTCCATTTTTTGTTGTCATATGATTCAACATTTTTGTAAAGACTACTTCCCTACACCTTTTGAATGTTTGTTTACGTCCTTTTAAAATATTTTTGGGAGAAAATGTTTTCATACCTTCATTTAAAGATGCAACTGGGAAGTTGCATATTAGTTACTGGTTTTAGAGTCTTTGTGAAAGTTTCCGCTGAGTAGAATCTCTGGAAATGGTTAAATTATCTGACTCGTTGGTGACAGTGACGCTATTTCAGTGGTTGATGAAAACTCTTTTAGAATGAATGATAGTAATCACAGTAAGCTCTTTCCTTCTTTTTTTCTTTTTCTTTTTAAACTAGGACCATTTTTTATTTAACTATGTTCATTTAATAATCTGTTTACTAAGCCATTTTGCAATATAAGTCGGCAAATATGAAAAACATTTACAAGATACTTTCAGAATATTTTTCGTATCTTTCTCAATAGTCTGCCAATCATTACATCTTTCCGAACTGGTTCCCACCAAAATACACTTTTATTTCTTATTAAATAATTACATTTTATGTACAAGAAATATTAAAACTATCTTTTAAATGGAAGACGTGAACTAATACGAAACGAATTAATTATTCAAATCCACACTTGTTAAGGGAGGCAATATGAATTCATTTAATTCAATACGTGATGATTGTTGATGGTTTTTGAGTTATTACATTTTCTGTTCTTCTCTGTACTTCTATACAGAATGAAAAATAATTCACTTTGATGTGCATCACGAGATTTCGTTGTATAGCAGACATTTATCGGTTAATTAGGTCGGAAAGACGCAGCAAAATTTGGAAGATCTTTTATTAAAATCATAAAAAGCAAAATTGACCGTATGAATAAAAACAAAATCATAAGAAAACATAATTATGTAAGTTTAACCGAATGTAGAATTGGGCGTTTTTGCGTTTCGAAGCGAAAACTGGGAAGCTGCTTAAGTAATTTTGAATTTGAAAGATGTTAATTTAATTCTTTCAAACAGCCTAAAATGATTCAATAACAAGCAAATTACGTTCAGAAGTAAAATAAAGCGATCATCTTTCATTTGTTAATATTCCTTTTTGTACAAGTTATCCAAACTGACATTAATTGAAATGCAGATTTTAAGTGAAATACATTTTAATAAATGAAACCCGACTTAAGAGTTGACAATAGGAAACAAATCTGATTCTTCCACTTAGCGCTGATAAAATCTGAAACAAATAATTTCATTACAAACACAATAGTTAGCATTTAGACAGGAGAATAAATTGAACATTTGCTCTCTTTGAAAGTTTTGTTATTTAATGTTAATCTCGGCAGGGTTTGATTCTTGTTAGGAAACAAACTTTGCTTGATAACTGAGTTAAAAAACGGTGAGCTTCATAAAGAAGTAAATAATATATTTGAAAACTGTTGCTGTATTATTGCAAATTGTTGCGTGTAAAACTAGTGAAAAGGTACAATCAACATTTATAATAATCAAATAGTTTATTTTCCTTGCAAAATAACCGGAAGACCTTAGAAAAATATTTTAAAAATTTGTTGATACAAAATAGGCCTAAGGCTGTTTTTTTATATTTAAAGGAATGAAGTAAGTTAAAAAATGGGATGTTGAATAACAGAAAGAAATTAAAAAGCAAAATGATAATTTCCTGTTGACATGCGATGCGTCAAATAAGGGGGGACATTTAGAGTTTAGAAACTGTAACAACTGAATGTCCTCTGAAAATATTTTTATACGTAAATTTAATTAATAAGCTAATGAAAAAATTCTAAAGGAAAAAATTTATAAATATTGTGTGAAAGTCAAATAATAGCAGAAGAATGAATAAGAAAAGGGAATTTATGTCAGATTCATGAAGTGAAAATCTATTTTTACATATACGGAATTTCAAATTAATCCAGTAAGAAAAACTAACGATATCAGTTGTTTATTGGAATGGAGAATGACTCAAGAGTAGAAACATGATCAAATGAACATAAAAATGGTCAATATTCATAGTCATATATTTAGAAAGTCTTCCTAAACTAGGCTAGAACCGAGAAAATAATATAATGAATTAAATGTATTAAAATAATATAAACGAAAAAAATTGATGACTATGCTTAAAATCTTGTACTTTTCAGAGGATGTTAATATTAGGTTGGTGCAAAAATAATGTCGTTTTCTCACATAGTAACATATGTGAGAAAACTACATTATTTTTGCACCAACCTAATATATTGTTTCTGAAAAGAAAAGAGAAAGAAATAAAACTCTATAAGACTTGAAGATTCGTCAACTCGATTCATAAAAGGACGCAAGATTTACACGAGGCAGATTAATGAAAAATCTGATAATATCTAAACGTTGATAAATGTGAGACTAGAAAAAATGCAAATCATAAAGGCAAAAAATAAAATAAATTCAAAAATATTTCAAGAGACAAATGGAATTGCAGATGAGATGACGAACACACAATTACGAAGAAGACATCAGACATATTCAACCTTTACAGTGAAGTGATGCCTATTATTGTCATGCCTGAACAAGCAATATCAAGGCCAACATAGGTAGAATATAATAAAAGAGTAAATGCAATCTGAGTAGATAGTTGAGATCAGTCGTCATAATAAGCAAATAAGAGTTCATTCACAAAGAATACAAAAAAGATATAACTTTGCTGGAAAGTTGTCTCCAAGTGGAATCTAATCAAACAAACTCAAAATATATGTACCAATTTTAAACTTTTCTACAGAATACTAATTTAAATTTCCCTTAGAACTTTGAAATTCAAGTTGGTTATTCAATTTACACCAGAATAGCCAATAGAAAACAAGAAAATTTTTCGGAGGACCACAGAATAAAACTGAAAAAGAAAAGCTGGCAGAAGATCTAGATCTTGTTTTCGAACTATAAATAATTATGAAATACGTGTTCATTATAATTGGTGAGGTTGGAACAGTATATAAGAAGCTTACAAAGAGGGCAGAAAACTGGAAATCCGGGAAAGAATCGAAACAATTGGAATAGTATTATTAAAATCGGTTAAAAAGTCAACTCTGATGCTGAAATGTTGACAAGATTGGTTGTTAATTGATTAACGGTGAACGATTACCATTTATTTCTTGGGTGAAAACATAATACATAATAGTACTACTACCAATAATAGTAGAAGTATAGTTTTTTGCCGTGTTATATGGGTTATAGAACCATAAAAATGTATATTGCATTTATCCAATCGATGTTAGCGAGCCAAAGTACATGCATTGGAACAATGAGTTGATTTTATTCAAGCGTTAACGAATAAGAGAAAAATAAGATAAGCAAAAGGAGGACTTGTTGAGTACAAGACGATTTCATTCAATATTTTGTTGACTGCTTACTGGCGTACTCACTGCATGAGTGACTTGTTTTCTTTCTTTAAGGAAAAACTACTTGAATGTCTTTTTTACTATTTCCGCGTAGGCCATTATTAACCCCAACTCTTTTTCTGAACTATTTTACAAGACTGTTACTAATCATCTCATTGTTAAAAATTTTTGCTTTTAGTGTCTGGAAAGTACAACTGAGTAAGTAAAATTTGAATTTATACACAAATGCATCTATATGGAGCGCTGAAAAATCTCAGTCCGACCAAAAAGGAATTAAATATTCTGAGATTTGAACATTTGGTCAGAAGTGGTTCCCGTTGAGACCTTTTTGGTACCACTAACATAAAGAATTGGGTAATATATTTGAATAATCCAGAATTTATACTGCGAGCAAATCGCCTGTATATGAATAAAAAATGAATTCAGTAAATACACAAAAATAGAAAGGGGAAAAGACAAGGATGTGATTTCTCATTAGACTTATTCAACCTTTGCATTGAGGTGATTCTGAGAGAATTAGAAATCTTACCTGGATTCATTATTCGGCCATAATCTTAACGACATAAGACATGCAAATAACACAGTGTTGATAACAGACATAAAGGATACTACTGGAACTTTAGTGAAGGTAGTAAAGGCAAGCGAGAAGAAAGGATTGAGCATCAACTGTAACAAGACATTGTCTAAAGAGTCAGGAGTCAAATGACCAAAATCGGTCATTTGCGTATCGGCTCCGAATGGCACTTCCGGTAGCTTTTCAAAATTATTCGAAATATAATGTAAATTATTAATCGACCACTGATAGCGTTTCCTCGCATTTTTGAGGGACTTTTTTGTGAGCCAGTAACTGCTTAAGGGAATCTGTAAATACAGACCATACATAAAAGAAAACAACATTTCCGCTTTTCTGATATAGATTCTATAATGAAACCAAGGTACGAACTTTTCCCTTTCAAGGGATTTTATTATTAAGCACACCTCAATGTGACTGTGAACGTTTCCATTTCTTATAGATTTTATTAAACACCCTTCAATATGTCTGACAACTTTTCGTAACTTTCCAGTTATTATGGACTTCATTAAACGCATCTCAATGTGTTTCTGCCAACTTTTCCATCTCTTATCGATTTTACTAAACGCACCTCAATGTGTGTGTCTATCAACTTTTCCATTTCTCATGGAGTTTATTAAGCACACTTAAATGTGTGTATACGAACTTTTCCTTTTCAAAGGGTTTTATTAAACACCCCTAAATGTGTGAATATGTGAACTCACACTGCTTTTCAAGGGTCTTATTATATTCACTACACGATGTATAAAGCATCCAAATAAATAGTTATTTGTTGATAAATAAATCTTTATCTTCAGTTTCATTTTAAATTCACTTATCATAATTATCATCCGGCATCCCGTAGAAAAATGGTATATAGTTATCAGGAAAAGAAACAGCGTAATTTGCAAATTATAAATTGTAAATATCTTGGAAGGACGGGAAATGTGGCATTGAAATCCAAAGACACATTGCGAAATTGCCTTCCAAAATTTCAACAAAATATTAAACAGAAAAAAAATGTTAGAAACAAAGAAAAGTGTACTGAACTGTTGTGTAATACCAGTTCTCTTATATGGCAGTGAATGCTGGGCTGGTGAAGAAAAGGCAATAAAAAGTTGTTTAACAGAAGGATGCTGAGAATACCATGGACTGAACATGTGGCCAACGAAGAAGCTTCAGGGAAAGTGGGAACAAAAAGGAAAATTAAAAATTTTACTTAAAATCAGAAGCAAAAATTGAAATTTCTGGGGCACAAAATGAAAAAAAAAATAAGAAGGAAATTGATAATGATAGGACTTATTGAGGGCAAGATGGACAGAAGAAAGCAGAAAATAACCTACTTAATAAGCTTGTGTAAATGGTAAGCGGAACAGGAATTAGGAGAGATAGCAAAAAGACAAACATTACAAAGCTACGAGGGACAGAAAGTTATGGTCATGATCGCACCTGTTCTGAAGTGACACGACACATAAAAAGAAATAGCGGCTTCTAGAATGTGACATATTTCGATATAATATTAGTAAAACAAACGTTGCTCTGAGGAATTAATAATGGAATTTTCATCTGAAAAACTGATATGATAAAAATGAATTCGTGAATTTTTAGTGAAGTAACTTTGAAAGTAAATATTTTCTCCTTACCAAGGGTGAACAAATGTTGCCCGATGATTTATACATGTTTCGTACCTTTATTATTCTTACATCTGTGTAGGTCGAACATTTCTGTCTTTTTAAAATATTGTTTTACATAATATCCCAGCATAAATTAAACCAAACATTCACTTTTATCATTTTCTTTCAGTCTACCGGATTAATAATGGTGTCCACAACCTTCTAAAACAAAGTTTTTTTTTAATGAAGTCTTAAAAACAACTCGTGTTTTTTCGAAAACTTTCAAGAATTCAGACAATGTAATAACGTATATACATTCTTCTGAAATTAGATTTAAACGAACCAGTGACACATTGAATTGTAGAGGAAGAATTGTTTTTTTTCTCTGCTGTTTTGGCTTTATCAGTAGATTTATCAGGATTCTGATGCATGCTGAAATTTTTTTTAGAGTTTCATAAACTCAGCTTTATTGGATGACGCATTAGTCGTGTTTTAAGAAAAGAAACTGTAATTTTATCAATCTTAAAATCTAAGAGACACAAACAATGCTATTTCCTAGGTTGTCAGGCTTAGGACAGAGTATAGTGACAAAATCTTGCACTGAGATTGTCTTCTGGAATTATTTATGTATGATTAGCTGATATTCAAGTAATATTTACTTGGCTTAGACATCTGTTGCACAATATCATAATTTCAGAAAGAATAGCCACATTTCTTGTGTTTTACTTAGTTTAATTGATAGTATACTAGTTGAATGAAGTTTCATAAATATGATTTTTATCTTTTTTACATGTACATTCAATCTTTATTTTAGACATTTATATTGTGATATTATTTTAAATATCTATGTTGTGATATTCGAGAAAATATTTGTGGGATAAATCTTCAGCGAAACTCTTTTCTTTATCTTCATATTTCTCATTAATTTACATTCATATCTTTTCTTACATTTCTCGTATTTTTGTAAGCAGATATTAAGAGATATGTTTTTATATCGCTATTCTTAGCGAGTCAAAAATCTGACATTGTATGAAGGCCAGTGCTACTGAGTACAAACCTGAATTAAATCGCATGCGCCAAATATTGTTTTGATACTCATATAGTCATTAGTGTGTTTTCATAAAGAAGTGCATGTGTGGTTATTTTATAGTTTAGTGCATACATATAAAAAACGTCTTAATGCTTGGGCATATTTCGTAAAAATTGGCTCCATACATTGAAAGATAAATTTATCCTCATGTGAAAACAGTCAACGTTTTCTTCTTTCTGATTCTGAAAGATTTATCTCTTCTCTATGTGAGTGCGTTTTCAGTCGTGGGAATATGAATGAAAAAGAAATGACTTTCAAATAAAATGAAAAGTCTTATTTTGCGTTCAATGCAACATTATGCAAAATAGAAAACAGAATGACAATTTCGACGTGCTGTTTCCCTTAAAAAAATGGGTGATCATGGCTCTCCACAACTCCCTACATTTTGTAACCTGCAATTCCTTGTTCTAGCATCCATTTACACATGTTTGTTAGGTAGCTTTCCCTATGTCCCTATATATGTCCTGTGAGTGTCATATTTTCCAAATCTTCCTTTTATGGGCCCGAAAGTTTTCAGTAGTCTCATTTTGATTCGAAATAGAAGCAACTTTCCCCCCACATTTTTCTTAAAACTGCCACGTTTTTGTTCTGCCCATGGGGGGTAATTCTCAACATTCTCTGTTGCCTCTCTTCGCCTGTGAGGAAATTATTTACTGACATAGTAATTTTCCAAGCGTAGCTTAGATGTGGCTCAAGGCTGAAAGTATGGGGCACCCAGTGAGAATCGAACTCATTACTCAGTCGTAATTGTGCTAGCGAGACAAGCTTGCTAACTGCCTCGAAGTGCCCTAGCATTTACTGACATATAGGATGACTGATATTGTAGAGTGGTTCAACTTTTATATTTTTATTTTTTGTTGCTCTCATGTTACATTGTTGGTATTATCGGCATCCTTTGTAGCACCAAACATTTTGTTATTCTAAGCCTAACACTTCGGATTTTGGTGTTGCTTTATTTGTCCACTGTTAAAATGTTTCTCATATTTAAAATTTCGTATTTGTTGGCCTTTGTTATCCCTAATTTATAATTCACATCTTGGGCTGTTCCTCTTGCTGACAATCATATATTCTGCCTTCATACAATTGATGTTTCGTCCTCACTTTACTTTACTTTCTGCAATCTCTTTTCTGTTGTCATCTGCATATCATATGTTGTCAAGATTGCGTCTGCTAGTAATATATTCCTGGTAGGACTTTTAATTCTCTCAGGATCACATCGCTGTAAAG
The DNA here is from genome assembly GCA_963932145.1 of Acanthosepion lycidas. Taxonomy (NCBI): domain Eukaryota; kingdom Metazoa; phylum Mollusca; class Cephalopoda; order Sepiida; family Sepiidae; genus Acanthosepion; species Acanthosepion lycidas. Next base: position 42,406,144 of record OZ010601.1, on the reverse strand, counting down.
TTTGAATGTTTGATCAGAAGATACATTATTATTTTAAGACATTTACTATTTTTGTGTATTTGCTGAATTCATTTTCTATCTGAATGCGAGCGCTTTACTTACAGAATAACTTCTCCGAATATTCTAATATCTTTCCTAAATAAATCAAGTGTCCTAACAGTTCTTTGTGACGTACTTTATCAAACGCTTTTGCATAATCTGTAAAACATAAGTATCTATCATTTATATAAATTATATTGCTTTCTCTGATATAATTCTGATAATAAATATCACATACTTTGTTACAGTATTTTTAACGAAATCGCACAAATTATACTATACAAAGCGTATAGTATAATTTGTGCGATTTCGTTAAAAATACTGTAACAAAGTATGTGATATTTATTATCAGAATTATTCATTAGAATGAAGTTTCGTTGTATGGTCCATAAGGCTAATTGTAGGATGTAGCTCGCATTCTTCCTTTCTTTTCTTACTGATTTAGGAATTAAAATTTAACTTGTGTTACATTACAGGGCCAAGTTTTGCTAATATATTTATATACTTGAATTATTTTTTTAGATATGGATTTATGATTTTTAGGGAGAAATTGTAAATTTTGTCATATTTACATCAGATTTATGATTTTTTATTATTATTGAGATAATGTAGAATCAGTTATATTTACATCCAATTGATCCTTTTATTTTGCGAAATTCGAAAATCAATCGTATTTTGTTCAGATTTATGCTTTTTTTTACTGAGAAATTGCAAAATTAGTCTTAATTATATCAGATTTAAGCTATTTTATTGAGAAATGGTAAAATGTTTCGTATTTACATCATATTTCTTTTGATTAAGAAATTGTAAATTCAGGCAAAACCACATCAAGTTTATAAATTATTTTATTGTGAAATTGTATATTTACAACTGATTTATGTTTTTAATGAAAAATCATAAAATATGTCATTTACAACTGATTCATTCTTTCATATTGTGAAATTTGAAAATCAGTAGTAATTATGCTTTTTATTGGGAAATTTAAAATCAATCATATTTGCACCAAATTTATTGTTTTATCAGGAGAAATTGGAAAATCAGTCATATTTACACCATGCATATGTTTTTTCATTGAAAAATTGTAACATCTGTGATATTTACATCAGATATATGCTTTTTTATTGAGAAATTTGAAATTAGTCATATTTACATTAGGTTTTTGCTTTTTAATTGAGAAATAGTAAAAATGCCACTATGACACAAGTGAAAGAAAATAAGGGAAGGAAAAAGGGATAAACCACTACTCCTAGTCAAATGACCGTGGAGGATTGCGAAACGAACGATAGGGAAACCTATCTACTATTAAGATATTTCGGAGGTACAAACTCGCCTTCTATCACCTTAGATATATGGATGGCACAGACTCTCTAGCTATGGAATATATGAAAGAGTCTTCTCAAAGTTCACTCTAGACCTCGTGAAACTCCTATATTCGTATCATCACTAAAAAACTGGAAGAATGGTCAGTTTCTTTTATCGCACCAGAAAGTACCTGACGCCTCCTCTCATGCTTTACCTCTACATAAATTATATTAGAACAAAAAAGGTATATTGTTTCCATATATGAACTGTCCAGCCTTAAGAAACTTCAAAAACGATTACGCGGTCCTGCGGGTGATCGGTTACTTCCCTACAATCCCTCTTGATACACTATCGCTATTTCCATGTCAAATGCTCAGACGTATTACATTCTTTAGTTTAACCAGTTCAGACCTTCACAGAAAGGACCAGCCATATCACGTGCACAGCATCACTTCATAGTTCTTCTCTTCGTATTTCTTTTGTAAAAAGGAAGTTCTACTCGGACAGATTCTTCTCCAAAATATTCACTTTGCGAAACTGATTCCTGATAGAGTGCTTTCCGGAGCACTACAGTCTTAACGTCTTCAAGTCTAGGGTCAACCGTTATGTATCCTATATATACTGATAATATCTGCACTTCTTATCTCCTCCCTTACAATAATCTTATTCAATAACCCTCTGCTCTGAGTAGCTCTGAAACCCTTTTTTTAGATGAACAAAAAAGAGAAACCCTTTAGAATAAACGTACTAAAATGCCGCTAATTTGGACTTTAGCGACTTAGCATACATGAAACCAATCCCATTTCAAGTTTTAAACCGACAACAATACAAATGCTGCACTGGCTATTTCTGATCGCTAAACCTTGTTTCCTTGAAACCAATCTATGATAGATGAAAAATCTAGGATTTTAACATTAGAATTTGGCAAGTTACTTTACAAGTTTCCACTTGAAAGAAAGTGACAGAAATTCGCCAAAAGGCGAAAAAGAGACGTTCTGTCTCTGGTTTTATATAATAAAACATGTCTAAATTTATATATATACTATACACTGTTCAATAGGAATCATAGAACTACATCTTAAAAGACATGAAAATAAATTAACAGCAAACTCCTTGAGAATGGCTAAAGAAGTGGCCGGAAGCACGTGGGACAACAGATTCTACGGACAATTTTTACACTCCTTTACCCGCACCAAATTTCAATAAAACGACTGACAATGTACTGTGGTTACTGTCTTTGTTTAATAATTATGTATCTGAGTAGCAAGTTTTATACAAGTTTCCTTAAAAACGACTGACAAGAAAAGTAACCGCCGCAGTCAGTCGTTTTAAATGAAATTTGTATAAAAGAGGGATTGCTGTCCAAAATACACGATATATATATATATATATATATATATATATATATATATATATATATATATATATATATATATATATATATATATATATATGAGAGAGAGGTAAAGAGATTGAAATAGAAAGATAAACAATAAACTCGACGAATTCTAGAAAAATTAAAGGGAAAAACAGTATAACCTTTTATGTCAAGAGAAATACAATTTCTATGTGATGCAACAAAACTGTTCACTCTTTCCTGCTTCTAATGGAGCTATTTAAAATGAACCACACATTCCAATCCCGAATTCTAATGATCAGAGCCATTAGTCTTTTCTTTTGTTTTCTTATTTCACTTCTCTCTTGCTCGCTTTATGTTTTAAATGTTCAATGTTGTCAAAATTATCTTGGAAGTAATGTTTAGCACTCAGTAACATCAAAATTCTTCAAAATCGACTATTTTTGTGTCATTTCCTCAAGCGGAAGATTATCAAATTAGTTATCACAACATTTTACTTTTTATTTTACTTTGGAATTTTAATTTATTCATAATCTAATATTTTAGTAAGTGTACGATGCATTAGTAAATTTGTATATATCTAAGTATTTTCATTTTCGCTTAACCTTCGAATATATTTTCTATATATAAAATTATTTGGGAAGCCAGTCGAGCTGAGAGTTTTCAGCATATCTTCGTATTTAAAACGAAAGCTATCTCCGTGGGAATGAATATTAGTCCCTTTTCCTTCCTCCTCTCTCTCTCTCTCTCTCTCTCTCTCTCTTTCACTGCTATGCTGATTTAATATGAGCATTTGAACATTCTCATCGTTATCTGGAATGCTGTACCGTTTTCCCTTCTCATGAACGTTAATATCACCCAATTCTCTCACCCAAAGTCGTACAAACATCTGTAGCTCAACATTTGCATACATTATTCTGCCGTTATTTTTTCACTGTAACCTTCTTTCTTTGTATTCAATCAATAATCAAAGACAGCATGACAATCTCCTCGCATGTTTATCGTAAATAGAAAAACGGTTTCTCTTCGAAGAATATTCTTCTCTAAATTGAGTTATAAAGACATCAAATTTACTGATGTAATCAGAGCAGGTAATTTTTGATCGCTGATTTTCAACGTTATAGAATTTCCCAAGAGGCAGGGGAAATCTTCTGATGTTGAAACTAAAGGTCATTTTCTCACCAAATAAAGATACTCATCGATGCAGTAACAGCTTTTTGTTCTTTTATCAGTACTGCTCGGCCAGTCACAATTAGGCCATTTATATGCTGTTCTATTGACAACTTCAGCCATTTTGGTAAAATGATGGCCTTTACTCTCTTTTTAGTTGGCTCAGTCAATATTATTTGGCTTGTGACTTAATGTTCATAAGCACTAAATGCAGTGAAAATCTTTAACCTATTTGTCGACTTTCACATTTTTAATGTTTATTGTCTTTCGTTTTCTGTTGTTACTGTAGGATCCTTTAATCTTTCCATGTCTAAGAAAAGTCTCATTTGGTTTTTATTAATTTCAAAGAATAAAACGGGTAAGAATTATAGCAGTGCTATTCAGTAGTAATTTATTTTACCTCCATTGGCAACACTTTGTGACGGGCAAAATACACTTACTTCCAGGGAAAAATAAGTTTTCTTTTTGCAGCTAAAATGCCAAAGTATTTCCGAGGCTTCTCACTTTTTAATTCATTTCCGAAATTCGTTCAACTAATATTTTAGCTCTGTCAAGTATTTGTCGATAGATTTTATTAAATTGGCCATAGAACTGCTCAGTGAGAAAGTAAACTACCTAAAGCAAAGTTAATTAAAAATAAGAATAATTATAGTTTGCTCAATCAAGTTTATTATTTGTAAGAATCAATTTTTAATATTATAGAAGTTATGGTTGGAGAAGGTATCCACTAATCACTAGAACAAGCTTTTGGTAATAACATCAAATGTATTCACCGTTTCTAAATGTAACCGAAACAATTTCGTAACTTTATTAGTTTTACTCAACATTTTCGAATAGGTGTGTTCACATAGAATTACATTATCATTTATGAGTTAAGCTGTTAAAGTCTAACGATAGGTAAAATTCATTTGAAAACGTTAAGCGTTCCTGCTATACACCACATACACCATATATATATATATATATATATATATATATATATATATATATATGGCAGACGTAGGCCAGGGAAGACGGTAGTTGGTAACCAGAAGATGAAAACGAAACTGCTTGATGTCGGAGGGCGATAGGCAATCAACAAAGATCGATAGGCAAGTCGGTGTACTAAGATGGTACTAGCAGGCAGTCGCAGCCTAGGGCGAGCGGTTGAAACCACGGTGATACGCGAGATGATGGCAGCAGGGAGTGAAACCTGTACCGCCGAGTGGATTGGTAGAAGACGTAGTCGGCGGGAGTCAGTTGGTCGCTAGTGATCGCTGCTGGTCGTTGGTCGCTGGAAGGGGTCTGGTGGTCGCTGATGATCGCTGGTAGTCGCTGGTCACTGGTGGTCACTGGTCGCTGGTGGTCGCTTGTCGCTGCTGGTCGCTGCTAGTCGCTGGAAGGGGTCTGGTGGTCGCTGATGATCGCTGGTGGTCGCAGGTCGCTGGTGATCACTGCTGGTCGTTGGTCGCTGGAAGGGGTCTGGTGGTCGCTGGTGATCGCTAGTCGCTAGTGGTCGCTATCATCCTGGCTGATTTACATTAAAAAATCTCTTTAACTTTAAAGTTTGTTCCAAACATCCAAGTAGAGCAACAGCCTTTTATTGTATTATCTCATTTGATAAGCTACAAATTATTCACCTCGTTCTGATCCTTAAGGAAGTAATTTGCAACTTATGAAATTTGTTCAATAATTTGTGGCTTATTATTGTTGTCTGAAGATATGTTGCTAGATATCCCGGTCAAAGCAGTTCGGGTTTCGGAATTAGTAGCAACTCATGACATTAGTATTAACGTGTGAATACTGGTAAGCATATAAACTGACTTCAAATCGCGAAATATTTAATAGTACACAGAAACTTAGGGAATTACACTTTGTTTGCAGTGGTAAATAGCTTGACACATGAGAAATATTCAGCATCGGGAAGATTATGTTTTAACTATCAAAATAGTTGTACGTTTTAAAAAAGTTTAAGAAAAGCCAACGAAAAAACCCAGGCACACTATATATAGGAACAAGATAAAGAAATTCGATATAAAATCAATGTGCCACTATAGAGAAGGGACTTTTTGCCTATGTAAACTAATTTCGTAGGATGGAAACCAGCAATGTTTGTTCATTATACTTGATAAGTGAAAACAATTGAACTAAGACTGATCTCTCTGAAAACGGCATAGCGCAAAATTGGCATCTATATTCATGTAAATTTATTATGCTTAGAAGAGCAGCAAAAGTTAGTCATATAACTGAGGAATTTTATGATTTAGAAGTCTTTGTTGTATTGAGATCGGAAAAATATAAAACTGAAAATTGGCTTAAAAAGAAATCAATTTATCTTGAAAGCAAGAAATCAAATTAACTGAACAAACATGCAGAAACATTTTTGGAATGTTTAAACGAAGGTTGGGTATCTTAAAATCTACAGTTGTAAAGCTACATATCAACGAAATAGTATCCCAAGTTTTATAAAAGCCACATTTTTTCCGTTAGACCTCCATGTAAAATGGGTGCTGAAGAAAAATAGCCGTTACAATTTATGGTGACTTTAAATGAACTATAAACGCTGTTTTCTTACATTTTTTTTTCTAAATGGTGAAAAATGTAAATGTTTGAAAAATCAAAGGTCAATGCTAGTCATAGACTTGTCTCTATCATAGCTGTTGATGTTTTCCAGTTGGCTTTCAGGTGGAAATAAGAAGCCAATCTACGTCTCTAGAATATTATCTTCGGTAGAGATTAATTTCACGCAAATGAGAATGAATGAGTGATTTTTGGAGTTAGAAAATTCCATTAGCTGCGGTAGTGAGTTTACTATGGTAACTGATAAGAGACCGTACCTTGGAATATTGAAAGAGGATTGTGCAATCTCATCCACGGTAAGGGGTGAAGTGCAACGCTGGTCATTAGTTTGGCCCAGTTATCTCTATCACTTAGTGTACAAACCTGGTTAAAAAGCCATAATGCTGAGGATCTGAAATGTTTAATGATGGGACACAATGTTACTCAGTTGTCTTGACTCGAGGAAGTTGTATGTTTGATGTCAGCACTTGGCTCTATTTCAACCACAATGAAGACTGTTCCCATATTTTCTTTTTACAACCAAAAATTCAGTTTTGGCACAGGTACACAAATGGTAACAAGTCTTTTGAATTTAAACAAACAGTAAATCGTGTTATCTATGCAGCTGGGTTGTGTTTTGTGAAGATTATGAGTTGTTAATCTTAGAAAATGTCCTAAGAAACTTATATAAAAATTATATGTGGGTCATCAGGGGATTTCACGAATGTAATCCCTCAGCTCATAACCACATTCGTTGACCATATCCAGATTTCGATATCGAAATGAGCGTAAAAGGTTACGTTACATGTCACGAGACTAGAAACATGCTCCAGAAACATGTCCATAACCGCTATAGTTTCAGTTACATGACAATGATGAATAGAAAGCAAATAGATTCTTGTGATTGTGGATGCTTACAACAAGTACGTTGAAGATTATTGTGTGTCTTTTCCATTTACTTTTTTAACAAAGCGACACATAAGATTATCGCTGGTATTTATTACTAGTGTTGTGCATTAAACGGAATTAAACATGTTCGATATTCACAGTATCAGTTGTCATCAAACGGATTAGTTGAACGTGCAGTTCAGAACACCAAGAGTTGATTAAGTAAGTTTCAGGTAACCTTAAAAGTCATTTCTTATTTCGTGTCATTAGTTCTGTATCACCTGATCTTGCAATCAGCAAGGTGTAACTCATATGCAATAATGACAAATATGTCGACAGCCTATGTATCTCCTTGATTTAGAGTATCCGGATTTGTCGGTCATTTACCACGAATATCAATAACATCAAAGTGTCGGTTGATAAATTGTGTTGGGTGATCCAGTGAATGTTGTAAATTTTCATTGTAAAATAGATATCCAGAATTTTAGAGGAACAGTTAGGGTCCATTGATATTTTTCATCCAACTATATAAATACGATGAAAATAATGTGTTTCCATACACGCAAACATCCTCTAGTCGGGCGTTGGTCACATCTATGTGCATATTTCTTCGGAACTTATTTGTCAATAAACGTTTTGATAAGGCTTTCAGTTCTCCGTGGACGCGAGGTTTTAACCTACTACAGACCTTGTCAGGTCCATTAAAAGTGAAGAAATTTGTGTTTTAACAAGTACTGATTCAATGCAACCTGGCTCCAAATTGTGGACATTTGCCAGTAAAAAATACATAAGTATTATGTGTGTTGAGCATAAAAATAAGAGGGAGGGCGGAATGTAATTTGATTAATTGTCATCCCTAAGTGAATCAGGTAATATTTTAAGTAGTGTGAGTATTAAAATGGAAGCGAAAACACACATTTGTATCTTACCGGATGTATCATTCAGATTCTTTAGAAGGTAATTGGCGTACAATGTATTAGATGTTCTGGTTTTATACTAATTAAGAGAGAAGTCAAAGAAGTTGTCAGCATATAGAAGAAAATGAATATATAATCATGGGAAAAGCTTTTAATTAATATAAATTCATATTTATAACCCGATAAAGTTAAATCCGTAGTTATTTACATAAAACACTGGACTTTGTATTTGTGAACTATTTTTCTCATTTTCACTTGTAATCTAAATTTTGCTACTTCATTAGCTCTGAAAAAAATTATTACAAATAGTTTATTCGAAATTTTACGCAAAGTAAAATTAGCTAAAAATATCAAAAAATGTAAATAAAAATCTCAGGAACTACTACAAATGCTTCTTCCGTGCTTCTAAAGATATTATGATTTAAGACTAAAAGAATAAAGAAAAAATGATTTTTGAAAAAGACTTCTAACAATAAATTAGAATATATTGAAATATTCTTGTAAATAACTTTAAAAAATGTAAAATATATGAAAACGATTTATTTTATAGCAGATATGTTATAATAAGAAATGATATCAAATTTAAAATCGCATAAAAATTTCGTATAAACATTTTGATACTCCTGAAAAGTTTAAATTTAAAATATTAATGCAAAGAAAAAAACTTTTGGTATCCTTATCCCGTATACATATCACATAGATCATTATTTCGAAGACATGTTACACAGATCATTATTTGAAGACATGTTACACAGATCATTATTTGAAGACATGTTACACGGATCATTATTTCGAAGACATGTTACACAGATCATTATTTGAAGACATGTTACACGTATCATTATTTGAAGATACGTTATACAGATCATTATTTCAAGACATGTTATACAGATCATTATTTGAAGACATGTTACACGGATCATTATTTGAAGACATGTTACACGGATCATTATTTGAAGACATGTTATACAGATCATTATTTGAAGACATGTTATACGAATCAGTTCCTGTACATGTATCTCAGTTGCTTAAAATGAAAAGAAACTGATGTGTTGTTGATTGTAAAAGATTGAATGTAAGAAATTGCGATAAGTTATCGAAAATAAAATGATCAACTCATTTGTTTGATGGCAAAAACGGACGATGATTTTTTGTTTGCTAATCTAAAATTTGTAAAATGAAAACAATGTAAAAGAAGATATAATTGAAATAAGTTTGCGGGAAGATTTTAAATCAGGAGAGAAATTACAAAGATTAATTAAAAAAACTTGTGTGGGTATAATTTTAACAGTATCATTAATAAGATTTAAAAATTATGATCTAAAATTCATTTCTAGTAAAAATCTGATTCCAGATGAATGATTTGAATTTAATTAAAATACAAATTTTCTTATATTATTTCAAAACTTATTGAAGAGCTAGGTTTGAAGTATTTATAATTGTATATTATATTTATATTACTATTTTTTGTAATTATTATTGAACTATCACAATATTTAATTGCTGTATATGTATATGGACTTAATATAAACATATAAAAATATGATTGAGAGAAATGACATATTTCGATGCAATCTAATACAGTTATTTGTGTAAGATTGTTTTTCGCTTATAACCTTGATAATAATAGCAGTAAGAAAGAAAACACATTTAGCGTGATCTGTTACTGAGTTAATCATACGCGTGAAAAAACTGTAGAAAGGAAATTTATAGATTTCATACTTGTCTAAACTGATTCTGAATTAATGCAAAATTTCGTCTATGTACAATCGTGTTTTAGAATGATTTTATCCCCTTCAATCGTAATTGTAAGAAAGAAAGAAAAAACAAATAAGATAATGCGTTTCAATAATTTTATTTGAATTCAAGTCTTCATTTTCCTTTATTCACACAGTCCAGGCTTCACACCATTAAAATAACCCAATATATTATGGTGAAAGTAATTAGCAAAAGAGAATTTCTTCTTTTTAAAACCTCATCTTGCCCTCTATTTATCACCCACACACTCCCCCAGGAGTGCGTTTGTTCAGGTAAATTTTACGTGTGTCCAATTAGTTAAAACGCGTAAAAGTTTAAAAAGAAAACCATGTCAAAAGCAGATTAAAACTTTGTAATCAAACTCGATTTTAAAACATTAATAGAGTTTGCCGTAAATTCAACAAATTTATTATTCTGTTGATTTAATGTTGATTTTTTTTATCAAAACCAAACAGAAGAAGGAATTGCCAGAAAAAAAAACTTGTTGATGAAATAATTCATCATAATTTATCCCTTTTAAAATAATTCTTGTTTATTTTGTTGGAATCCATTCCCACAAGTGTAGCAAAATAAGATGAAAATGTGCAGCTGCTAATTCAAGGTGTAGGGTCTTTACAGGCACAATGCCGCCTTAGGTTAAATTTGATTGTTTTCTGAAAGTTTCCTGTCGGTATGAGAATTACCAGCGTGTTTATTGAAAATAAGTTAAAAGTTTTTGGGAAAATAAGTTGTCGATCAATTCTCACGGTTACTGCTACAATCATCGTCAGCACCATTACCACTACTAGTATCCAGCTAGTGTTTCAGCATCAATAATTATGTCGGTCAAAGAATTAAATATAAGGTTTTCCCTAAAGAGATGAAAACTTGATGTTAGTCTCAAGGCATTGCTAGTTGTCAAAATCTATGTTTTTCAGGTATTTAAAGGAAATGAATTTAAAATTCATCAAATTCTTTCAATATTGAAAATATACTATCAATCTTTTTTGTCAAGATCTCTTGTGAATATCAATGGGAAATGGTCGTTTTGCATCTATATTTTTCAGAATGTTTTCTCGAGAAAATTAAATTTCAAACGTCAAGTTTGAAGTATTTTGTACTGTTTTATATATTTACATTGCTCTAAATCAAACTATTGTAAGTCCATTTGACATTATTATTTGCTTCATATTGATTTTTCTCTGTTTTATTGCAGTACGTCAAACATAACGCCCGACACGTTCAGAGATATCTAGACTATCAAGAGTGTTCTCAAATCAATGCTTAAAACTAACTACAAGTCAATGAATCCTTTAGGTGTTGAGGAACACACTATTTCATTAGTTCCTATAGATTAGCGCTATACAATCACATACAGGGAAAATAATGATGCAGTCAAGATATGAATTTTCCCCATTATTTAACATGAGGTTAGGAAGGAAACTACCATTATTATTAGAGAGAACAATAACAGTTAATTTCCTGAAAAGCTGCTTTAAGAGAAAGATTTTATAAATTTCAGCCGACATTAAAAACGAATACCCAATGATTTCTGCATGGAAACGGTTAATTTCACCATTTCGGTTAAAATATACTTCTTTATAGTTTGGCAATTGAAGTTGCAGAAAACGAGCAGCAACAGCCACCATTAAATATATTTTCCGCATCATCGTACAAACAAGCATAAAAAAATATTAGTTTTTTTAATGGTGATTTTCTAAGCGTAGCTTACTTGTGGTAAAAGGCCGAAATTATAAGGCACCCATTAAGGATCGAACTTACTATTCAGTCGTAATTGATATAGCGAGACAAACTTGCTAACAATTACACCAGGTCGAGGTACCCTAAGGGTCCATTTTGTGGATTGCTTTGATTTGAATTTAATAAAATTATAATCGGTAGAGATGTGCACGTAACGTAATAGAAAGTGTAATCAACGAATCGAGTTTGCTGCATTTACTTTCGCACTAATGTCTATTTGCGAATGGCATGCCATTCATATGTTTTCTCGACAGCCATTTACGAGATAAATAGCCGTTGAGATAGGCAGCCAGTCTGGGAGAAGGAAAGCCGATTGTAGTTACCGTGAAGCAAGAGAAAGGCATTATTTACATTTTGGTTTTGGTTAATCACTTGCAAGCGATTCTGCACCAGCTACCGTATTATCATCTTGCTGCTGGATTATCGAGAGGAGATGACGAGATGACAGATTTCAATCTGTACAAGCCCTTATTCATATCCACTCACGCACACGTAGTTCCATCACCATCCCTCGGGATGGAGAGCGATGATGCAAATTATCATAAATGCCAATATCTTAAAACTATATCAATTAATGGACATTCTCAATTAATATACCTCACATACGATCCTACGAAAAAAAAAAAAAAAAACAAGAAAAAAAGAAAAAAAAAAGAAAAGCCAGCAAACGACGTTTTCTGAATCTCTAAATACACTAATATTTTCTGTCATCCTCTTTCTCCTATTTCGACCAGGGACGGTAAGATGTAGGTTAAACGCAGAGAAAAGCGCGCATGGGTGCCAGCAAGTTTCTCTTCACTTTCCATTCTTTCTTTCTTTTTATGTGCTATGTCCTTTCAGGACGTAGGCGATCATGGCTCTCCACCTCCCTTTATCCCTTGCAGCTCTCAACAAGTTCCTTCCATCTGCTTCCTCCCCCAGAGCACGTTCTGCCTTCTACCTGTCCAAGCCCGCCAGAAATATGACGTGCTGTTATCGCTTGTCTCTCTTTCCCTATATTCTCCAGGCACTCCTTCCTCATTGTGTGTCCCAGAAACTTCAGCTGCCTCTTCATGATATTAAGTATAAGCCTCCTCCTTGTTTGCAACGTCTCTAAGACCTCATCGTTGCTCAGACGCTCGGTCCATGATATCCTTAGCATCCTTCTGTAGAACCACATCTCTGTTGCCTCGAGTCTCTTCTTAATCTTTGAGGAAATCCTCCAACATTCGCTGCCGTAATGAAGGACAGATGTCACGTAACAGTTCAGTAGTCTTTTTTTTTGTTACCTAAAACATCCCTCCTGTCACGTAGTACTTTACTCAGCTTTTGGAATGTGTCCTTGACCATTCACAATATGCCTACGGATCTCAGTGTCGCACTTACCGTCCTCTGTCAAGACGCTTCCCAGGTATTTAAACTTCCGCGTCTACTTGATTCTAGTGTTTCCGACTTTCAGATCGCATTTCTGGCTCATCCTCTTACTGACGACCAATGCACTCCGTCTTCTTGTAGTTTATGCTTAGTCCCTTCTTCTCACTCTCCGTCGCTACATTCTGTAGGAGATTTTGTAATTTCATTTCTGTGTCTGCTATCAGTACTGTGTCATATGCGTATCTTATGTTGTTAAGACTGTGGCCGCCAATGCTAAATCCCGGTAGGGTTTCCAATTCTCTCATGATTGCCTTACTGTATAGATTGAACAGTTTGGGTGAGAAGATGCATCCTTGCCTTATGCCCCTTCCTATTTTTGTATATTCACTGAACTCGTTCCCTATGCGTATGCATGCTGTTTGCTACCAATATAGGTTCTTGATTATTCTGATATCTTTCCCAAATATATCAAGGTTGTTGAGCAGTTCCATCAGATCCTTCTGGCGTACTTCGTCCAAGGCCTTTGCACAATCTATGAAACATAGGTACACGTCCTTCTGCATCTGTATCTGTATCGCTCTTTTTGATAACATCCTGAGCATGAATATCGCATTCCTTGTTCCAGTATTTTTAAAGAACTCGCACTGTTTTTGTACTATCTCTGGGCTGATTCTGCTGCGCGCTATGTTCATTAGAATGCGGATGATCAGATTTGTCACGTGGCTCACTAGGTCCATTTTTACGGTGGATTTCGCATTCGCTTGTGCCTGATTTCTTAGATCTGATGAGTTCTTCCGCTGTTGTAGATTTCATTTGCTATTTCGGTGAGCTTGTCTATGCCAAAGTCATCTAAAGCTGTCAGCATTTCCGTTACAATTCCGTCTGGCCCGGCTGCCTTGTTTCTGTTCAGTTTGGCCAGTGCGACTTTTACTTTGGTTTTCAGAATTCCATGTCCGTCGGTAGTTCTATGCATTGCCGGCTGTTCCCTTTCGTCGAGGAAGAGTTCTCCAATATACTCACTCCAGAGTTGAAGAATTTTTTCCTTGTCTAACATGAGGGTTCCATCCTATGATTTTAGGCAGACTGTTGACCAGCATGTCTTCTGTTGTCTTATTCGTTTGTGCATGTCTCTTTTGTTGGCAGTACTCAATCTTTCTATTTCTGCACATTTTTCGTTTAGCCATTCTTCGTTAGCTTGCCTGCATTTGGTCCTTATTTCATTGTGTAATTTTCTGTATTCCGTTCCGTATCTTGGCAGGGTTTTCTGCCTCCTTTCCTTCATATCGAAAATCTCATCAGTCATCCATTCGTTTCTCCTTCTTCGCCCTGTCTCCTTTGGGATGATATCGTTTACTGATGTCACTAAAGCATCTCTTAGTTCGTCCCATTTTGAGTTTCCATTGTGTGCCTCGTATCATCTCTTCACATTGTCCATATATTTTTCTTTTAGATTAGGATTATTGTTGCATTGCAGTTTGGGTGCTGCATTAGGGTTCTTCAATTTCTGCAGTCTCACTCTTAGTTTACATATAAGAGGGCGATGATCGCTTGCATAATTGGCACTTGGATAGGCTTTTCAGTGAATCATTGCATTCCTGAATCTTTTCTTGATGTTTATATAATCAATTTGGCTTTTAGTTTCTCCTTCTGGACTCCTCCATGTACATAACCATCTTGGATGATATTGGAACCATGTGTTGGCTATTACATGGTTATTGGCTGTGCACCATTGGATCCATTTTTCTCCGCGTTCGTTGCGGGTTCCTAATCTTACTGCTATATCCCCTGACATTTTCCTGCCTCCTTTGGCGTTTAGGTCTTCCATGATAATGATGATTTCCTGTGATTTGCATAGAGACCTGGCACTGTCCAGCATGGAGTAGAACGATTCGATTTCCTTTTCCCTGTTTTGTGCCGTCGGTGTGTACACTATTATAATAGCCACGTTGAAAGGGCCTCCCTTTCAACTTCACCGCCAGAATTCTTTCGAAAAGTTGGTGGTATCCTAGAACGCATTTCATAAGTTCGCTATATAGTATTAGTTCTACTCCTTTGTCGTACTTCTCACCACCTGCATAAATTATTCTGTTTGTCTTCAATAGAAATACATTCAAAATAAATACACATTTTTTAGTCATTGTTATAAACGTCTGGCGTAGACATGTATCTGGAGAAAATATAATAGTTTTTCATTTTTGCTTTGCGTGCAATTACATGAAATTTTTTTCAATGATACTGTATCTGTTTAATTTTGAATTTTTTAATTTAATCTGGCATTTTAGTCGAAATACAGAAGAACTGAAGTTTCGATTTAAACAACCATAGCAAACGTGATTTTAAATTCATTTTATCTTTAATAAGATTATTTATGACCATAATATTTAGGTTATCTTATTTAGAAATTTGTCCAAGATCCTAAATATACAAAGGTGTTTCCTTTTTGACTTAAGGAAACTTATTGTATCTCAGGCAAAATATTTTAAGGATAGCTGAATTTTCGTTAACATATTTGTTGTTTTGAAAAGCAATATTTTGAAATATTTGTCGTACATCAAGCCGCGGTGTTCGTGTAGGACAATCAAACCATTTGTTCCTGACTTCTGCTATATTCGCATACATTATGGATTTCACAGCAGCAGAATGTAAAAAATCTTTTGCAGATACCTTGAAATATAAAGGCAGCGATTTTTAAGTATATTTTACTGACCTTACACCAAATTGTTATACGGGTATTTTCTTTTTTAACTTTGTTTATTTGTTGAAGTACTTATTACTGAAATATATAAGATAAGAACCTATAAATAAATAAGATAAGTATTGATTATGGGGCTATGGTGTAGCGATATAAATCTTAATATATATTTCCTGGTTTATGAAAATGAAAATACATAAAAAAAGAACAGGTTAGTATTAATTTAGCAGCATTTAGATTCATTTGGAGTTAAAAACATAAAAACGATGCATAAGGCTAAAATAATTGAATAAATGATTTGATTATCGTGCCGAGTAAGGAACTCAAATAATAATTTTTTGTTTGTCGCTTCAGAAATGCGGATATGCCACTGATGATAGTCCCATCTGCCAATGCAAGTGATTACAAACTAAGGAGCATCTTCTAGTTTGCTCAAATATTGAAGATTCATGCATACTTAAAGATCTTGAAACCTTTACACCCCAGGCAAGGCTTTGTATGCAACACTGGATGGGTGTAGTGTAGTGACTGGGTAAAAAGAAGAAGAAGAAGAAGAAGAAGAAGAAGAAGAAGAAGAAGAAGAAGAAGAAGAAGAAGAAGAAGAAGAAGGTCGTCTTCAAAAGAGACAGCCAAAACTACAGATTAGGGGGTCAAAACCGAACAGATAAAGAAATTAAACTATCTGAGTAGTGTAATAACAAATGACAGAAAATGTAACACAGAAAACGAGGGGCATAGGCATAAGCAAAGATGCCTTCCAAAAACTAAACAAAATACTAGGACATTGGAAAATACTATAAAAACATGCAATATTTAATTCTATCCAATAATTCTATGAATGAATATGTGAGTAACAAGGAAGCCTTAAGGAAAATAGAAACAACAAAGAAAGAGACAACTGAAATATCTGGGAATAAATAGAGAATTTACCACTCACCGGTCATATTGAAGACAAGAGAAGCAGTGTGAAACAGCAAATAATCTATTTAACGAGCTTGTGGCAGAACAAAGAAAAAGATGGATAGTAAAGAGTAAAACATTACTTAGAACGACAAAAGACAGGAGACTGTGGAGAACCATATTTGTTTACACCCTGAAAGAAGTACGGAATTGTGGCTTTGCTACACAGAAATAAAACTTAACGCTTAACTTAATACTTTTGGAAATCTCTGTACATCATTTACTTTTACTTCTCATAAATTATTGAGTGAAGTGAAAAGCGACTATTAATAATGATTAACAAGGTTTTATTCAAGCTAAATTGTGTATAGACATAAGAATGTAATGGTCTGTCAAGTTCATGCTCAACAAAGCAACTCTCTGCAGAGAAAACATGCATAAATAATTATATTCTCTGACATATGGTAGGGGAGGTAACTGGTATAAGAAAGTTTAGTATTTAATGAAGTCTTAGTATCATTCGAATGTAAGAATAGATTGCTAATGTCAACGTGAGATTGTTATTCTAAGCATTTAGTAAACTTAAATGGTTTATTTGTCGTGGAGCGTTTAAAATGCGTTAACAAAGTGACCTGTATTATTCTTACTATTATTATTATAACGCCACAGGTTGGCGTGATTTTGTAAATTGATTCTGCTTACATAGTTTTACTTTTATAAATATTTTCATTATTCACTGATAATTCATTATTTAAGATAATTTTAGGAAGAAAGTTAAATTTATCTAAAAAAATATATTAAGTCTAAAACAGAGATTTAATTTGACTTCGATTTTATCTTGAATTCATTGATTTTTGTTTGTCCGAAATAGCTAAGAACATTGAACTGAATTTAGACACGATATTAGAAATTCTCTAAACTTTTATGTACTTTATGTACTCGTTGAAATTTTAATAAAATATCTTTCTTATTTAATTAAATACCAATTCCATTTTTTTAAGGATATTCACAATAAATCATTTCTATCCGTTTTCAATGATTTTATTTTCAGTAGTATTAATCTCACTTTAATCTCATTACATTTGTCACCGTGTCTAATGAAATCATTTACTGTAGAAACGAAAATGCGGGCCTAGAAGATAAACTGTTCATAATTCAATTAAAATTGAGTCTAATGAATATAATATATATATTATCTTTACTTACTAATATATATATATAATATATATATTATTCTTATTTACATGTCTTGGATATTGTAAATCATGAAAACTAAATCCACTTATGTGAAAATAGTAAATAGTAAGTAGATGCAATTTTTTGATTGTGTACAGAGATGAGCGAAGTTGCATGTATTTCGGAAAAGAAGTAAATTATCTTTATGGAGGCCTAATTAGAAAGTTTAATATATGCTCATCATTTTATCATTCAGTTGGTGTCTGAAGGAAAACGAAATTACAAAACAAAATTGGATTCGAATATTAAATTCTGAAAAGGGTTGGTTAATAAATTCCAGTAATTTGGGCTTCAGATAATTGCGAAGGTATCAATTTTCTAGTAGATAAAATTGCTTAGTCATATGTTCATACTTAGCGTTATCGATTTACATTAGATAGCAATCATTTAAGCAATGGTGAAATACTCCGACGTTAATAAAAATTGAAATTAAATTGCTAATAGCAATGACATACTAATAATAATAGCAAGAATATAGTGGAAAATACTAAGATCATGCTTTGCAAAGAAAAAAATAAAAGAAAATAAATATTTATAAAATTTAAAATTAAACTAATCTAAAACCTGTTAAAACTTGAATAAATATGAGAAGAAAATTATTGAAAATGTATCATAAAAGTAAAGATGTTATTATTAAATTAAAAAGAAACAGTAAAAAGACCTGGAATTTTGGATTTAGAAGATGAATGTTAAAAGTAGTCAGAAGAAAATATTTATTTGTACTATTTACATTGTTCAGACTGTTGTCTTTATCTTTGTTTCTATATTCACGACGTTTCGGTTGCTGTACGCTCCGGCCTTCTGGTGATTGGAATTTCGAACCGAAACATTTATTTCGTCCACCGAGGAAGATTGTTCTTGTTCCACATACCATGCCTCTTCCGAATAGGCTCAGTATCAGTTATCTCCCTTTAACTCAACTCTCCAAGATTTTGTTCACCTCATTTCTATCCAGGTATTGAACTAACAACTCTTTAGGTTAAGTAACTGGATTCAACCAACGCTGTGCCACAGAAAGCAGTTTATTCAAACCTCATGCTTCATAAACCATCTGATATAAAATGATGATGTTAGTTATTGTGATCCTGTCCCACCTTATACAGCAGATTTTTCAACTATTGATTATCATTTTGTATTAATTCTTTCATGCATATACGCACCAGTAGACGTACACCAAAGCGGGCCAGACCGAAAATGTTTCCCGGCAGTTTGTCTACCCGAGTTTATATCGTGATGGAATAAATTCCCTGCCGAATCAATGTCAAAATTTTATACATTCTAGTGGTGCTTATTTTCATTAATAAAACTGCACTGAGGCTTAATTATGTAGTTTTATTCGCACGTAGATATATAATAATAATATATATATATTATGAAATGGACAAAGTCCGACAATTATTTTAAGACATTTTTCTGTTTATACATTCTTTTTATAGAGACAAATATTTAAGTAAATGCTCTGTTTATAATAAACAGTATTAAACAACATTTACCAGCCTGAATGTCAGAGAAATTTTCACAGAAAATATTCGTCCTCCGACAGGATTCGAACCTGTATCCTATACAGAACCGTCATTTAGCTTGACGTGCCTTTACCGATTTGGCCACAGAGGAGCGTTCGGTTAGCAAAGTCGAATTTACTGTATTTAAACTTCAATCTTCCATGAATCTCTCACGTACATTCATATCTGCTCATGAAAATTTCTCGGACATTCAGGCTGGTAAATGTTGTTTAATACTGTTTATTATAAACAGAGCATTTACTTATATATTTGTATCTATAAAAAGAATGTATAAACAGAAAAATGTCTTATATATATATATATATATATATATATATATATATATATATATATATATATATATATATATATATATATATATATATATATATATTGTATGCTTTATAAACCCCAAAACTTGAACTTGATTTTCCGTATTAATGTATTGATATAAATATTTAAAAGTGAATGTGCATCACAGGTTCATTTACTTATAATCACTCGTGCTAAACGTTAACAAAAATGTTATATCGTTTCTATTTTGGAAGGACTAATATTTTTTAATCCATCAAAGCGATTTGTTCTTCAGTTACTGAAATGAAAAGTACAATTTTGTAAGGTATTTAACGTTTCAAATTTTCATTGTATTTATGAAGTTGACATATTTTAGTATCAGGAACATGAGAACATTTCAACAATTGTTTCATAATTATCTTTTTAGTAAATCAAATTTCAATAATTTTTTTGTTCAGCGATCAAATTCATGTGGAAGATTTACTCAAATATGAACATCTGTTTTGGAGAATTAAATTTAAAATGGAATATAATTAAAACCCATTTCCTTTCAAAGAATTGATCGGAACTGAACGCTGGAGACGTAGAAAGCTGCAGCTTAATCTCAAGCTGTCATAGAGACTTTCTTTTATTGAACTGAAGAGAATGAATTACACTTGAAATATTAAGCAAAATATTTCAGTTGTCACATTTTTATTATCCCTGTAAAAGATCTATAGATTTTTCTAGATAACTGAAATAAAGCCTATTCATGAACAGAAAAACTAAAATAGTAGCCTCAGAAGAAGAGAACACTGAAAGAAGTATTTTACAATTAGAGTGCATATATCTCCATTCCCATGATAGTTCGCTTAAACGATCGATCAATTTGATTTCAATTTGATCCAAGACCAAAGACTGAAACTCAATTTCTATTATTCCTTAATGTGTAATTGAATTTTTGAAAATATCTTTTTTTATGGGCAGAAAATCAGCAATGTATGACTATTGAAATAATATAACAAAATATTGACCATATTCTTTTTATTTTTGAAAATTTAATCAATAATTGAATTCGTTCAAATAGTAAAAAGAAAGAAATGTAAAGATGTAGATACGAAATGTAGGTGATAAATTGACGCTATTTCAGATTTTGTTAAAGTCAGTTTACACAATAATATTGCTATTAACCATCAGAAGTTGGTAAAAGATTCAGGATATGTGATGAATATACCAAGTGAATTTCGTAACTTATTTGATGGTGTAAAATTTTAATATGCAAATCGAGTATTGTGCATTATATTATAAATAATCATATATAATATAGTTATTTATATTTATTTTATAATTACACACACACACACACACACACACACACACACACACATATATATATATATATATATATATATATATATATATATATATATATATATATATTATCCCTCATCGGCGATAGCACGACTCGGAGTTTCATGCACAACGCAATCTTCAGGTCCTGAGTATAGAATGACCGTTACGTAATTAAAATTTTAATAAAAATATTTTGTTATCGCAATGTTGGAACAGTTATATATTATACAGGGATTACAGATATATATATATATATGTTTGGATAGATGTGAGCTTGTGACCCTGGGTTTCATGCTTTAGCGATCGTCAGACGATATAAATATAAATAAATATATATATATGTATAATTATTTATATATTATATGCGCGGTACTTATTAGAAAGCGCTCAATATCAGAGATAGAGCTAACATATGGTTGGATAGATGTGAGCTTGTGACCATGGGTTTCACGCTTCTAATAAGTACCGCGCATATAATATATAAATAATTATACATATATATATATATACATTTATATTTATATACACACACTTTTCACATATATATATATATATATGTATATATATTTGGCATTTTAAATAAACGGAATTTACATATATCTATGTAAAAATAATTTTAGATTTGAGAATATGATTTTTTTAATATTAAGCATAAGGGGAGATTAATGGTTCATTCTAAAAAAAAAAAATAAAATAAAAAAACAACCCTAATTTACATTAAAAATGAATCTGGATCAACGTATTTGAACATATATTTATTTTTATACCCATCAATTCATTTCTCTTTAAGCTAGAGTTATTTAAGATAACTAATTTTTCAACTAGACATAAATTACATCTATTACTTTTCCTATTGTAAGATTTGGCCCTTGCTATAATATCGCACGTAATAATAGGTATATTACCACCATTTTTAATTGCTAGAAATGTTTACAGAGAGAAGTGCTGATTACGTATTTTATATTGTCTAAAGTCATTCGATGATGGTAGAAACCAAATTTCCAAGGATTTTCAATGGAACCAAAATAAAATTTTACATCATTACCAGAATGTATGCCAGCTCGGTATACAATATTATTATTCGGTTTTTATAGGAATAAAGTGTTGCTGTCGACACTGGACTTTGAATACAGATCACCAGAGAGCAAACACAGGTGATCCCATTTTGAACAATATCTGCAACCTCTTGTTTTGTTATTTTTTAACCACTTACTTGGTCACAACATTTTGGCGTCGAAGGATCCGAAGAAACGAACTTCTCGTTAAAAGAAAAAAAATTGTTGCCAACATCTCGTCGACGGACTCGAAAAAACGGATTTCATGTTAAATCATAAAAGTTTTTTTTTTGCCAGTGTCTACAGCACTGATGAAGTAAGGAATTCTACACAAAACTCTACGGCAAAAAAAATATCCAATGTTAATTACAACATTGTCAGTGAAAAAAAGTATCTACGCAAAACAATAGGATTTCTACAAGTTCAATTCAGTGGTTGGGAAGAAGATTGATGAAACTTTGTTATTTTTTTTCTATTTCAACAAAACAGTAAACAATGAACTGTATAAGTTAAACGGACTTATTGTTGTGACTAATAGAGTAATTAAAATTTACCCGCTCTCTCGCTTTTAATTTTTTCTGAAAAAGAATTGTTCAAGTCAAACAGACTTATTGTTGGGTTAAGTGAAAATAAAAATTCCCTTTTCATTTCGTAATTTTTCGTACTACCGCGGTGAAATGGGCGAATCAAAAAGTGCAATGCTAAAGTTATTAAAACACCAAAAGAAACAGCAGCTTCTGTCGTAACACAAATTTAAAAAAGACTAGAGAAATTCCAACTAGAACAAACAGAATTGCGTTTGCAAAATGAACAAGAAAATAAAAAAAAAAGCACCTAGAAATTTTGGTTAGACAACAGAAGCTTGAGGAATTGCTCCTTCAAACACAAAATGAGCAAAGGCACTTATCCAACAAAAGTCAAAATGATAGCGAAAACGCATTCTCTCAAAATGCTATATGAAGTGCTATTAAAACCTTTACGTACGCACCTGAAAATGAAATTACGTTCGCTTCGTACTTTAGACGTTACGAGGACTTATACAATACGGATTGTGCAAATTGGGCTGACCATAAAAAGGTTCGCCTGCTCCTCAGGAAATTAGGGACAGCAGAATATACTAAGTTTGTTAACTATATCTTGCCTAAGAAAAGCAGCGACTTGAAATTTAAAGAGGCGGTTCAATCATCAGCAGAACACTTCAGTCCAAAAACGTCACTGTTCCACAAGCGATGGAAATGCATGAATCTCACCCGCAAGGAAGAC
Source organism: Acanthosepion lycidas (assembly GCA_963932145.1). Classification (NCBI taxonomy): domain Eukaryota; kingdom Metazoa; phylum Mollusca; class Cephalopoda; order Sepiida; family Sepiidae; genus Acanthosepion; species Acanthosepion lycidas. The sequence continues at coordinate 42,382,808 of OZ010601.1, read as the reverse complement.
GAAGATTATACTACTTTCGCGAGTGTAGTCAATAAACACTGCGATGATTTGAAATTGGCAGAGTTAAGCGCCAATAATTTTAAATGCCTGATTTTCGTCTAGGGTTTGATTTCAGCGAAAGACGCCGAAATATGTCGTAGGGTACTCTACAAGCTACAAGATATTATAAAGTTATTGAATGACAGGATTACAATGGTGGAAATTCAGAAAGATTGAACAGGCTATAATAATCAAAACAGAAATTGAAACATTGTCCATTTAAGAAAAACAAAACAAAAAACAAACACTTGTCTTTCAGTATTTGTAGTAAATGTTGCATTTAAGCAGAGAAATGTATGTAGAATATTTATAAATTTCGTTAAAAATTTAAAATCAGCCAAATTAGTAGCTTAAATAAACATCACAAAGGAAAACGAAGAGCAAATAAGTACATGAAAACTGATTACTGAACAATAACTTTTAGTGCTTGATAGAGAGTTATATTTTGTGAATCTGATTACTGGGTTAGAGTTTTAAGTCTTCATAGAAATGGTCAATCTACGCGAGTTATAGGAAAGTAGAACAATTAACTGAATACCTCTGTAGATAATAATCCAATAGACAATGTGTAACCTATCATTAAAAGAGATTTTATGAGAATGGAAAACATTCCTCATGTAAAGAGGATCTCTGGGAAGTAATAAAAACTGCTGAAAATGAAGTCAAAACAATATAAAACTGGACAAAAAGAATGTGTGAATTTTTGATGAAAGTTGTAATCACGATGAAAGTCATTAAATAATAAAATGATTATTAATGTATAAGGAATAGTTTTTAATGAAACAGGGCAACAGTAGACCAGGCCTTATGTATAATTGGGTAACAACAATTTCCCAGAGGATAGCAAAGGATATTGAAACTGAAATATTGCGATTCAAAATTCATCTGAATGCAGATACCAAACAACGATATATATGTTACTAATGTCTCCACCATGGAACATCTTCCCGTATATGTGATGTAGGACTAACAGTTGTGTTCCTTTGTTGAAATCATTAATGATTGACTATTCTTTCAAATGCACTTTTTGTGAATAGACAACACTGAAATTTGACTGATGGTGATTTCATCTGTGCCAGTTTTTCAGCGGGTAAAGTTTCAAATCAAATTTCTGAGCAAATCAAATCTTATTGACATATGAACTGATTACGATTATAGAAAACCGTTGATAAATCGAAATCTTTCTTTTTGATGAAATAGCATATCCAAAAAGATTTGTGATCAATAATTGTAATTTCATTAAAAAAAAAAAAAACTTTTTTAGAATTCTCGACTGAAAAATGTAAATTTAAAAATATTCAATTTTGATTCGTTAACTGAAAACCCGAAGAATCTGCTGAATAGGTTGAATTATTGTCTCGATGAATATAACAATATAAAAGCAAGGAACATTTTTACATTTGGAAGGTTTATTGGTTGAAAAGATTTGCTTAAAGACACCTATCCTCTCTTTACAGTTTACTGATTTTACAAACATATAAAACTGCAGTGTTCTATTATTTTACTTAATTTAAAGCACAGCCACAAGCTTGGTACTTAGAACAATGCATTAATTTCATTAATTTTCCAGTGGGCGCTTTTATTTAGTTGAATTATTTAAGACGATGGAAGCGCTCTATGTTTAATTACTTTAGCTTCTGCTAATGGTTTCTCCAATTGATCCCACAATTAGCGACTGAGTGACAAAACAGAATATAATCGCGAGATTTATTACTAACCATTCTACGTGAAAATAATACTAGAATATTACTGAAAAAATAAGTAAAAAAATATGAAGAAAATCTGATCATATATACAAATGAATATAATTAAAACCGGTTTCATAACTTTGCTTCCCAGTGATAATAGATATTTATAAGGAGCATTATATAAAAACTTAGCAATTCGGAATTAGGAAGCATCTAAATTAGTTTTAAAATGAAGTTAAAGAATTTTGAAATCTTAAAAATATTGACAGACTTGCGACATTAAGTATATCTGTCCTATTTGAAGACAATTTCATTACCTAATGGAAATATTCTGTAGGAATAAATCAATATTTCTATGGTTATGGCCTCACTAAGATAAACTGTTTCTTGCAAGATGTAGTTGAGTTCGCATAGTTTGACAGTTCATTGGCGAAGCTTCCAGAAATGCAAATGTCTGAAATTGTTGGCTGTGAAAACGCATTTAGATCTTTGGGATGTAAATTTACTTGACCACTTAAGGCGAGAAGCGAACAGACGTAAGATGAATGAGTTGCCGAATAAATTGTGGTTTGCCGAACAGAAGAATAGATCTTTTAATTACGACACCAAAACGATCGTTTAGTTCAGTCTATTTCCTTAGAAAATGCGAAAGAATGCTATGGAGACAGAGTTAAGAAAACAAAATAAAGACAAATACTCCAACAATATTTTGCCATTTTGAAGTCCAAGCGTGAATTGGGAAATTATATTTTTTATAGCAATTTTGAGAAGATAAATTTTATCGTAGCAATTTATTAAAAACTGCTGTCTTTTCAGGACGTAGGCGATCATGACTATGCAGATCTTATTTTTTATAATTAGTGAATTGCTGTGATTTCTTGGGAAAGATAATATAGTGGTTTCCAGTTGCCTTTTCTGCAGTTTTGAACTCAGAACTATACGTTTCTACTTAACTGAGAGGAGTAGAGATCGATTTAACCCATTCCTTTTATCATTTGTGCTAAAGAAAACGTAATAGAAAAGACGTGAATTTGAACGTGACTTGCAGACGACACTTTCCTCGTCGACACCCATTACGCTGCCAGCAGACTGTAACCATATTATTTATTTAAAAATATATATCGGGTTTTATTTTTCGTATAAAGGAATTAAGTTTCATGATAGATTTTGAATAATAAACGAGAGTTAACGCGTGTAAACAAAATCAGCAAAAGACAAGGATTAGTTGATTCATTATTAGTAAAATTTATTGGCCTTACAAATCTTGGTAAACTGTTTCTTAGTTTATATTAAACAAAGATACAAAAAGAAAAATAAAGACATTAGCCATTACACATTATCATTCGTAACAGAATTAGAATTTGGAGAAGTGACTGATTTTTGTTGACTTAATGAAATAGATGCGCTTGTTTTCCCTTTTTTTCTCAATTTTTGTTTATTTTCATGTTAGTTTGAAATATATATGCGTAATTAATTTTATACCCAATTTTAAACAAAATGTCTTGATATTTATCAGTTTTAAGGCGGAATAAAACGAAAAAACGGTTTAACTTTCTAAATATTACACTGTTTTTAGACTTAACAGATTTTCACATTAGTTTTCTTCAGAAATTGAATGAAAAATATGAAGATATCAGGTATCATTTAATTATATATTATAGCAAATATATGACAGTTGAAAGGTTCTTGGTTCGATAAAGTCCTAACTTCTGATGTTTGGGAATTTGGGCAAATTTTGTCAAGTAGTTCAGGCTGAGAACTCTTCAGTGCCACCTCGTATAATATTAGGAAATGACATACAAGTGAAACAGTAAGAGAAACGCAAAGGAAATGATTAACTAGATAAAATGTTTTAAATGTCTTTCAGTATATAAAAGTATAATAGATTATAAAGATTTTTATCCACATCACCTTACATTACGACGTCATGGAACAAAAAAACTACAGAAACATTGTATTCATCAAAGAAAGTAAATTTTGCCTCTTAACGCTTGAGTGAAATTGCTAAATTTCACCGTCTAAATTGTTTATCCGTTCAATCACGAATTTTCATGAAATGTATTCATCAAAATTTAAATTTATACTAATCAATTTTCGCTGTTGTCTCGAATCTAAATTTGAGCAATCATTTCTTTTTACTGAAAATAAATGTCAATATTCAGCTTGTTTATTCGTTACACTTCTTTTCTTAACGAAAATGGTATTCATAGGATTTTTTCAAACATAATGATTAGAAGGATTAGCAATTAACAAGGAAACTATTCAATTGTTTGAAAAAAATCATCAAAGCAGGTAATATTTAATGCTTCTTTCGGATTCTTCATTTGTCGAAATTTTTATATTGCAGTTTCTTCGACTCGATAAGATTTCGTTTTAAAAAATCAATCCAAATATATCGTATTATCAAGTATTTGTAAATATCAATAATTATATCAAATCATATCTATTAGGTTGGTGCAAAATAATATCGTTTTTTGACGTATTTTTTAACGTCAAAAACGATATTATTTTTGCACCAACCTAATATATATATAAAAGTCACTTCATATCTTCTGCAAGATAATGAAGAAATGCAATCCTGTGTAGGCCGTATGAACATCTGGCATTTTCTTTCTGAAATAATTTACTCATTATTCTTAAACAGTCAAACTCATTAGAAATTATCAAATCAAGCGACGATTTTGCAGTAGTTCGAATAAATATTAACTGTCATTCACACACACATTTATTGCAACTGTGTAATTTGGAATGGAATTGAAATCGTTTAAACAAGAAGAATGTATTACATAATGTTTGAAACTGAACGCATAACATGTGTATTTGGATGGAACAATATAATAAACCATTATTTTAAATTATTACCACATGTAAATTTTCCACTGTCTACTTGTATCATCACCATCATGGCCTGGCTTCGCAAAAAGATCACGAGGGAGCCTGTACATGTCGCTTGCAGACACGTTTGTGACTGATAAGTTCAATGCGGAATAGGCATACACGGTCGCAAGAGGTTGCAGCTAAAACCTGGTCTGGGCTCGATGGCATAGCATTGCAGTACTTCCTCATCTGCCTCTTTGTCTCAGAGAGCGGTCCTGCAGGTATTTTCAAAGAAGGAGACATCATGGCTGCTGGTGAGACGCCAGGCATCAAGGTTCTCCGCTAGGGTTAACCGTTGGCAATGGTTAATGTAACAGGCAACAAATGATTTTTTCAGGCAATCTTTGAATCGCTTCTTTGGTGCCCCTCTGCCACGATAGCCAGTGGAGAGCTCGCTGTACAATAAAATTTTAGGCAGGCGATGATTCTCCATCCTGGAAACATGTCCAGCCCAGCGTAGATGGTTCAGCAGCATGGTCTCAGTTCTGGTAATCTTCGCCTTTTCAAGAACTTCAATATTGGAGAAGAAGCCACTCTAGTGTATGTTATGGATCGTGCGAAGGCAGCTCTGGTGGAACCGTTCCAGGAGTCGCAAGTGGTGTCGGTAAGTGACCCATGACACGAAGTGGCTAGGACGGTATCTCTATACACCCTGATCTTAGTACCCTTTTTCAGGTGTCTGAACACGTTTTTACAATCTGTCAAAAGCAATGCTCGCCATTGCCAGTCTGTTTTCAACCTCCTTGTCGATCCCAGCATCCGACGTGATAGTATGTAGGTAAACCGATGGACTGCCTTCAGCTCAGTCGTGCCAATGATGATGTGGGGAGTGTTATACTCATTCCGAGGCGCAATTTCTTCTTTAAATTGACTTCAAGCCCAAAAAGTTTGGCAGTCTCTGTGAAGCAGGAAGTGGTCTGCTGCAAAGCCCCTTCTGGTGGGCAACAAGGGCAGCATCGTCAGCAAAACAAGGGTCTCTGTTAAGTTGCTCTAGGGTCTTTGTCTGGGCTTTTAATAGTCGTAGATTAAGCAGGCCACCATCGCGACGGTATCTGATGTTGATTCCGTCCTCCTCATCAAGATCTTTCATGGCTTGCTTGAGCATCATGCTGAAAAGACAGCGAAGAGATTCGGTGCTAAAACGCAACCCTGCTTTACACCATTGGTGATCGAGAATAGCTCTGAGAGATCACTGTTGTGTCTAACTTGGCCACGCTGATCCTCGTGCAGTTAGATAATCATGTTGAGGAACTTTGGAGGACAGCCGAGTCGCCCCATGATATCCTACATTCTTTTTCTGCTTACTATCGAATGCTTTCGTCAGATCAATGAACGCCACATACTGCCCCTTGTTTTGCTTCCAACATTTCTCCTGCAGCTGACGAAGAACAAAAACATATCTGTTGTGTCCCTGTTGGTTCTGAAGCCGCACTGACTCTCTGGAAGGTGCTGTTATGCGATGGCGGGTAACAGCCTGCTCAGCAGAACACTTGCAAGGATCTTTCCTGAGATAGAGAGCAGAACAATCCCTCGATAATTGGAGCAGTCAGATTTTTCTTTGTTCTTGTACAGGGCAATGATGACTGCATCACAGACATCTTGTGGTATTTTTCTCTGCTCTCAACTACAGCTGCTTTATGGCTTTGATAATCACTTTAATGGTGGGCAATTCATCCAACTCCACTTTTACTGGTTGTTGGGAATGCGGGGAATCGATGGTTTCTGAACCGAGCGATTAGCACTGAAGAAGGCCTGGAAATGCTCCGATCAACGGTTTAGGATGGACGACTTGTTTGAAAGGAGCATCTGTCCATCTGCACTGCGCATAAGACTCTGGACCTGATACATAGGGCTGTATACTGCTTTTCGGCGATATTGGTACACCACTTATTCTTAATCTCTTGAAGTCTGTGCTGGAGGTCATGGCATACAAAATGGAATGCAACATTCTTTACAGGACAAGCTAAGTGAGCTTGATGGGTCGATCTCTTCCTCACCAGCAGTTCTTGGATTTACATGTTGCTCTCATAAAACCAGTCTTTGTTCTTCTTTGAGGAGAATCCAAGGACTTCTACAGATGTTTGCAGAATGCCAGTTTTCAGTTTTTCCCAAAGTGTCTCAGGAGAGGAATATGCGGGGATACTCTTGAATTGCGTTGCTTGGAAGTTTGCTTTCACTTCGTCTGATTTAAAATTTCCACCTTTGAACTTTTTACAGAGGTACCCTCCTTTTCTTGGCTTGGATTTAAAGTGAAGCTTGAGTTTGCAGCGGACAGGGCGAAGGTCGGTATGACATTCTGCACCGGGCAATTACTCTTGTGAGCATGATGTCTTTTAGGTCACACTGGCGAACATAGTCAATGAGGTGTCAATGTTTAGACCGAATATGCATTCAGGTTGTTTTCAATCGGTTTTCTGGTGGTAGATGGTGTTTGTGATGACGAACTGATGCTCTGCGCAGAGTTCTAGCAGCAAGCGCCCATTGTTACAGTTACCAACACCATGTCTCCCAAGCACTACCTTCTTGGCCTACTCTGGCGTTAAAATCGCCAAGGATTATAATATTATCATCTGCAGGGATGTCTTATAGTAGGCTGCGCAGATCTGAGTTAAATTTATCTTTTTTTCTACAGGATCTTCTTGTAAAGTTGTGGAGTACATAATAATTAATGTGGCATATTGAAGATTACTCATTGGGAGGTGAATATATATGATGCGGCCAGAATAACCTCTTGGCAGGTATTCAGTCTTGGAGGCAATGGAATCCTTGATCATGAAACCTACGCTCGAAAGATGAATCTCCACTACTGAATTGCCTGACGAGTAAAGAGTATATCCCGCGCCGTTGATTTCCTTTCCTTCTCTTTCGTTCCCACCTAAACATTTTCTCATCCAAATTCCGTGATTCACGTAAAATGTTATTTGTACTCAATGCTCCTTTTCTTCTCTCTGTCGTTTAAACCCCCTTTGTTTAGCTTTCATGATATCGAAGAAATGCAAGAATAATGAAAGACTGACAATTATAGATCAGTGTGAGAAAATAAAAACGCTAGTCATTATTTATTAAATTCATAATTTCGATAATAAAATCAAACTATTTAACATACGTAACATTAAAGTCGAGTTTGTTATATTCACTAACGTTCAAATACCCTTGAGAAAGGTATGAATCCAGCTCTTCTACCCCCAGCTATGGTTTGAATAGCAAGACAGACTGGGTTCTTTTGCTTTGGTTGGCAACCAGTCTACCGCAGAAAGAAATGGCAATCTACTGTGGGAAAATTATTCTGTGATGTATCGAAAGACACGTGATCGCCCAAACGTGTATTACATATGGCACTTAACTTACTGACTGAACATTAAAGACTTTTACACTTTACATTAATAAGATATTTATTCCCCTCCCCGCAAAAAAGCAGTTATTCATCGTCTTTCCAATTATAAATAATAACTAATTTAACAAGAAACATTAACAGACTGTCAACATTGAAAATGTTTTTGTATCATAAACTGATTAGCCATTGATTTTTAAATTATGTTTTATCGTTTCCAATGAGATTTATTGTAATCAGGACTATATTTTATGTCAGATTATACAAAGATACGATTGTAATTACATTGATACAAACTTTGTCAGTCAATTATGTGCCATGCGATCGTGTAATTTCGACGAGGCGGATTTTTTCCCGCAATAGGTTTCCATTTCTTTCTGCGGTAGACCAGTTGACATTCAGGAACCCGTTCTGTCCTGCTATTTACCCATAGCTAGTGGGGAGAGAAGAAGAGGATTCATCCCTTTCCCAAGGGTATGAATATAATGGATATGACTGGAATTCGAACTCGGCTCTCCAATTCCTCAATCCAAGCCGCCATCCATTACTCCACTGTGCCTCCTATTAACGGCTAATTTAGAATTAAAAGAGGCACATAAATTATTGAAACAATAATCGATACTATGCTACTTGTTATTTTTAAATGAATAGCATTTTTATTCATATTTCTCGGCAACAAAAATGAGGAAACTGATCTGTTTTCATCAAACGAATATCGAGAAAATATTTCCATAATTCCCGCTTTACACATGAGGCAGCTGTAAACGAATTGAGATTTTAAATAGGATGAAAATCCTTGGTGTTATTTGTTAGTGATGTCATCTACTCGAATATTTTATTTCAAACAGAGAAAGATAATAAACAAATATCTATTTCGTTCTTTTTCAAGAATAAATTTGCAGAATTAATGCAGAAGGCTTTTTTTTTTAAAAAAAATTCCATTTGAAACGAATGCTCATTAGTCAAATATAGGGACAATTTATCTCGGATATTGTCCATTACTGAAATTTCCAATCCTATTTCCAACATTCAAGTTTCATTGTCGCTTGATAAGAATACAATTACCGAAGAACACAATTACCCAGGAACACAATTCAAGAATTGAAAGCGGACACATTAGATGACAAGCAACAATTTGGAGGTTATTAATGACTGAATAGCAAGCCATGACCGCAGAATGGCTGGACTTTCTGGATCAGGATTCGAAATCGAATAGATACAATTGGTCCATCCACAACAAAAGATTCTAAAAGGAAGGTCAGAAGTTCGATGTAAAGTCTCTCAGCTCACTAGCTTCTATCTCATTATTTGATTCACACTGCTTATGGAAATTAGGAGCTAGTCGAAGGTATGGCCAGTAATGACGGGGGTAGGGGGTCTATAAAAAAAAAGAAAAAGAAATGTCGTAACAAGGTAATAGAAAAATGTTCGAACGAAGGAAACAAAAAGAAAATTAAAAAGAACGAAAAAAATAGCAAAAAAAAAAAAAAAAAACTAAAACAAAAAAAAACAAACAAAAAACGACGGAAAGCAAATCAAGAAAAAGCGAAAAAAACAATCTTCGTAATGCTTTTTCTTATTTGCTATTCATATTTTCATTCATTTGTAGCTGATAAATGCAAAGATTATGGTAAATCCTTGTATTTCAAAAATAATAGAAAAAATTATTACATGGCTTTGTACATTATTTCTAATTTAAAATCGATGACATCGTCCATATTGACAAATCTGTCAACACCAAAATATCATTAAAAATACAATATATTTTTTCAAAAATGCTAACTGACAAAAATAGCGGATTTAAAGTTTAATTAATATGAATTGAAACAAATATTATTTACTTTTAGTTTAAAATATCATAGAAAAGCATTTTTAATACAGAGGTTGGTGTTTTATTATGTGTTGTTGAATGATGTATCGACAGCCTGGTAATTGAAAAATTTAAGCAAGGAGGAGATAATCGATATATATATATATATATATATATTAACATTAATTGGACACGACCGTAACAGGGGCTATGGCATCCATCGTCAGAGCAGTGATGTGGAACTTTTCATTAGCATTATTTTTAGATCGTTTATTTTTTTCGTATCTTCTTTGCTATCAACTGCTCTGTACACAATCTGAAGAGCATTGTAGACCTCGAATGGAATGCAGTCTTCCAACAGTTGTTTTTAAATATATTTTTTGGCTGCATGTTTGGGACTAGCACTAGTCAGTATCTGCTGATGCTCTTTGAGATCTGCTAGTGACTCTGCTGTTTGAGATGTACACAAAACCAGTGAGAGACCTAAGCAGTATGAAAATGACTCGGGATCAATAATTTGGGAATATGCAACTTGGAGTTTGTTGTTGGTTATGTATATATTCATCAATAAGAATAGACACGAATAAGATAATTCGTTTACTTTCATTTTTAGAGCTGCGTGCACGGTGTCTGACATACTGGACAGCAGTTCCACAACTGTATATAAATTGCTGTTAAAATCACAGAGAAAGAAGAAATATGATAATACCGAATACATTTTTATTGCCCAGTCACTTATTTTGAAAAGTAACGTTCTTTTTTTAAGAAAAATTGTACGTTTTTATTGACACTTTTATTATTTTGACTAAATATGCGTTCACATCTCTCCAAGACATTTATTTTGTCTGAAATACGTTTTAGATTGATTAAAATAATATATTAATTCGGAACGTTTTTTCTGTTTCATTCTTCAATGTAAAGACAATTACATTAATTAAAATTTATATTTATTTCCATAAATAGCCGATAGCCGGGTTGAAAATCAGGAAATCTACGTTATTAGTCTGACATGTTGCAACTTACTTCACTATCATGCCAACTAGAATAGACGCTACAAAATTAAGCATATATTATCAAAGCCGACCATAAGAAATATGTCTTTAGAACGTTTTCACTAATATTTCACAGTGTCAGACATATTGTCAAGAACGGAGATAATATTGAAAAATAAATGTTGTGTAAATGTTTTTTTTCATAATTAGGTTACGCATGCATTAATTTAACTATATATATATATATATATATATATATATATATATATATATATATATTGCGAAATCTAAAGTAGAAGCAAATAGAATAAAAGACAACTGAGCATTTCTGGTGTTCTATTATGCAAAAGGCACAAAGTTTAAATGCATTTTTTACTGTTTCAAGTATTCTATTAATTTCCCGTCAGATATTCCATCATTTTTAAATTTGTGAATTTCTTCAAACAAATTTTGGAAAAGAAATTCATTTGGATTTTCAATTGAAATTCAAAAAATAAAATCTGATTACAGATTGTTTGCATAATTCAGCTCCTTACACGCGCATCGCATATTCTCATAATTGAATGATATCACAAACACGAGATATCCCATAGCACAAGCAGCGGAATTGAGTTCGAAATTCCAGGTAGATTATCAACTAAAACCACAAATGATGACGGAGCATATTACGGCCGGAATATTATGACAATTACAAAACAATACTTCAACATAAAAATAAAGACGAAAAAAGGATTGATTGATTTACATGTTTTATTTTAACTTTTATATTTTTTTAATTAAAAAGTATTTACTACTGTCATCTTTGCCCCACGCACTTAAATCAATGGACTGACTGATTATTTCCAAGTGTAATTAAATGAAACACTTTCATTCAGAATTTACAAATATTATAACAATATTTGTGTGAAGTGAATTTGTGATTCTTATAGAAAGAATTTTAATTTTTTCATTGTGAAAAAACAAGGACAAAGGGGAGAGAGAGAGAGAGAGAGAGAGAGAGAGAGCAATGAAAACCAGGAATTAAGAAGATAGAAGATAACGATTGACATTGCATTTAAATTTTTGATGGTCAAAGTTGACTGGGAAGCAAGAAGCTGGAAAACAGTTCAACGAGCAAGAAGTGTGAGAGAAGAAACTTTTAGCATAGAACTTACGGCTGCATCTAGCCATTTCAACTGGAAAATGATGAGACCTTGCCGCCAATCTAGTACTGCACTTAAATTCATAAAGTCTAGGTTCAAAAGTGGAAAGCTCATCATAAAAATTACCATCAAAATATTTATAGAAAAGGCACAAGGAAGCTATGGGAAAGTGAGTGAATCTGAAATGCCAGGTCAGGACTAGTAACATACCAGATTCTTCTTTGTATTTTATGAAGAATCTCTAAGTACATAACAGAAGTACTGGCCCAGATGTGACAGCAATATTCAATGTATGAACGAAAAGTAAACTTATAAATAAGTCAGAAAGATTCTGATGATAAAAATTATCTAACACAATACATTGAACGAACTTTCCGAGCAGCAAACCTAATAATGGATTCAATATAATCTTTCCCCTTTATGGCAACAGAAATTAGTCCGAGAAAGTGAAAGAAGTCACTTGTTTGGGAGTTAGTATGAGCCTTGTTGATTGGAGGCAAAAGAGATTCTCTCAGACAATTAAAAGAGAGCAGTTTTGTTTCGGAGGGGGGCCTTAAAAGCCATTTCTTGCCCTAGTTAACAACAGATTGTAGGTTATCTTTTTTAGGTCAGTTGCCAATTTAATTTATCGAACGGATCAGACTTAGCATTGACATGAGTAAATAACTGTGTCATCAGCATAGATATCGAGTTGAGAACTGATGTCACCAGGATGCTCATTGGTGAAAAGTAGGAACAACGTCGATCAAAGGACAGAGCTCTGGTTGGGGGACACCTGCATTAATGCAAAAATATCTAGACGAGTAGCCGTCTTGAACGACTGCTTTCATTTCGCGATTTGATAAGAAAGATTGAATCAGTTCAAAAATCCGTCCAGAAATACCATAAGCTTTCAACTTGCCAGATCCTGTCAAATACCTTCGAGATAACTTGAGCTTCACCATTCTTATCTAAAGCTTGATACTCTTTCAGAAATAACTGTTAATACATCATCAGCTGATCTAGAGAAGTGAAAGCAATATTGATTATCTGAAAGAACACTCTGCGATGTGAGATTCTTAACCAATTCAGTGTTGATTATAGTTTGACAAAAAGAAGTAGAAGGCTAACAGAACGATAGATATGATGGTTCGTTCTAGTTCTTAAAAACGCGAACTACAGAAAAAGATTTCCAACAAGCAAGAAAGGAAGACGCAGCAAGGCATTTATTGTAGAGTTTAGAGGGAACAGGAGTCAGTTCATGAGCACATTTCTTAAGAACTATTGCAGGGTTCACATATTTTGACGGGATCCAGTTTAGAGATGATAACAGAAACCATGGACGGTGCATTAGTGTTTCCTTGTGTTTCAATATTGAGTCAGTGTGGCAAACTCAAGTTCAGTAAACAACGATATATATATGAGGGTGGGCTGACTATGAAGAAGTGATGCTAAAGCTGTGATATCTTGTATGCATTAATTTCAACTCATCTTATTAATAAGTGCATTCTTTCTCTCCATGTAAACTGATATTTACCTGGTCAAAGAAGACTTCAAATGTAACTAGTTGTGACATCTTTTGAATTTTGCATTGTGGCGTTATCAAGTACCTACTGATAATATGTAATATCAGTCTTCCTATATGGCAGTGAATACTGGACAATCTCGTCACAGAAAAGACTTGAGAAAATAGAAATGGGGATCTATAGAACGATGCCTAGAATATCATGAACTGAACATGTGAGTAATGAGGAAATTTTAGGGGAAATTGAAACAAAAAGGACACTTATACTTAGAATCATAAAGCAACAATTGAAATTTCTAGGGTACATAATAAGAAATGAGGGCTTGGAGAATTTGACACACATGATATTTTGAAGGCAAGAAAGACAGAAGAAAATAATAACCAACCTAACCACTTGTTTAAAAGGTCGGTAGAATAAGGATTCGGAGAGATAGCAAAAAGACAAGCATTATCAAGACCTACAAAAACAGAAAGTTCACTCACATCATGAAAGGACACGGCACACAGAAGAATAATAATACGTAATCAATTTCATAATTGTCATCGTTATTCTGTGTGAAAACAAAAAAATTTTGTGAATTGTCCTTTCTGTATTTGGTGTCGAATATTATTTTCAAATATTTTATCGTTCATATTATGCAATTGGACCTGGAAATTGAAATGCAATTTGAATTCGAGAGAAAAACAATTAAATCGGAAAGTAGAGTTATTTATGTTTTGGTTGTCTGAAACCCTAAAGAAATAACACCGAAAATTAGGTTTTATAAAAACATTACTTTTCAGTCGTTATCGGAAAGTTTCCGGAAAATAATCTTCTGGCCAACTCTATAAATGATTCTAGTCATGTAAGAGAATTGATGGATGGATTGGCGACGCTCCTCATGGATGAGTTCCCGAATTACTTTCCCATTTTCTGATGTTTTTCTGGTGATTGACTACACTGAAAATTCATCATCTTAAACTGACATACAACAGAGAAACAATATATTCTAAAGTTATTGGCTGATGGGAACACAGCGGTGGAAATTGAGAAAAAAATTGAACACAGATCAATAAAAAGAATACTACATAAACTTTAACAAAAAGAAGAAAAAAATGACTTTAAAATGTTACAAAAAGGTTGGATAAAATTAAAAGCAAGAAATGTGAATTGACCATGAGAAAATATTTGAAGAAACTGGTGTTAACAATGTGAACAGAGAGAGAAAAAATACACATGGAAGATATGAAGTTACCACTTTCAATTAAATATAATAGATAAAAGCATGCAAGTTCTAAGAAGGTGTACATGGAAACAGATTATTCAAAAGTAATTTCTCATGATGAATATACAGTTATATACTACGGACTTGATATCTGGTCTAGAAGTTGGATTCCTCATGGAAAAAATTAATCAACATTTCTTAGACTTTAAGAATTCTAAGAAGTGTTGGTTAATTTTTTCTATGATGAATCCAACTTCTAGATTAAAACGACAAAAGTAATAATTTGGTTTAGTATTGTAGGTATTCAAATTATAGGTCTTTGCAAAGTTGATGATGGCGTCAAGAACAATTTAGAGAAATATTGTAAGTTCTTTGAGTAGTGTAAGGTGTTTAGAGTGGTTCAGATAACAACAAAAAGTTTTAACAAATGAATGGAGTGAAAGAATTCAAGAAAAATGCTCCATCACATTATGTAAAGCTGATACTTACACTTTACCAAATTAATAGAATTACCACCATCCTCTTCAAAACGTGCTGCTCATTATATATATATATATATATATATATATATATATATATATATATATATATATATATATATATGACAAACTCTTCCGTCAATTTCGATGTATGAGGATCCGACACTCTCATTCAGTTTTTTATGTTTGGTGTCATATGTGACAAATCAGTCCGGCTAGCGACGTGCATAAAATTTCGCATATTGTGCAACAGTGAAGATTTCAGGATATAGGAATATTTGTTGACGATTTCTGTCGTTTTCTTTCGTCTCTTAGCCAGTCAATACGACTGATTTCAAAATTTCTGATACCACTCTGACGCAAATATCTTCACTATCCAGACCAACTCGCTCAGAGTTAGTATGAGGCACATCTATCTATCTATCTATCTATCTATCTATCTATCTATCTATCTATCTATCTATCTATCTATCTATCTATCTATCTCTCTCTCTCTCTCTCTCTCACTATATATATATATATATATATATATATATATATATATAAGCAAAGAAGATTTCTTGCAAGCAATAAAGTATACCCGATGTAATATTACGGCTGAAAGAATAAAAATGATAACAAAATCACTTTTGAAAGACTGATAAGAGTTATAGAATAACAAGAAGTCAATATTAATATGCAAAATAATAGAATAATTTATTCAGGTGTATGGAATATTGTGTTAATGAAACATGTTACTTCAAATTGGTTGGCTAATACCAATTCTGTTGAGACAACATTGACAGCATAATGAAATGACATAGGGTAAATATCAGTGACAAAATTCAAGACTGTCTTCTTCTTAAAACGAGGTTTACAAATGAAGTGTCACTACTTAATGAATATTTGTCAATTTTCATTGTACATTCTTTTCAAATTACTCAAAGCTCTGCAAAACGGATACATCATTCATACAATGTAAATGATATTATGTATTCGGTTAAGTCGGTTATTGAAGTTTCATTTATAGAGAACCAGTTTACAATTTGCTGGAAAGTTTCCAAAATACGATTGATTTTTCAATATTAATATTTTAATTTTTTTCCTAATTGCAACTATGAAAAATCGCCACAAATTAAAATGCAAGATAAAAATTCAGCTTTTTCCTGAAAAAGGTTGTCTAGAATTTTGTGAGATTGGATATTAATATAGTTGTTAATGTCGACAATCATTAGCAAGTTTTCGTTCAAAAGAGATTAAAATGGGATTTAGTGATTTCTAAAACTAATCTCAATTGTTAATTATACTGAAAGATACTTTAAAAATCTGTTTGAGTGAAACTTTTATCGGAACTATAATATTGAATTAAGTAGCAGATACTGAGATACTTTGATAATGACGAATGCAACGGAGGATTTATGTGATATCAAACACAATAAATATAATACCGTGTTGGAATATATTTTGTTTGGAACGCATTATGTTAACGGCCATTGCTATATTCCAGCCTTATTTTAACAAAATGATTAGTTATATTTACAACCAGTAGTGACTAGTTCATTAAAATAAACAATTAAATAAAATGTTCTTCATTTATTAATTCGCTTTAGATTATTTCAATTAACTCTGCATCTCTATATATTTTGTCTTAAATTCAGTTAAAAATTATACATGTTTAAATATTATAATATGAAATCAAATTTTGTGTTAATTGTTCAGTCGGCGTTTTTAAGCATGAAAAAACAAACAATAGGAAATTTACAGACAATATTGTGACGTCATATGGGCGTGAGCGCGAGTGCAAAGATATATAGATAGATAGTGTGGTAATAAAATAACCACATCTCCCCTCTTGCTTGTAACCATCCATTCTAATAGATTTTATTGGGATAGATGTTTACAAATAAAGCTTCATAATCTTCTACTTCGAGATGTTACTATATTACAGATAGCAAAAAGATATTTACTTTCAGGACATAAAAGGACGTAATTAATATATCTATGTCATATCAGATAAACATATGAATGAATAAAAATAAAATGAAGTATATAGACCTCATATTTTTTAATTAATTCAACCCAAGCAAGGCGATAACGCCACTAAGACGCGGTGAGGAGGTGGCTACTGGGAGTAAAAGAGAGTGATAAAATATTAGAAGGTATCGGAAACACAATCATAAACAGGAAACAAGGGATAAAGCTCTACTCCTGTTCAAAAGATCAGTAAAAAGTGGGAACTGGCCGATAGGCGAACCTATCTATTCCTCTTAAAGTCATTAGAGAAGAATGTACAGAGACAATAATATTCGGTGCTATATAAATATTTCTCGAAAGACCAACTCAGATCTTTAGTAAACTTTCGCCATTTGATAGTTTAAAACAAATCTAGAAATAACAACAACAATAGTAGTAGTACTGTACACTAAATCATTAAAAACAGTATAAAAGCAAAAAGAAAATCCAGATGTAATTATAAACATTTTTTGATAAAATCAATAATTTTAGCTACATTAATAACATCGCGATTTTTCTTTGAAATTAAGTCGACAAACAATGTTGGCAAATATGGAAGGCCGGATCTATTCATTCGTTCGAACGTTCAATATTTGTGTGCAGTATGATTAAATTTCTGTTCATTTTGTCTTATATTACAAGAACCAATGAATCGCCGCCGTTTTTAGTTTTAATATTTTTGAAAGTGTTCATTAAAATAAAATCAAAATATATTCGTGTACACATACTTGTGTTAAGTCATGCATGAAACAGTGACAGGAACTTTATATAGACCATCTTTTGTGTATTTATGCAGTAAATCATTTTAACATTTCACTAAATTCAACATATATATTTCCTGTCATATCTATTTGAAAATAGACATTTCGTAGGAGTTAAAATTTTTGTAGAGAGCTTTAAAAATGTGATATTAAAAATGAACAGAAAAATATGGAAATATATTAAATATGAACATAAAAAATATTCAAATAGAAAAAGGTAAGAAAACTTGACATGAGAATGAATTGAAAATTCTAAGTTTATTCAATTATTTTCTGTGTTTAATCTTCTTGTTTCTATAAAATGACAGAGTATGGAAAGAAATAATATGAAGAAATTAATTCCGGAAAAATTGTAGTAGTTTCCATGTTTAACACCGATGAAAACTAGAAAATAAAGATTAAAGCAGAAACATTTAATACATAGTATCGCTTGAAAAAGTTTCCGATATTAAATAAAATATACGCCATGTAGTATATCCACGCTGTTAATAATATCGGCATATTTTATTCTGTCCTTACTTTTATTAGAACGTTTGCACATGTGAGTCTCCAAATATATGTAATTCTTATTATTGCTGTGCTCCTTCATTTCACAGTCAACTTCCACTTTTGTAAACATTTTGGAACAATCCGCCACTATTATAATAAATCCAATGCTACCTGGCATTGACACCGCAAGCGAGATAACTGTAGCAAAGTAAAAAGTTTAAGATATTACGTATAGAAAGTTTTGACTTATATATATGTAATCGTAAAGATTTTAAAAAATTGCTTGAGGAAATTGTCTTTTGCTTCTGAATTAATTACAATTCTCTAAATAAAGAAAATATTCGTGGTGGAAATAAAGTTGCCGTTGTGGTTGGGATGAATGCATTTCAATGTACTAACATAGTACATTGAAACCAGCGATTATCTTTAAATTCTTTGAAATAAGAGAACATTGGTGCTAAACAGTGTCACATAATTCTTTGTCACCTTGTTGAAATTTTTCGCCAAAAACATTTTGCTCAATGTTGAAAGTAAAACAAATAAATCCAATAACATTAATTATTCAAATTTATTTTCTCATTGAAAATAAACACGTGTTAAGAGAAATAATTAAGCTTTATAATATTTAAATATAAAGATCAAATTTATCTGAAAACAAAAAATAAAACACTTTTCATATTTTCCCTTTCGTATTGTCTTTCTTAATCAAATAATTATTCTTAAATTTCATTAACTTTTAATGATGTATTATTTCATGGAACTATTTGATCAATAGCTGAGTAGATAATTGATATTTTGTAATTTTCATTTTTGGTGGTTACTTATTTGCTAATTAAGATAACTTTTATTAAAGTATTTGTAAGTCGCAGAAAATACATACATAGATAGCTGTGATCATTTCATAAGAGATAAGTCCTTGTTTGAAATGCGATCATATTAAATACAAAATCTACCTGAAATATTATTAAAACGAGGGAAATGTATCGTTTAGGACGTATGAGATTAGCGTAATTGTTATGAGCACGAAACGTGGAATAGGCGAGCCGAGTTCAAATTAGAGCTGAATCTGTTGCGTTCACTTCACACTAATGTTCTTGGGAAATGCATGCATCTCTTCTCTCTCTCTCTCTCTCTCTCTCTCTCTCTCTCTCTCTCTTTAACATTATCCAGTCGCGATAGAGTGAAAAAGCGTCTCTGCGATTTTCCACCCCACAACCCCTTTCTCACGGATGAATTTTTCTTATTATTCTTTTAATCATTTCACCCCAAGCAAGGCGGGAATGTCACTGGTACGCAGGGGAGGGGGTTACAGAAAGTGAAGGTGAGAGAAAAGACTAGGTATAGGGGGACCGGGAAAAGGATAAAAGATGAACGGGGTTCAAAAAGATACAACATGGCGATTGATGTTGTATTTAAAATTTTGAAGATTTTAGTTATCTGGGAAATGAGGAAACGGAAGGAAGTCCCATAGGCCAGAACGGCAAGAAAAAAAAAACTGTTGGAGTAGAAGTGACGGTTATATTCAACAGTAAACGGGTGGGACCTAGATGCCAATCTAGTAGCACGCTTAAACTCGCGTAGTTCGGGCACCAGAGAAAAAAGCTCGTTAGGGCAGTTGCCATGAAAATATTTGTAGAAAAGACAGAGGGAATTCACATCACGTCGGTGAGAAAGTGACTGAAGTCGAGATGCCAAGTCAGGATCGATTACATTGCAGATCATTCTTTGGATTTTGTCAAGAACTTCGAGATAAATAGCAGGAGTACCAGACCAGATACGTATAGACATTTACTGACAATGGTATCTAAGTTTTCATACATTCCCTTCCATGGTTCCGTCATGTTAACTACACGATTGAAAAACACGCTAGGACAAAATTCTTTAACACATATCAAAATCTCCCAAATACACTAAAAAATACGCAATAATAATAATAATAATAATAATAATAATAATAATAATAATAATAGAATTCAAGTAAACACATAAAACGCCTACTTATCCTCACTAGACACCAAAAAATTCGATACAGACGATTTTTCTTAATAATAAAGGCAAAACAAAAAATCTCTAGGTTTCTGTATTGTAATTATTTACACTATTGTAACTGAGGTATCCGGAAGAGGCATAGCACGTGGAACTAGAAAAATCTACACGAGTTGACGAAATAAAGACTTCAGTTCGAAATTCCAATCACCTGAAGAAGGGCGGAGCGTATAGCGGTCGAAACGTCGTGAATATAGCAACAAATATGAGGACAACATTGCGAACAATGTAAATAGTGTAAACAACAAAATTTACTCCAAAGTTAATAACATATATTTAATCGACAGTAAACACACACACACACACGGATACTATTAGCAGCCAAAATTCGCCCAACTAGAAATTTGATAAACACATACATGCAAGCATAGTTTCCCATTTCTTCCCACTATTATCTTCTGAAATTAAACACACACATACAGACACTACCAGACAGACACAAAAATACCAACTAGAATTCATTTTCACTCACACACACACTATTGTGACGGGAGATCTATTTGACCAATGAAAACAAGCAGTACAGAATTTGAAATATGGAAATATTCTTTTCCATAACTAACACCCTCTCAAAAACAAAAGAATCTGATGAAATTAAAATAAAAACAGAACATGTTAAAGTTTTCTTATTTGTTCATTATTGAATTTTTTGTTGGATTATATCTATAATTTTTCAATTCATATAAACATGATGATTTGCAGAAGAAGACCATCTCTTCACTTGGTAGCTTTTTTTAAATTCAGAATTCTATTATTTATATACATACATGAGTACATGTATGTATGTATATATACACAAGAACACATTGCGATGGAAGGGTTTCTTGGAGAGCTGGTATTGCTGATGGTGTCAAGAACTTCCATGAGGCATCACGAAAAAGATTCTGAACTGAAGTAAGGAGTTCGGAAGTGATCTCTGAATTGCCATGAGGTGCCAATCTGGCCATGTGCCCAATGCAATCAGATATGCCTGTCCAGGGCAGGTCTGCTCAGTCACCACAAATCATACCAACAGCCTATTGTATATGAAGATTTCGTAATGGCATGCTTTGAATGCCCGAACTGCAGTAGGGTGTGAAAGTCCAGATCAGGCTTGACAAGGCATATGAAAAGGCACATTGGAAGTGATGATGATCAAAGACGTATGCCACCACCCAGAGATGTTTGATATGCCACATATGTAGCAAGAAATGGCTGGCTATATGTGCTACAGTCGTTCACACAACCGATGCATGCAGTGTTATGGGTGGGGGAGTTTAACTGAAGGGCTGGACATGTCAGTGATGGTCATACTCACTTTGTGAGACAACAGCCTCGTATGTGTGTGTGTGTGTGTGGAATGAGGGAAGAAATAGAGGGGACAAAAAACTTAGATAAAGAAAGTAAAAGAAATAAGAAGCTACAGGTTTTACCAAAAGATAAACTAATATATCCTTCCGGTTGTAGAAAGTGTATTTAAGTGTGCGAATGATAAAATGCTTCGTACAGAAAGAATTAATAATCATAACACTTGGATAAGGTGAATGTTTCCTAAGGAAAAAAGAGAATTTTGAAGTTCCATTGTTCCAATTTCAGATGTTCGCCATAAAACTTGACCCTACAATGCACGAATATTGTAGTTTAGTTCATATCTAATTTTACAAGTAGGCATCTCGATCATGTGAGATTCGCTAATCAGAAATGTAAGATAATTGATTTAATGCAATTTGACACGTATAGTCATCATTAAAGAAGAAAAGATTTTGTTTCTTTTCCCGAACTTCAAATCTATGGTGAACCAAAAGTAACATAATCAGAAATGACAAGAAGTGGATAAAACCAGACACAAAAGTTGTATGAAACAATCTTTATTGATTAATGCAGTTCGCTTATTACAAACCATCTGGGTAATCAAGTGAATCGACTAGATTCTGTTCTTCAACAAATACTATTCCGTTTTATTTTCCAGCGTTTTACATTTTTTAGACTAAAGAGATTTTATGGAAATTATTTTGCAGAAACACTGTCTTTAGTAGCAAACAAAGTATAAACAAGTATAATTTTATCGGGATTTCTCGTGAATTGAATACATTTAATTATTTCTTACAAAAGCTATTTAAAGTTATTTCCCGCTCGTATCCACCTAAATCAATTGCATTGATAGTATTATTAATAGGATTATTTTAGTGCATTAATTATAGGTTAGTGTTGATTGGTTAGGAATAATACGCTAAGGTTAGGATTAAACGGGTTTATGCTTAGGTTTAGGAATTAGGGAGCGGGTTAAGGGATACGGTAGGGTTAAAAATTAGAGCTAGCATTAGTTAAACGGCTGCTGTTGTTGACCTATGGCATTGATGACGTCTGTAAATAAAATATATTTTCGTTTTGTTTGATGTAACAATATTTAACATGGCGTACAGACGAAAAGGGTTAAAGAAAACGATTTTATTTTTATCAGAAAGAGACTTATTTTCCTATGGCATTGGGAACAGGTGTATGAATTTTGTTGAAAAAATATGCAGCATGCTATTGTCGCTGCTCGGCGAGAGATAACGAACAGGTGCAGGAGTCAGAGGCCAGAGGTAAAGGTCATCTGTTGAAAAGTGTCCGATGTATACGTGCTGAGAAAATTATCAGCCAAAATTTCTCTGAGAAAAATTATAATTATGAAAACAGAATGAGCAATTGTGAAGGCAGAAGGTGACGTCATATAATAGCTCCTTCCTAAAGAGGAGGAGATCTTCCAAAATTGAAAGTGTGAAACAGAAAACGAAAGAAGGAGACTGGTTGAATTTTAGGAGATTTGCATAAAACCCACCAATTCGCCCGCACCACACCAGTTGGAAGAGACACCCACAAATACAAGTGTCCACGGGGGCTAAGGTAGTTGGAGTTGGAGAAAGTTGGAGTTGAAGTTGCGGACGGGGATTTAAGAGATTTCTGCCATTATGCTGTTTGCCAACCTAATAATAATATTATTAATAATAATAATCATCTGTCACTGAAGAAAAACTTCGACGATAACCGTGTGCCGTCTTGGAAAGTACAAACAACAGTACTTGAAGTTAAATCGAGTTGTCACTGAAGAAAAACTCCGACGATAACATTGTGCCGTTCTAGAAAGTAAAAACAACAGTACTTGAAGATAAATCCAGTTGTCAAGTCTGGCCACCCTTAGAGAAGTTAGCCAAAATTTTCGTTCCGTTGCCAAATATTAGAAACGGGTTGGGAAAAGAAGAAAAAGAAAAAAAAAAAAAGAACTGCAAATATTTTTTTTATTTTGATATAAATCATATCATAACTTATTCAGGCGTCGTCTATTTTATTTTCAATTTTATGTGCGCGTATTCAACTCCTTTGATTGAGATACCCCAGTGATAATTCAGCTTGACCCTCTTAAGACCAAAAATCACAACGGGGGTAAGAGAGGTCATAATTGAAGACCAGCTGCTGTGTCAAACGCCACCGACGAGTGTGGGCTGACGGCTTGTTCTCCGATACCAGGATCGATCCTGACCAAAGACATCAGGCCGTGCCCGGCTACGTCGCCATATTATTTCAAAGTGAATATTATTTTTACAAAACCGGCTTTAATTAATATTTACTTTGTAGCAAATATTTTCGACAAATAGTGGATTTTTTAAGATATTTTCTTTTACATTTGTGGCCTTAGTATGTCGGTAAAGAGAATCTATGAGTGACCATGTCAAAGTTTTAAAAATGTCTGAAAACATTATTTTATTATTATTATTATTATTTTTAATGCGTTCTAAAGTGTTTTTAGTCAGTCTACTTAGAGTAAGATGATCAAGTTCAAACTCCGATTGAGATCTATCAAAATTTAATTCTTTTTATATTATGTACCTAAATTTTTTAGACTTTTAAACAACTCTCAATAAAAAATATTTTGTGTTTTATTAAATTAGTTTTGGTAAATTACAGGACGAATGTCCACGGAGGATATTGTATTTTTCTTTTACTTGAATAACTTCGGGGGCTTTTCTTTAAATACCTGTGAAAAAATTACGAGAACACTTCTCCAAATTTCAACACTTCACGATATATCGAAACGGCTAGGGTTACAATGACACCTCCCCCCAAAGTTTTTCTACAAAGTTTTCCAAAATAATAACATATTCAACTTAAAATTCATTCATTGATAATTACTGAAAATGTAATTTATATCTAACAATTTCCTGATTTTTGTAAACTAAATGACTGGAGTAGGGATTTTTCTTTCACTTTCATTATCGAAAGTGTGAACGCAATTAGATGATACCTAGAATCTCTATTGTCTGCATGTAACCACTAAGCCCTTTTGTTATCAATGAATTTGTATTAAAAAAATAAAAGCATATTAAGCATAAGTGTTTGTAAGAAAAATTAATTACAAATTTTATCACTAAATAAATCAATAAATTCAAAACAAACAACACTATTAGATTCCGCGGAAAAAAAACAAACTAACATCAACGACTTTTAAAACAGTTTTGTGTGTGTCATGTTCCAGGATCGAACCAAATCTTTCGGTACAATATAATGCTAAGATTAGCCGTCAACGAAAGAATTGGTAGGCTCAAATGATGTGCACGATAACCTTGTCTGACCTAACAAAAGAAAAAGAAAAAGTTTTGTTAATTTACAGTTTAATCTTGTCAAGCAAATTATTTTCACTAAAATATTAATGGGCGACGTATTTTTATTTATATTTCTCATTTATTATATTTTTCGTTTCTCACTAGAATCAGCTTTTATTCAAAGTTAGCAGAAAAGAAAAATGGGAAAGGACTTGTTAAAGTGCAGGAGATGAAAGAAAATGTGAAATCTACTACAGTGTAACCCGGATATAAGAGAAACCCCGGATATAAGAGAGATTTTTATCTGGTCCCAAATTAGAGCCATACTTACCTAAACAAAATAGACCAAACCAGGATATAAGAGAAACCCGGATATAAGAGGCTTCCCCGGTCACAACAAATCTCTTATATCCGGGTTACACTGTATTGGGAATTTGGGAATTTGGAAGTGGAGACAAGTGAAATCACTTGATACTTATGTCTCTCTCTTGTCACCCTAATAAGGACAAAAATAGGGAGTGGGATACAATTTTTGTTGTTTTATTAATAATTATTAGTTCTATTTTGTCGCGAAATCTTTTGACAAAACAGATTTTGGATGCGGTATTTTTTACTTATATTTTTTTATTACATTTTCTTTCCTTGCCAGAATTTGACACTTGTTCACAGGTGAGAGAAGATTGGATTGTCTTTTAAAAAATGTGGGAGGAGCATCAATCCTGCTGTTTTGTTAATAATTTTCAGTTCTGTCTTCCCAGGCATTTGGCGATTTTCCCCAAAAGAAAACAAGAAAATTAATGCCCCCAGTGGTAGGAGGTTTCATCGCTGCTCGTGTAAAGTACTCCAAACTCTTAACGACCAGTGAGAATGACGCAGTCGAGAATTGAAATAAATTTACTTGTTGCGACCTTTGTCGTTTGGCACCATAGATTGAACGAAAAGATAATACGTGTACGATAGAGAATAACTCACGGTAACCATAGAGAAAAGGCATCTAGTTTAATAATAAAAATGAGTGATGAGTAATATTTGTGACAACAACCTAACCAAGAAGAGGAATGGAATCTGGAAAAATAAAGAAAATTAAGTAAAGTAATAGCGATTTATTAAGCATAGCTTCGATGTGGAACAAGTCTGAAAGTATAAAGCACCTAGTGAGGATCGAACTCACTACTCAGACGTAACTGATCTAGCAAGCGTCGAAGTGCGCAGAATTAAAATGATAATTTATTTTTAACAAAATATATTGTTAATTAGCCAGATTGTTAAAAATATTGATATAGCCTATTTTGAGGAGAGGTAGAAAAGTTGCAGAGTCCACAGAAACATATTTTATTAAGACAATATCCCACTCACCTGAATAAATAATTATTTTATGATTTCATTTTATTTCTTCAATCCGCCAATCATTGATTTTCTAAAATTTTCTACTTTAATATTACTTTCTGTTTTTATTAATTTCCAAGACATTCTATTTGTTCAGATATTGTTTTGCATTCTCATATACATATATTTTAATAGAGTGTAAGTTTCTAATTCGATTACTACCCAGAGAGGCTAGGGCCATTTAATTCATTTGTCTTTGGGCAACAGTCAGCTTTCTAGAATGTGAAGGGAGAATTGCCTTGACTTTTAATATGCACTTTACTTTGGTTGTGACTTATATCAATCAAAGGCCATGGGCTGATATTCTTCAAGTCATTTTAATAGTTTTTGTTAATGTTTTCAATTGATTGTTCAGTCCTTCTTCTTTAACTTTGTCACAGTTTCTAACGTTGTGTTCCCATGACTCAATAACTTTAAAATATCTTCTTTCTCTCTTCAGGTTGTATTTAATTCACCATCAATGGTAATCTTTATATATCTAAAATTTAATCAAAAACGTTAATAACTATACCATTATAAATATTTATTTAAAATATAATCATCGACCCACGAGTTACATAAAATCTCATGGCCTAAAATAATTTATTGTGAATATTTTTTAATAAAATAGTAAATTATAAGCAGAAGTTCATATTATATAGTTTTTCATATAAATCTGATGAATATCAATTGTATCATAAAATCTTGAATAATAAGCATTGTATTTTTTATTGAAAAAAGTGGAAATCGTCAGTTTTTGGCAAGTCGCTGGCAGTAACTTCTAACCAAACATTCTAACCAAGCTTGAATTCATGCAAAAAAGTAAACGCCTCTCTTCTTTTATTCATGTTCAAAATGAGGAATGCTTTAAAATCAAATTAATGTCGATTTTCAGTAATGAAATTAAAGATGAAAATGGATTCAAATGTTGTTCTACTGTCATCACAACTTTCTAAATCAATATTTTGATATTTAAAAATTTAAACTGATTTTTGGCAAGTCGTTAAGTGTAGTTTTGTCTTGCTGGTTAAGCAAGTGACAATGCAGTTGCTTAATCTTTTGCGGATGTATGTCGTTTTGTGTAACTTGTCGATTCAACTTTATATTGGCAGCAGCAAATTAAAATGAACGCGACATTGTAATTTAAAGAAACAAGCAGAATCTTCAAATACGTCAGTTACGGTGTCTCAGTCGTTCTATGAATAGGTGACCAGGAGGGAAATATATAAAGAAATTTGCACATACACTGAGGGACTTTTTAATAATTCGTGGTTCCAGATAGTTCCCACGAGTTTCAGCTACTGAGAGTAACCTATAACAGTCGCTGATAATCTAAGAAAACGACTAAGAAGTGATATAAAATATTGGGTTCCAGTGTTTAGAGAACCAATAAAAAAAGAAGTGAAATAAAAAAGTGTGAAGTAAATATTAACTAACAAAGTTTTTATTTCTGTTAAGAAATATAATTAGCAATAGAGGTAAAAGAAAGTTATAACATGTCTAATATCGTTAAGTTCTTCCTAACAGGGCAATAATGAGAAAAATATTGTTTCAAACATATAGGAAGAATCCTCTCTCGCTATCACTTAGTTTTCACTGTGTTGTAAGCAAAAATAGTATTTAATTACTTTCTCTTTTACGCTTAGAATCAATGTCATTTTAAAAATAAAGGTAAGATTTTGACAGATTGTGTCATTTCAATATATCAGTTTTTAAATGATAAATGAAATATTTCGAGAATTTCTTTCAAATTAAAAGAAGCACAATTAACAAATGCATGTATGAATGAATAATGTCGATGTCAACTTCTAAGATTTATTCATATATTCCTGTCATTCTTTTTCTACGTTCAAAATTTTCCTCATATCTTGGAAGATATGAGGAAAAACTTTTTAATATTTTTGTCTGTCTTTATATTATTAACCACTTCATATTCTATCGATATATAAAATAAATACTCATTGTCGTCTAAATATTTATTTGCTGAATGATGACAGAATCAATCTGCGCAATTAGGATGGAAGAAATTTCATTTTGCGCAGATATGAACAAACGGGAGCTATTTTTCTAAAACGTCCTGAATTTTGAATTCTCAAATTAATAGTCATGAAACTTTTGAATAGTTCTTATTTTTAGTTTGACGGTTAGAGAAATGTTTACTAACTTCAGAGCTTTAAAACGTAAAATACTGGAAATTACGAAAAGTATCGTTACTTTCCCTTGTCCCTCTTTCCCTCTATCCATCCTGTGAGTATCAGATTTTCCAAGCCCTCCTTCCTCAATACGTGTCCCAGAAATTTCAGCTGTCTCTTCCTGATGTTAAATATAAGTTCCCTCTTTGTTTCTATCTTTTCCAAAACATCGTCCTTGCTCACATGTTAGGCCCATGGTATCCTCAGCATCCTTCTGTAGAACCACATTTTTGCTGCTTCAAGTCCCTTGTTCATCTTTGAGGAGATTGTCCAGCATTTGCTGTCATACAGGGGGACAGATATTACGTAACAGTTCTTTTTTTCTTTCCAACGAAACTCTCCTGTCTCGTAATACTCTGCTTAGTTTTTGGAATGTGTCTTTGGCCATCCAAATACGTTTTTGGATCTCAGTGTCACACTTTCCGATCTCTGTTAGAACACTTCCCAGATATTTAAATTTCTGTACCTGCTTGATTTTAGCGTCCCCGACCTGTAAATTGCATTTTGGGCACATCTGTTTACTGATTACCATTCATTCTGTCTTCTTGTAGTTTATGCATAGTCCCTACTTCTCGCTCTTCTTCGCTACATTTTGTAGGAGGTTTTGTAGTTCCCTTTCTGTGTCTGCTATCAGCACTGTGTGTTATCTGCATGTCTTATGTTGTTAAGATTGCGGCCATTAATTATGAATCCTGGTAGGCTTTTCAGTTTTCTCTGAATTGCTTCGCTGTATAGGTTGAATAAATCCGGTGAGACGACATCTTGGCCTTACAGCCCTTTCTATTTTGTATATCTGCTGAATTCATTTTTATCGGTATGTAGACTATAGTTGATGGGCTAGACGGATTGAACAGATTAAGATATCAACACGGAGTTGGTATGATGTTTTCGGCTGGGAGGTGCTGAAGTGATAGACATATGGAAAGTTCCAGGCGGCGTTATGATGTGTGAAGTTAACCCACTTTGTAAAAAAACCGCCGCTATAAATAGGGAGTGGCATTCTCTGTCATTCCTTTTCTCATCCCCCACCCAGGGACGGTATGATGTCGGTCGAACACAGCACCTTTATCTTTACTTTCTTCAGTGTAACACCTTTCTTTAGGACTTCTACACAACTTTACACACCCACATTCACTAGTTTAAATGTTTTCTTCGTTCGTATTCATTGTTTTGTAACACGCAACAGTCTTCAAGAGTCTATGTATAACTTTGTTTTCTTAATGCGTACATTATTGTTTGTTCATATATATATAGTTTTGTTGTTATTTTGACATTTCATTACCCGGACTTACATACCGGGTCCGCCGTTTTTGTTGTGGGATAAATATACCAGGAGACACAATTTTTTCCAATTTAAACACTCGACCAGCATACTACCTGCAACCGATTGGTTACCCAGACGTGATATTTTTCTCATGTATACAAGAACACACAAGAATAAAAAAAATATCATTCATCCTTTAGACACTTTTTCAAACCGAGAGTCAGTGAAGAGAAAACACTGACCAACTTATTCTACCACGCACAGCGGAGATGGAAAACTTTCAATAAAAACAACTTACAGTTACAACTTATTAGACCCGATGAAAAAAACCAAAATCGCAAATTTCTAAAAACTAAAACATCTACACAACGTAACTATCTGAACAAGATGTTCTCCAAGTCAGCAAATATATTTTTACTTGCAACATGTCTGACCTAAAAGCATTCCCAGTCGCCATTGTGGTTACTACTATGATGGCACGGTGAGCAGGCAAACAACATACATTTTATCTCTATTGCTTTGCTTAACCCTTTCTTTCCCCCAGGCCATTACGCCTGAATTTACCTCAACCGGTAGACATCACCAAAATTTTTTTCGACAAAACGAAAAAAGGACTTTCGTCTTATAAGTTTCAAACACGCAAAACACAGCTCATTTTCAAGACCGAGAAAATGCCATTCAAACAGCACGGAAGCCAACTCCATTTTCATCTCTAAACAATACTGTTTCTCCTAGGTTCAACATACAATGTGAAATAATCCCAAAGGCGAGTCATTGATCCTTTTCACCCTTCAAAGATGTTAACACGAACAAAACTAAGAAATCTGCAAGTACGATTTAATAATACACGGAAATAATGCGTCTTCGAGAAAAATTGACAATAACATCAGAAATCTTCAAAAGCTCTAGTAAACATGTATTCAACTCGCGGTAGAAATTTCAACATCAGTTCAACAACTCTACCAGTCGAAGCTTCCATTAACATTTTGTACAACAACATCATCCACGCACAGCAAATAAACGAAGCCTTCCAAGTGAAATCAGTTCAACGTGGAACATTGGAAAACAAAATTTTAATACCAACCGCTGAACACACTATCGACATATCTTCCAGAGCGTGCTATGACTGTAACCCACTACAGAATTATATAGTACCGTGATGACCCAGTACTTCAGACAAGTTGATTTCCGTCGAATGTTTAAATACACATCGCAGCCACACTGTTCGACTTATTTTCTTTTCAGCCTACGACGGACAAACCAAACATGCACAAACTTTATGTAATATAGCAGAATAAAATTCTTCCCATATGGAAGAGGAGTATTTTTGGAGTTACCCCATTTACTTTCCTAAAAAACGTTGTTAGAGAACACTCCCTAAACTTTTAAATAGGGTGTGACATTTACTGTCATTCTCATTTTTCTATTTCACCTAGGGATGGTAAGATGTAGGTTGAACGCGGGGAAAAGCGCGTACGCGCGCCAGCACGTTTATCTTTACTTTCTTCATTGTAACACCTTTCTTTAGGACTTACTCCTACACAACTTCACACCCTCAAACAATTCATTAGCTTAAATGTTTTCTTCATTCGTATTCATTGTTTTGCAACAAGCAATAATTTTTGTGTATACCTTTGTTTTGTTAATACATGCATTATCGTTTGTTTGTAGATATAGTTTTGTTATTATTTCGATAATTTATAACTCGGAGTCACATTCCGAGTACGCCATTTTTGCTGTGAGATAATATACCAGGAGATACGTGTTTTCCAAATTAAACACTCAAGTAGAATTCCCCAGCAACAGACGAGAGCTCAGCCATAGATTTATTTAAAAATACATATGAAAACACGTTTCAAGAAGCCAAGCTGTCGGTAATTCAGTTCGCCCGTCGTTTGCGCTGACTGAAATGGATTAAAGTGTTTGCTTTCTTCCAAGTTCTCCGCTCTAGCAACTGAGCTGTCGCTATTGACCTCTCCCTTATTCTCTAGTTAGTATGCACGTACGCCATCACACTAACAACGTGTTTTGTTCTGTCCCGTTTTCCTCACAGACTCGCTATTTATGCCCGCGTCGGGGGTAACTAAAATTTGCATACGAGACTTACTTCTCGTTCGCCCGAGACTTCCGATCTTATAAATTTACGCTGGCTTGAATTTTTAGTCCTTTTTCTTTTTCGTTGTACGCCTGCCCGCGATATAAGAGTTTCGGAACAATTCATTTTCGCTTTTAACGCCGGTCGCGATCTTTCAATAAACCCTGACACACCAAGCAATTTCGCTTTGCGGGAGGGTAAGTCTTCTTGCTCCTCACACAAGCGCTCCAAAAAAGAAGGTTTTTATGCACAATAATTTTGCATCATATTTGGCCGGAAAATATATCTGAATAAATTGACTTTTAAAGAGATTCGTTTGAATTTAGCCGCCTTGTTCGACTGAAAATATATGGAGTATTCTGAAAAGGAATGTTTACGTTGGCGGAGGGAGATGTAACATTAAAGAACTTTGAAATGCTATCAGGTCATCCCATAAGTTCTGTCCGAATTTTGAATGAAGAAAACAAGTGGCCAAATGTTACATTTAATTACAGATTCAATCAACAATGTATTTTCCCTGATTATCTATGACTTCCTTCCATCTATTAACAAGCTTACTAATTCTATTACTGTAAAATTCTTTTGGCTTTGATTCGAAGAACTCACAAATGTCAGTTTTAACCTCTTCCTGTGTTACAAAAGCTGTTTCTTCCAAATGATTCTGTAAGCTACGAAACAAATGGTAGTCTGAAGGAGCAAGATCGGGAGAATAAGGTGGATGAGGAATTTTCTCCCAACCAAGTTCTTCGATCTTTTGTAACGTGATTCTTGCTGTGTGGGGTCGCGCATTGTCCTGATGAAACATCACCTCTTTTCGATTCACTAGAGCAGGTCTTTTTTTTCTCAAAGCTTGGTTCAAACGGTCTAATTGCTGACAGTATATTTGAGCATTAATTGTTGCATTAGGTGATAAGAAATCAAAGTGGATTATTCCTTGGCGATCCCACAAGATTGAAAGAAGAACCTTTTACCCATGAAGTTCCCTTCTCGGCTGTGGCTGGGGTCCTTCCCTTTTACCAAGCCACTGTCTACGACGCTTAACATTCCGATAAAAGATCCATTTTTCGTCGCCAGTCACAAGTCTATCCAAAAAAGGTGAAACAAGTTGGCGAGAATGGAGAGAAGACCAGATGTCAACTCGGGATTTGAGGTTGTTTTCAGACAATTCATGAGGCAACCGTTTTCCAAGTTTAGGAACTTTTCCAAGTTGTTGAAGATGACAATGAACAGTTGTATGGTTTGAACCGAGAACCACTGCCAATTCCTCAACTGATAAAGCAGGATTTTCTTCAAGGGCTGCTTCAAGAACCTTTTCATCAAACTCAACTGGACGTTCGGTTCGATCTTTATCTTCAAGGGTGAAATCTCCACCTCTGAATTTTCATTCACACATTCCTCTCCATAAACTGAGTGAATGTTTCTAGCCACTTCGGCTACTGAGTTTCCTTTCTTGAACTCATAAAGCCTTATGTGCCTCAAATGATTCTTGGGTACTTCCATGTTAGCAGGGTTTTAATCAAACAAAATTTAATTTTATTGTTCTCTGAAATAAAATTTGATCAGTTTAAATGCATCTAAACATAAAAATAATGTTCAGCTCCATTAGACATTATAAAATACTCTTTAAATTTCGTTCATTTTAAAAAAAGGTAAAATTCGGATAGAACTTATGGGATGACCTGATATATTGGATGCTATACGATATACCTCCTATAAAGAAAAAACACATAACAAATTCGGTGAATGAACAAAGTATCCAGTGAGTTTCAGATCATTGAACATTAATGTCTTTATAATTTTGTCGTTATTACACTTTTCATATTTTTGCTTAAATTATTTGGGGGTTGTGACTATATCACGTTGAAATACAAGTTCTCGTGCGATCACCGAATATAAGCAACGTCGACAATGGTCACTATCTAGATGGGTGACAATATGGAAGTTCCAGGTGCTGTAAGCTTGGATGTGCTGTAAACTTGGATGTGAACGTATTGTAAGGGATGAAACACTGAATTGGAAATCGGTGAGTCTAGTTCCAATTCCAGTCGGGTTCTTTGTATTCATTTGCGCGCAAATATACATTTACTCCAACTACGGCTTAATTAGTATTACTTGTATCAGTAAAACATTATTATCTAAAACAATTGTCACAATCTAAAAATATTTTCTGGATTTAAATAACCTGCAAAGTGTTGATAAGCTGTAAAAATAAATTAATCAACTTACATTATTTGTATTTGTAAAGTTTACACACCTTCAGTAATTATAATTTTTAATTACAACGTTTCTCATAGCAAACTGGCTAATACAGGTAAAATTGGAAAATCTCTTAAAATTCATAAAACTGTTGTCACATCGTTGTGACGAGCATTCTATAATAATTTATACATATAATGTGAAACATCCTTCATCTTAAGAGATAAAACATTTCTAAGAATGCTTTCATTAATTTTAAAAATATCAAACTTTAGAGTAACTAATAATGTGATCAAACCATGCAACAGCTCACGTAAAAGATATCAGGTAACAGTTCGGTATTATTTTCTTTGTTTCTAACAAAGTTGAATAGGTTTTGAATTGTACAACTGCATTTCTGAACCTTTTGTTGATAGTTATATAGTTTTATTTAGTCTTTCTTTTCTTCTCCTGGGCTTCTCCATGTCCATATTAGTCTTGAAACCAACTGCTGCTTATTACTTAGTTATTCGCCGTACACAATTGGACCAATTTTTCTCTGCGTTTGTCGCGGGTTCCTATTTCACCATTCCTCTCATTTCTTACTTTTGCATTCAGGTCTCCCATGATAATTATAATTTCTTGTGATTTACACTGAACCGTAGAGTAGAGTAGAACTTTTCGATGTCTCCTGTACTTTGTTCGGTGCATACACAACTATGATGGATATATTGTAAGGCTTTCCTTCCAGTTTGACGACAAGAATTATTTCAGATAACATTGTTCGGATTATTGTCCTCATATTTGTCGTCATATTTATTACAACGTTTTGGCTTGTACGCTCCGGCCTTCTTCTAGATTGTTCTAGTTCCATGAATGTACGTGAGAGATTCATGGATAATTGAAGTTTAAAAGCAGTAAATTCGACCTTGCTAACCGAACGCTCCTCTGTGACAGAATCGGTTAAAGGGCACGTCAGGCTATATGACGGTTCCGTATAGTGGGAGTGTGTGTGTATGTGTATAATGATCCCATCAATAAAAACAATTATTTTTAGAGTCTTTCGAAGACTGAAATGCATCGCTTAGTATTGTTTCTATTTTGTTATTCAATTAGGCAAGTATAAACATCTTGGAACTCATTTCGATCTTGTCCATTCGGTCTAGTGGAAAGACTTTGGCAAAAGAAAATTGATTATAATCAAGTTTACAGATGAAATTTTTAAAGGTCATTAATGGAAGTCGCTCTTACATAATTTCCAAGATTCATATTACTTTAAATAAATATTTAAAAAAGTATTGAAACAAACTTTAAGTATATATCATTAATGTAATATTTTCTCAATTAGCAAACTGAGAAAATGTTTTAAAATTAATTTATAAATATGCAACTATAGTTGTCTTATTTTGAATTCAGTATGTCTTTGAAAACAGACCTGTTTACATACATTTACCTCATTTTACGTAACTACAAATTAGAGGATCCATGTAAGTGTAGTTATATGTAAACATTTCGAACAAGTAAATATGCTTTATATTCTTTTCAGTCAACGTACTTTAAGGAATTTGATGTCTTTTAGGTGACAGATAGAAGACAATTTTATGGCTCTTTGCAAACGTTCGCACTTTTTGCTTCGACTTTTCCTTTGCACTCAGTTTAGGTCAACCTTCATGCCATATTTCACTTAACAAAGCGCCCCCTGGCAGCCTATATTGGAACCTACGCTTTCAAACAAAAACCCGTCAAATATTTTGTTCTTAGACTGTGTTTTTCTATTTGGTTTTGTTTCTATCTGAATGTTTGTTTATTTCCATTTTAATGGTATTCTCTCAGATTTCTATCCCAAGGCTTTTAACTTGCATTTTCAGCTGCCATTCGTGTCAAAATGTTTTCTATTACTTGAAAAAATATCTGTAAAAACCGATGTCTTCAGCATTATATTCTTACTTTGTTTTATTGATTTGTAACGAAATACCATTATGCTCTCTGTTGTAAGACTTATTCTACAAGCATTATAAAACTAAGATGACAGTTATTTCATAGCCAAACGCAACCATTTTTTCTTAAAATATGTTAATATAATTTTGTAAAACATTGAATGATGTCGACGTTTAATTTTGATGGTTTGCGAAAATAAAACTTCCGAAAACAAAAAATAAAAGAAAATATTTGTGTAAGTAAATTTATAGCACAAAATAAAATGCTAATCTCCTAAATTTGTGGAAATATTTTCAGCATGGCTAAAAAATATTTGATTTAATAAATACATAATCCATATATACAACTCAATGAATGCAAAGTTAAATGCGTATAGCTTCGTAACTGTATTAACAAGTTTCAGAGTTAAAGAATTTACTGAAATAACTTCTTTCGCCAACAAAAACGAATATTCAATTATGCCGAGCAGAACTAAAACTTAATGTTTATGTATAAATTAACCAATTAACAAAATGTCGTTGCATTTTTAAAGAAGTATGAAATGGATGCGACAAATTACGAAATGAATGTGATTTACAAGGGTTTTATTATGGGGAAATAACACAAAGATGTAAAATGAGATTTCCCATCAGATTAATTTGACATACACGTATTCGAAAATGAAAACGGTGTCGGGTTTTATTGATCAAGCAATGGCTTATTTCATATTAAAACAGGAAAATTATGTAACCAATTGTCATTATTAGTTATTAGTATGAGACTGATCCCGGGAAAGTCTCCCTAGATATAATGTACATTTACGTATAAATAATGATAATATAATGAAAGAAGTTTTAATTGGAAGCAGGAAATAGTGAAGGTCGTTGAGGCTGCTTGAAATGCAAAATATGCTTAACAATCTCGCTTACTTTGGAAAAAATTGAGTCATTTCCTTGAACATCGGGTTCAAGTACAAGGACAGAATTTTGAAAGCATTGCACGCGTTCAAGCAAGATGTCTTTGACCCTTTTGAAAGCGATGTGACAAAAGGAATAAAGCAAACCAGTACAATTTAATTGCGATCGTAATATAACCCTAAATGCGATTAAATAGCTCCTCTCCATCGTCAGATAATCCTTAATTAATATTCAGATCTCGCGTAAATGTAAAAAGTCAAAGCAGATACTTCAACCATTAAATGCATTACATGAGTAATCAGGAGAAGCAATTATGAAGGAATTCGCGTTCTTTCACTGAATGATTGATCCATTGAGTTTCATGTTTTTTTGTTTTTTTTCTAATGAATGAATTGAAATACAAAAATTTTTGTGAAAGATTTTGTCATTGCTTCTCAGCAATATAAACGGCTAAACTTATATTCGTTAATATGAACGTTGTAAATAATTTTTCTCGTGAGATTTTAAATTTCGATCTGGTAAGTCTGTACTTAACACAAATCAATTCTCATGGTGTCCTGAAAGACTCATTTGGTGATAAAAAGAATAATAATAGTAGCTCCATTATTCTGTGATGTCAAAAATTAAAACAATGATAACGCTTGAATTTAAAGGAGGAAAAATGGATAAAAAGCGAACACAAAACAGAAAGTGAAATATATTTGACATTGTAAAATTAATGACAGGTCAAATAATCACCAAACAAAATTTTACGGATTCATTTTTTACTAAAGTTAAAAAATATTGAGAGAAAAACTAGCAAAACGCAATTAAATGTTTTTCATACAGTTTTAATTAAACTTTCAGTATTACTGTATACAAGAAATGCAATCTTTTTAAGTAATTAACAGATTAAAATTGAATCAAACTCCGATATACATAAGAGTGCTGAAAAGTTCTCAGCTCGGTGAATCTCCACCCTTTCAAATTCTGATGTTTGTTCATTTGGTTAGACTTTGGAAAGTTGATCGAATGTAGAAAACATCAGAACCCTCTTGAGCTAAACCCATATTAATGGAGATTATCCGAGAATACCTTTGTAGTATTTTTTTTCCCAATACCAATATTTATGTTAAGATCATATGTTCACG
The DNA here is from genome assembly GCA_963932145.1 of Acanthosepion lycidas. Lineage (NCBI taxonomy): Eukaryota > Metazoa > Mollusca > Cephalopoda > Sepiida > Sepiidae > Acanthosepion > Acanthosepion lycidas. Next base: position 42,344,839 of record OZ010601.1, on the reverse strand, counting down.
AAAGACTAACTCTGTAAAATCTGGTTGTGATAGTCTAGGCAGCACCAAATAAATATCTTGGATTTAATTCTTTATTTTCATCTTTATCTTTTTATGATTTAATGGATACAAAGGTAACATATGGCCGATTTAAGTTTAAAAAAATCTCTCTGCTTACAGTTACATATGTGCAAAACCAATGTCAGTTACAATCTAGTGTAGCCAGGATGGAGTTACTATAGGACGGTAGTAACTACTGGAAAGATTATATACATATACACACACACACACACACACATATATATATATATATATATATATATATATATATATATGTGTGTGTGTGTGTGCGTGTGTGCTTGCGCGCGTGTGTGTGCAGATATATTGATAAAATAGGAAAGAAGCGTTAGACTGATGATCTACATTAATTGCACAACGATTTGGACATACATTTACCGTTTAATGGGCAGGGTTTGCTTTTTCTGCAATTGCAATTATTAGTTGTGGAGGATGTTGTTTTGAAGGCTGTTGAAGTGCTTGTTTAGAATTATTCGAGAAATCTTAGAGAAAAATATATGCTCTCTGGCAGGATCGATGCCGGAGAGCGTATATTTCATTTTACTTTTTTTTATTTTTATTTTTTTTTTTTTTTTTACTCATCCTTGGCCTTCATCAAGGAAATATTATTCGATGATTTTATTATGCTTAAATGTATATAAAAAGCTATTTATTGTGACTTTCATATTTTTTTGCGCATGATACCTTCTTACCTCTTCTAATGGCATCTCAAACATTGACTGGATAAACTGCTCGTGTCGTTAGATTTAGGCAATTGCACCATCAATGAGACGGTCATTTGGCCTCAGTTTTGGATCAACCCTCTTGAACTGGCAAGGCACAGTAAAAAGATATAAACCTAAACAGTAAAACCATATTTTATGATTTTCAGATCTAATAAAAAATCGTTTCAGTAGATGTGGTTAGAATATAACGAACAAAGAAAATGGATTGGTAACGGTTTGAACTGAAATGACGTCCCCTATGCTTCGACCAGAAGAAAGAGAAACTGAGAAAACAAGTCATAAGATTATTGAAGTTATCCAATCATCGCAGTAGATTACAAGATAAAAGTATCTTTGAATCTATCATAAATTTGAACCCCGAATAAGTGCACAAGGAGATGATATTTTATAGAAGGTGCTGAAAAGTTATCTGCCTGACAACTTTCTAGAATTTTACTAATTCACAAACATTAGAATTTTTATGGAATCTCTTCGAGGTTCGATAGAGAACTTTTCAGCACCCTACTTACAACGGGCCTATAAATATGGGATTTAGAATACAAGAAAGGCGTATTCAAAGATATACTGCGTGTTTGTGTGTACCAGTAGATATAATAAAAGTTCGGAAAATGATATATAAATTTTTACAACCCAAGAACAAGTTTAGGAAAAATCTTTTGTCGTAGATTATCCTAATAATGAAGATTTAAGAAAATATTTCATTAATAGACTAATAAAAAAACATTTGTTTTCAACTTAATGTTCTTTGTTAATACATTTAATAGCGAATATTAATAGCAGATAAAATAAAGTCTCGGCTAATAAGTATTCATCACAGGGCCACGGGTTTATTTATCCAGCCTTGCAAATGTTCCTTTGAAAATTTTCAATAACAAATACTCCATTATATGCATAAGTGGCAGCGTATTAACGTGGTTATAAAATCTACACGTGACAAATTAATCTCTGAATCCTATAAGTTTTGTTTCTGTTCCTTTTTACCAAATCTATCCAGCTAAAAAGAAGCTAAATTCTCATCATTTTCTAGTGAAAATGTCTAACATGTTCAGTACATAAGGTAAAAACTGTGTTGTATATTAAGACTAAAGTATTACAATACAAGGTAATTGAACTTGTTACATTAATATTAAAAACAATCCGTCGATAGTCACATGTATCGAATGTAGTGTTTTAAAAATGATCAGAATATTTTCAGATTACAAAAAATATATGATATTTAATTTGGGCGCGCTACTGTGAATGAACGAAATATCGTATATGAAGCAGATAAAAAGAGACTTCAGCGAAAGATAATGTAATACAAATAGCGTGTTAAAGCCTAACGAGCATGAGAAATGCTGATGCCATTAATTCAATCGATATTTTGTCCTATGAAAATAACATAAATCATAGAATTCGTGATAGACGCTCATTTCTAAATAGACAAAAATTGTATAAAAGGACAAAATGTTATCAAATCGAATAACGCAAAGCAGTCATTAACCAAAACATTGTTTAGGGAAATGCTAATTATAGCTTTTCATGATATTAGAAAGAGGCGATGAGTTTTAAATTTCACTATTGTTCCTAAGGATTGAGGACATTTCTATTCAATTTCCAGCGCACTCAGTTTATTTGTATTCTATCTGCTATTTGTTTTATAGTCATTAAGAATTTTATATTGAAGTACAATATTTAATATAAATTTGATTTTCGAATTTGTTTACTAGAATAAAAAATACTTATATCAGAAATTTCTACATTTCCTTTTTAGCAAGAAAAAGTCTATAATTCAAATGACAATTCTCTAGTAAAATGATAAAGTTACGTTGTTTACTAGAATTTTGCAATGCAGAATTCCAGTCAAAGAATACCAACCCCTTCACAATTGGATCTCATGATTACTTTTCCAATATTTGAAATTAAAACTCAACATATAGTCTTGTATTATTAACTGATCTTTCATTTTATTAAAAGGAGAGAGTACTCAACAGAGTTTTACTGAATTATTCGGAATCTCGGCTTAGAAAACCAAGATAAAATAAAATCAGGCAAAAAAAGACAGTTTCAAAGGTTGATATTTATACCCCATTTTTCGACAAAGGCAAAGCAATTCAACCAGAAAAGAAAGAAAATGCGCTCTTAATTCGATAGGATAATTTCAAAATTGGATATACTGACGTTAGACAATCTGTTTTTTGGTATTAATAACTTAGTTTCTTTTATTCTTGCATATTAACCTAATATTGTCAGTATATATATTTTTTATTCCTCTCTAAGCAGAATATCATTTCTTGAATCAAGTCGGTATTATTTTCTCTAAGAATAACATTTGCATTGATGCGAATCAGTTCCAAACGGGTGACGGTGGGATCTTGTTTCAATTAAAGAAGAAAGTCAGTTGAAAGTGATTTATAAGAAGGAAAGCTGAATAAAAATGAAAAAAAAAAAAAAAAAAGAACAGAAAATCCGTAACACTAAATAAAAATCAGTGGGATTTTTTCGTAATAATTAAAAATCTTCAAAAGGATTTACGCTGATATAAAATTGAAGATCCAAATCTGATCACTGTTTATTTGAATAAATAAATCATACTTAAACTCATTAACTGATGTTTCTAAATAGAAAAGCTCTGCTTAATATATAAAAAGAATAATATAAGTAATTGTTTGTTTGTTTTTCCGAAGACTTCTAAAGTAGGGACAAAATTTATATTAATTGTATAAGTAATATAAGTAAACTTGAAAGATACTTCAAAGATTCCTTTAACACTGAAAAAAGCATATGAGGTGTTTTCTGTCAACTAAATACTTTCTATGATGTCTTCGTACAGACTAAATGATTTTATATCGTTTCTAGGTATCTTTGATTTGCATAGAAGATTCCGAAGTCTTTTCATTTGTAATGCAAAAATGTCTATTTTTAATGTCAGTGCATGTATGGCAACGTTGTTTATCATTCATTTGCTTTATGCCAGCAGTAGGAAGCAGAGATGAAAGTTTTATTAATATGGGTTGTCTATTTATATGATGTAAAATAGACAGTTATGTAAGTATTTAATCGACTTAAAAAAGGACATGATGTATTCATCTCAAACTTGTATTTATAGCACTTGGTGTGTAGAAGTGTAGGAGTTTCAAGATTGATTTAGCTTATAATGGTAGATTTTAATCAAACGGTTTTGTAGTTGTATTAAAATATTATCACTGATTAAAATAACTATAGATCGGATGTAGTAAAGGAAAAATAAAAAAGAATTCTGACGGATTTAAATTCAATACATTATTAGCATTTATTTAAATAAATATTTTCAAAACTTGATAATGAATAAAGTACGAATTTTATTTTCAAATGTGCTTGCATGTTGCTAGTTATTATTTTCGTATTTGGTTCTTTAACGCTTCACCGACTGGAAAAGTATGCACGAATGGAAAACGAAAAAAGTTTTTTTTAATGGGCAGATTTTTTCTTATTTTCGCTTTAATTATATACAAAAATATGGCTCTCATTGAAATAGTTCAGGCACAATTCTGAGCATCAAGTTGACATCATTTTTACCCTTTTTGTCTTCTTGGTATGTATACATACTCTGTACTTGGTTTATTCTTCTATCTTTATTTGCAGGAAATGAATGGCTTATTCTGATAGCTTTATCTACAAGAAATAATAACTTTGTATAAATAGTGACCTTATGAATGGCCGATTAATCATTTAGACTCGAATTATGAATAAATGATGTCCGTTTCGTATGAAAAGTTTAAATCCTCCATTGCTGATATTCGCTGATCTCCAATGAAACATTAATTAATGATGTCCACCATTTATGGATTGGAAGGGAATCAAAGTTCAATCGAAATATTCTTAATTCAGAAATACTAATGAATTCAATGAAATATGTAATGTTTTAATAATTTATATTTACTTCTGATCACAACTCTACAGCATTATATACTCATGGTGCTTTGGCTTAATTTAATTAATCAAATGTAAAATTTTCAAAACATGTGAAAAGGTGTATTTTGATCAACATTTCGATGAGCTATATTTTCGGGAAATTGAATTGAGCTTTTGTCAGCAGGACCTATTTTGAGACCACTGTATAAATAAAGTTTATTTCGAAAAAGACATTAGATTAAGTAACCTTGGTAAGTATTTGCTCAAGCCAAAAATGAATATTTGTCCACAAAAACGTATTTTCCGATGTACTTTTTTTTTTTTACTCTTAATGAAAATGAAGTGGATAATCTTTTACTTTTTCGAGAAGATTTGAATTCTTATTTGGAAGCGATCGAAGTAGCTCTAAAATGGGACTTGATGTATAATTTACGTATTATGTACAACTAGACTCTGATTTATGACTGTTTAGAGTCTTTGAATATTCGCTGATATGACAAAATATAAATCAATGAAGAAAAGTAACAATTTTTCGAGAGCTGGTAGAGAGTACATTGTTAAGAACCACTGAATGTTTTTAAAGAGTTTTTGAGATGTCTTTATAGAATAAATTGTGAGAATCGAAGAAGTTTACATGAGCAAGGTAAGGAATTCATGAATGCATGAAATGAAATAATCGAATTTGAATAACGTGAAAATTCGATTAGTTCATACAGATTTTTAGAACATTTTTTTAAAGATCCTTTCATCCTAAAATACAGGTAATTTAATTCCGTAAAAATCAGAATGCATCCAATTAAAAAAATCTGTGAAGTCATATACATAGGTACCTCCAAGAAATCACTAAGAAATAAACTTACATGATGAAAAAATCCCCCAAAATTAATAAAAACAAAGTGTTATCTTCAATCTCTCTGTTATTATTAAGAGGAGAGACCACATGGTTTCTTATGCAAAAATTATATCTTTGATCCTTTTTAGATTTTTCGAAATTTTTCGTTTTTCTTGAGTCAGTGGGTGATCATAAATTAGTACGATAAATTTTAACGACATTTGCGTTACAAAACACAGTGATTTCAAAATTCTTGAAAAAGTTTTCAGATTTTAATGAAATTTTCAGAATTCGAAAATGAATAACATTATTTTTTAAATGCTTCTTAGAAAATCTTGGTAAAAAATACGTTTTTTTATTTTTAAATCTGTTAACTCCCACTTATTTAATATGAAATTTGGAGAAATTCTTTTTTTTTGTAGCGATTAATATTTTATAAGTTATAAGGACTGCAAATCATCAATTCTTTTTGTCAATCAACACACCTAGTTACAGAAAATCTACTCTGAATTGTAAAATAAAAAATGCAATAAAACTAAGATATTCAACTAGAAAAGCTTTTGTTTTGAAGTATAAAATATATTATGAACACGATTGTTTTAAAAATATTTTTTCGATGAACAATGAATTTTTACAAGAATTGTTTTCATTATTTTAAAATTTTAATTAGAAAAATTAGTAAGATTTCAAATCTTTTAAAATTATGTATAAATTTGTAGGGGTCATGTGATATTGTATTAAATTAAGACTATTTACTAATCACAAATGGAAAAGCTCACTACAATTCAACGTACTCAATATTTTAAAAAGAATTTTGAATTTATTTTATGAGTGTATAAATGTGTCGGGTTTTGGAAATACGGATGTCTAAATGTGACATTATTAAAAAAATAAGCACCGTAACTATAGTAGTTAACATTTATTGGTGATTTTCTAACATTTCCTCAACAAGTGTCTGGGTAAATTAGATTATAAAGCCAAAGTACCTAACATTTAATAAAGTATTAGATAGTGGAGAATATATTCCAATTTTTTTAACATTACTGAGTAGTTAAAAGAATATAATAAAAGGCGATCACGTTATATTCATTAAGTAATTGTTACAGTTATGTTCCCCTTAGAAAAAATTCCCAAACATCAGAAAATGTTGTCAACACCTCAGAAAAACAGCCACCTCCGTGTTAAAAAATGCTTTCTTGTGACATTTATACTAAAAGTAAATAATATTTGACTAATTAAACTTTTAATCAGCTAATATTTCTCAAATAAAAAAACTATATTTTATTTTATTTTTTTTTTAATAAAGACAGTTATGTTGTGTTGACAAAACCTGCCAATACAACTTAATTGTCTTTACAATATGGATAGTTTTAGTGTTTTTACTGATTATAAAAAACTCATTCAAATCAATGTAAGTTGAGTTTGAAATATAGTAAAATATTTTGCTTATTAGATTTATTAAATTTAATCTATTAGCCTGAAATTAAAAGTAAAATAAAAGCATCAAGAAAGAATTTTCATTTTTTAAGATGTATTTTAAACCTTAGGTATTGCATTGCTTTTCTTTGAAGGTACCTACATATATATTTTTTATAACAACGGACATAAATCTGAAACCAGTTTGACGTTTACCATATAAATTTAATATTTCATATCCATTTAATATAGGATTTCATAATATCGTATACAACGTCAAGGTTTAATTTTGTATTATAAGTACAATGTAAATCGAATCCCCAATTTAGAGACATTTGGCCCGCTTTTACTTTAAAACTAGTATTTTGTCGAAAATGAAAGGTTTCCCAAATAAAAGTAATTTTCACGAAAAATACATCGGAAAAATAAACTTTTGCAGAAAAATATTAATTCTAGCAAAACTGAAACTTTACACTTTTAAGGTAATTTTAATTTCCATAAACTTTTGAGTAGAATCTCGTGTAAATTACGAAATAGATGTGAAGACGTATAAGCAGTTAGTTTTGAATAATTCAAGGCTCTATTAAACATTTGTAAATGTTCTGTTTTGTCGTTATTTAAAATTCGTGATATTTTAACCACACAATTAATAAGACATAAAAAACCAACAATAAACAATGGAATAAAATATGCCTCATAATAATTTTAAGAGCTAAACAACACTTCATGAATTGGTTTGTTGAACATTCAGGTTTGGAATTTTTTTGTGATTTAGTAATGAATAGTTTAAATTTACTCACAAGGTGAGATTTTGGTCGTCATATAACTAATCAATGTAAACAATTATAAGCGCACATTATTTTATAATACAATTAATAACTATTAGATAACCGTAAAAATGCTCGGTGCTTTTCTAATCTTTTATTAAAAATGTTTTCGTACTGTGTACTAAAAAAAAAAAAAAACAAACTTTTCCAAACACCTAATAAATATTACATACATCCTTTATTAACAAACGTCGGGTAATAGTTGTCAAGTCTGGATGACCGTTACTCGTAAGTTTGATCCCCATGGTATGCTCCATGTTTGTACCAAAGCTAAACAACTATTATCAATCGTTTGCGCTGAAACTATAATAAAGTCTGTGTGCAAAATGTAATGCCTTAAACTATGTTTACATACAGACTCAACGAATAGAATTAACAATGTCAATAAAGCGAATATTTTAAAGAACTTTTACAAGTAGTTTAAAATGGCAATATAAAAAGATAAAAGGGGACTGGATGTTTTTCTTATGTTACTCTTTGTAGATGGACAATTAGCATTTACTATTTGTAATATATTGTAGTTTAAAATAAACAACAATAAAATTATATACTTTAATTTGATTTTACATTCTATTTTCCAGTATGTAGTTGCATTTTAATTTATATGGAGAAATATTTTATTTTATAGCAACTTTTGGCTGATTAATGTCATAAATAAAGAAAAGATCTTTGAGTTTTATACTAAATGGAGAGAGAATTGAACAAAAAATAATGAATAAACCTCAAACAGCTTTTGTTCTATAATAGTGAATAGAATATTTATGCATGATCTCGCTTCCAAAGATAAACAGTCTTTCTGACCATCAAGCTTTCATTCATTATGAGATGTACTTGAGAGAATTGTTGGATGGCAAGATGATTCGATATTTGATTACATTGGCATAGAAATTGGTGTTTTGAGCCAAATGATTCTTGCTGCAGGGAAAGGCCATTGAGATTTCAGTCATAAAATGTGCCTTGCTTTCTCCTTCTGGAATTACCATAGAAAGATCCCCTTTACTATTAAATTTGTTTGGTCGAATATAACAATAGAATCAAATATGAGAATCTAAGGGGCAAGATAAGAAATGTCGAAGATAAAGAAGATGAAACGAAAAAGAAAATTAAAGGAAAAAATATTTTAGCACGAATCATTTAAAATTAACCATTTTTTAAAGAAATAACTTTATTTAGCATAAAATCAGAATGAAATTTCTTTTTATGCAGATTTTTATTTGTTTAATATTTTTATATATAGTTTTCTTTCCGACTAAGAGAGGTTTAAAAGATATTTGATTGATTGAATTGGTTAGAATTTAGGAAGATCATCGGACCGAGAACTTTTTGTTGTCCTCATCTTAGTATATTCCGCTCGCAGATTAAACAAAAAGTGCTTATCAGAACGATTATATCTTATTTATAACCATTCTTTTCTATAATATTTTTTTATAAAATATTGTACTGTCCTATATTCTATAACTCCAAAAAGATTCCAAACCTAGCAACCATTAAATCGTAGCGATTATTATGTAATTGATATTAAACTTTCTTATAAGCCGGTCTGCGAAAAATCTTTTAAAGTATCTAACATTATTTATTGTTATCGAATCCAAATTTTGCGTATACTTAGAATAGCAAAAGCATAAGAAAATAAATAAGTTCTTATTTGCTCGAGTGATGGTAGGTGTCTAGCGAAGAAAAGTTTATTTATCATATATATTCTTTTTCCATATGGGTTTTTACTATTGCACATGTTCTTGGTTGATCTGTATGTTTTCGTCTGACTCTCGAGATTAATTGACTCAGTAGAGATTGTTGGCAAAATGCCATCAATTATATTCTTGGTCTCACTAATAAATCATTTTACCGCAGCAACGTTTGCATTTGATAAAAACAGCGAATCTTGCCGTCTGAAAAATCCTTCGTCTTCTTGATATAAACAAATGATATTGTGTCCCATAAATATGCTAAAGTCCTCCTGATGTGCATAAAAGGAAGGAGAAAAACAAGTAGTTTGATTCATGATGTAGAGAGAAAATTAAATTTATGCATGGTAAAGAAAAAATAATAAAAGAAAGTGACGACAAATGAGAAGAAAAATCCAAATATTTAGAGCGGGTGGTGAAAAGAAAAAAATGTATTCAGAACAAGGAAAGGAAAAAATCTATAAAAAGTGAAGATTGGGAGCTAAAAATAAACGTGTATAGAAGTGCGAAAGAGATACGGAGAGAAGAAGAGAGAGAGCACAGAACATAGATAGGTAGACAGACAGATGAAATATTATGAAGCAATTTACTTTCATTTAGCAACACATATTTTTACGCCTATTTTTTGACAAAATAAAACGTTATCAATCTCTAAAATAAACTAATATTATTAAACTAATAAAATGTTTGCAAGAATGAATATGTGACAGTTTTTGTTTGCAGGCAAATATGTATGACTTAAAACTATAAACAAAAATAAAATATATGTGTTTCTTGTGTTTCAGTAGATTTCCCCTTTGTCTAACAATGAATTTGATATCTAACATCTGGTGTAATTAAAAATCACTAAAAGTAAATCAAATTTTCTATTGTCAAGGCTGATTCTTTATGGTAAGTATTGGGCAATCTAGTTTTGCCTTACCTTCTTACATTTCCATTTTTATTTTTTTAACACAACCCTCACAAAATAGCCACACACCAAGATCACAAAATAATATACATACACACAGATGTGTGAAAATATTAATAAAAAACCAGCATACACACACGGTAAAAAGGTCATCTCAACACGGTAAAAAGAGGTCAATCCTAGATAAAGCAATTAAACAAGCATATACATAAGCACGTTTAAAAGAGGTCAGCACTATACATAACAAATAACTAAGAAACCCTAAAGCACTTGAGAAACAACAAAAACTAATGATAAAAAGACATAATACAACATCCGATAATACAGTGAAAAAAAATCACACTCACGCAAAGCTGTCAAATTACACCAAACTATACAATACATAAATACGAAAAGGTTGAGAAGTAGCAGTAACAAAGACAATAGCCGTGAAAAGTGAAGGCATTAAAGCAATGCTCATGATACTTCGAAGTCGGCTTGGCTGAAATAACTCACCTGACGTATGTTTTTAGCTTGAAACAGTCTCTTGCTTTTGCGTGTTGACTTCAATGTTCACTTTTATATTAATATACACTCTGTCTCTTATAGTGAGCACTTTCCCATAAATATAGCACACCTTAAAACTATATTTCTTCATATATATATATATATATATATATATATATATATCAAAGAGAGAAAAAGCCTTAAGCGTTTTTTATTATAATACGGATTTTTTTATACTCATTATGTTATATCTTTCGCTACACGAGTTTCGGGTCATGTGACCTTCCTCAGGCGAAGAATGGTTATTTACACATATTATTTAAAGGAATGAATTTTTCTTCCGATGTTAAATCTTTAAATCATTGCATTGTATGTAGAGCTCGTGTGCGCGTGTGGTCTATCTAGCGTGCTTATTTTTGACAGTATGTATGTATATATTCGTTCTACCTCCTTAAGGAAACCTACTTAGTAAATACATAAATTTTCTGTGTGAGTGTGTCTGTGTGTGTGTGTGGTGCAACTAGTGTGTATATGGTGTGTGTTTATGTGTGTGGGATTATGATTTGTTTAGGGCTGGTTTAAATTTGTCTATGAAGTTTTTTTCTTGTATTTGGCGGTAAGAGTAATCGTCTGTTTGGTATATTGGCATAATTTTTAACTTACCCTTGTTGCATTTGTGGGTGAGTTGCGATACAAAGTTTTCTACTGTCTGGTAATTTAATCTTACCTTGAGTGATATCTATAAAATTTTTTCTCTCTTCAAAATCTCTTCAATACTCTCGTATTGGAACAACAATAATCTCTCCCATATATATATATATATATATATATATATATATATATATATATATATATATATATATATATATATATATATATAACAAACCAAAGAATTGGCAAAGCGAACATAAAGCCTTCGAAATAACCAGGAAGTGGACAGTGAGGTCAATACCGAACGGGGACAGTTTGTTTCATATATATATATATATATATATATATATATATATATATATATATATATATATATATATTAATTATTGCATTGCTCTTCAACTATGAATTGAGATCTGGCTACTGTTGTATTTCGTATAAAAAACGTTAAAATTTCTGTTTCTCTCTGTCGTGCGACGATAGCCTAGGGGTAGAATCTCTGACGGATGCTAAATCGGTCGGGTTTAGACCTCGACTTGAAGCAATCGGACATCTGGCCACACGGAATAGTTGTGGTACAATGAAACCACCTGTCTGTGGATGACTATATCTATCTGTCTATCTATATATGCCTATGACGCTCCACTGAGCATACATGAACAAAAAATACACCAAACTTAATAAAAACAGTTTTATTGTTAAATCTTGACATTATTAAGAGAAAAAACCACAGGATTTTTTATTATGAAGTTATATTTTTTAATCCTTTTAACAACATTAGAAATTTTGATTAAAATTTTGTTTTTCTTACGTCAGTCGGTGACCCTAAATTAGTACGGGTCAATTTAGTGTCTTTTTGCGGTGCAAAACATTGATTTGGAAATTCTTGCAAATGTTAGATAATTCTCCGATTTTACAGAAACTTCCAGTATTTATTAGCAAATGAATGAAATTATTTTTGATACGTTTCCTTTTTAGAAAAGCTATTTTCCCCATCTGTTAATTCCCACTTATTTAATTTTATGAAATTTAGAGAAATTCTTTTTTTGTAGCGCTTAATGTTTAGATTAGTTATAAGGACTGGTCATCCGTGAATGTAAATCATCAATTTACATTAAAAAGAAATTAATCATTTTTTGTCAAACAGGACCTCCAGTTACAGAAAATCTCTAAATAATAGAATAAATGATGCAATAAAACTAAGATATTATGTAATTAGAAAAAACTTTAAATTGATTCTATGTATAAAATATATTAGGGACTTAAGAATTATCTTAGGAAAATATTAAATTATATGATGAATTGTTTTACTTTTTAAAATTATTTAGAATAATTTATAAACTTTTAAATGTTTTAACATTCCGTAATAATTTGTAACGGTGAAGTGATATTATGATTAAATGAAGACTGTATTTACGAATCATAATTGAAAGAGCTCAAAACAATTCAGTGACCCCAAATGTTTTCATAAGAATTTTGAATTTATTTTATATGTATATAAACGTGTCGATTTTTGGAAATACAGATCTCTAAACGTTTCTTTATCAGAAAATACGTGGGATAATTATATTAAAGTTAAAATTTTTTGGCAATTTTCTGACATTTCTTCAACAAGCATCTTGGTAAGTTAGACTATAAAGCCAAACTTCCTAAACTATTTACATTATTCGGACTATTGTCCTCATCTTTTTTGCCATATTTATCACAACGTTTCGGCCGTTGTACACTCCGGCCTTGTTCAGGTGGTTGGAATGTCGAACTGAACCTTTTATTTCGCTCGCTCGGGTAGACACTGTTCTAGTTCCACGTGCCATGTCTAATGGATGTCAGTTATCGGTTATCTACTGTTAATTCCCACCTTCTAGTTCTCTACTGCCTTAACCAGGTGTTGAACTCACACTCTTTGGGTCCTGTCACTGGATCTAACTAACGCCTTTATCCACTGTGCCATGTGTTCTTGAAGAAGGCCGGAGCGTACAACGGCCGAAACGTTGGGATAAGTACGGCAACAAAGATGAGGACAATAGTCGGAATAATATAAATAGTGTACATAGCACCTCATCTTAGAAATATAGACACAAATTACCTAAAATTCAATAAATATTAGCTTGCTTAGAATATTTTCTTAAAGATTACGGCATGTGAATTGGTTTGTCCCTGGGTTTTTATATGGTTGATTTTCAAAAATATGGGAGTCAACATAGACATAAAAACTAGCCTAAAAGAAGTAGATTTCATAGACACATTAAATCCAAGAACAATATAGAGCCCAGAATAATCGCTGTGGAACGGAGTGATTAGCGGTGCTATATCGAGTTTAGTTCGAGGAACAGTTGGCATGACATTTGTGTTGTATCGAAACGGTCTGGGTTTCAATTCTCGGTAGTGGAAGCGCACTGCTGATGAGTTCCAAATAGGATGAAATAGCCGTCCAGTGCTTTCTGTTGAAGATAATTCTGGGATCGATGAATTACTATATATATATATATATATATATATATATATATATATATATATATATATATATATATATATATATATACACACACACAGACGTGGCAACAACAACAAACCCAGTTGGATAAAACACGCCACAAATATCATACTATATATATATATGTGTGTGTGTCCGCGCGTGTGTTTCATTAAAGACGACAGACAAGGTACTGAGTGTTTGTGTGTGCGTGTGTGTGCTTTGAACAATAAAGAATATTAAAAATTAAAATTTTCAGACACACTGGGTTGTATATTAATATTTTTTTGTTTTATTATTTCAGTTAGGTTTCCTCGACTAGTTGCGGCCAGCATAGACATTATCAGGAAGAATCCCTTCCTGTTAGTAGCAGTGAACGACAGGAGTGAATGACTGTTTCTGAAGAAAGTGAAATTTATCTGTAGTTTTTATTTGTTTTTTTATCGTTAATTTTGATCATAACTTGTGTTTGTCAAACGCACTTTTTCAAGTTGTTTTTAAGATTAGAGGATGGGAGATTCTTAATTTTATGAATACCCTCCTTGGTCATTTTGACACTTCTATTGGTTGCTGAGAATGGGATGTGTGAGTGTGTGTGTGTTAAGTATATGTTATCTTTTAATTCTTTGGTAGTGTGTGTGATGGGTGTATGTGAATATATTTGTGTAAGTGTGTGTATATGTTTGAGACCTCAACAACTCGGCAAACATGTCTTTTGTATGGGTGAGAAATGTGGGAAATACTTGATTTATGGAGTTATATATTCATTCTATCTATGTTGTTAAATTTTTGGTTAATCCCACTTGGATGAAGTATTTTGAGGCGCAAAACACATTTTCTCTTCATGTTCCTCTAGTATTTTTCTAACGTTATCTTTTCTGTATATTACTGTTTTTTCAATTATAGTGAATTTTGCATGGTTTTTAAATATTGTTCTGTAATAATTTTTTGTGGGAAGCCGACTTGATGCGATTCTGATAATTATTAATTTAGTAGTGAAAGCGACATTCAGATTTTCCCAAATATTGTTTCTGGCGTAGTGTGCATTCTAATAGGTAAATTCTGTTATGACTTCTACAAATAGAGTTGTGGGACATTTTGAAAGTAGATTTAGTGACTGAGCTAGTGAACGAATTGGTATGTCTAATGTGGTTACAATATATATATATATATATATATATATATATATATATATTGCATCTAGGCAGCAACCCCTCATTTATACATGTTTCATTAAAAGCGACAGACAAAATACTGCGATTAAGCTCTTTATTTAATATTTCTTGTGTTCGAAACATACTAGTCGAAAATACAATCATAATAACCTCATCCATATGTAAAAAAAAAAAAAACAGATTAAAAATAATGTAAGCCTTAATAATAAAAGAAAGCCAACACTCAATAATAATAGCTACGAACATGGCCAAAATGTGCTGTGTTCGGAAAATAAAACATCCGTATAACTCTAGAATCATACACACAATCCATACATCCAATTAAAACAAAAAAATAAAATCATCCTTGATAATAACTAAAAGTATAGCCGAAACCGCTCAGAATTATAGAACATTTGGACAGTTTCTATACGCTCTGTGCTTAGAAAAGAAAACACTTGTTCGAATACAAGAAAAATTAAATAAAAAACCTTAATCGCAGTACCTCGTCTGTCGTTTTTAATGAAACACATACATACGCACACACACAGACACATATATATAATACACAGACACATATATATAGTACACAGACGTTGAAAAGAGAGACATGCGTATGAGTATAAAAAGTGTTGTTAATTTTATTCATACAAATAAACTAAATGTAACCATCTCACACATACGCACGCGTGTGCAATTAAAATAGTTCTACATATTTTAATCTTTTTAATCAAAATGTATGATCCTATGAATCTTCTGATATTATTACAGTCACAAATGATTCCGGAATGTAATGTGAAAATAATCAAAGTTGTTAACTGCGTAATTATAGAAGAGAAGCAAAATAAAGAAGGAAAAAATATTGTTCGGAGTTGTTTCTAAATTGGCCATTTGGGGAATGAAAGAATGAAGAAAAAACAAAGCGTACATTTTTCCTGACAAGTCGGCAAATAATCATTTAAGTAGAATGTTGAGTACGTTAACAGGAAGTAAGAAAAATAAAAATCTCCAATTTACTTGGAATTTATCTGCCATTTGATTTCCAAGAAGAAAACACTTCCGTTAATTAATCATTGTAAAAAGTTTTTCAAGATTTTAGATTTGGAATTGGTCAAATTATTGATTTCCTAATCAAAAACAGATCACTAAGATTACATTTGATTCGATTGTTTTAATAAATACAATGAGCATTAGAAAATTTGCTTTACCGAACAGATGAACTGATATGAAATTTGTTTTACCGTTTACAGTTGAATTGTAATCGTAAAAGTGGAAAATAGGAATGTTTTGTTATGGCATGAAAACAATAAACTTCTATGCCTTTCTTTTTTATTGCGAAAAGAATCTGATATTTACGTTGTAAAATCAACAAACATTTGTGAAGAAACGAGCAATCCTAATAAAATCAATTCTAACAATTCCCAATAAACCATACATAGATTTGGGAATTAATTATAAAAGTTAAGTCCATGAAATAGAAACAATCCCAATTTTCGCATTTAGTATTCCACAATCGTTTAAATAGTGCTTTAAATTTGTGACTACATATGAACGAAAGTGGAAATATAATACTAAAAGATTTAACTGAAATTTTTTAAACAAATAAGTATATCTGGCCTCTCAATTATTTTTATCGTTGACATTTTATATTCAGTTAGTTAAGGGTCATACATGATATACGCTTTCGATACATGAGTGACGAGGCAGATTTTTTTCGCAGTAGGTTGCCATTTATTTCCGCCGAAAACCAAGACTAAACAACCCAGTCTGTCCTGCTATTCAACCCATAGCTAGGTGGGGTGGAGAAGAGATGGATTCATACCTTTTTCAGGGGTTTTTGGGCGTAAGTGAATCTAACGCACTTGAACACCGAGCCTATATACAATACGCCACAACGTACATTCTCATTTATATTCAGAAAACAAATTGGAGAAGTAGTTAAATCATTTTCATTAAACTTGTTTTTCTTTCTATACTGAAATATATATTGTGTTTATAGCAAATAGAAATTATTTTGAGTCAATTACTTTTTTTACGTTTCAGGTTAAAAAAATAAACCAGCAAATATAGAATTCGAGAGATGTACATTATCATTTGGCAATTGTACGTACATACTTTATCGTGATGGTTTTTCGTAGCCTATTTGGTAGGGGTACACTTCAGCTAAACACATGATTCCTGATGTAAATAGGGTATTCAGGTCTAGCTTTTTCATTAGTAATCACTTATCTTGATTGGTAATATTAATTTTACCGTTGAAAATAACAAGCATATCGCCTCAAACACATCTTCTTACTAAAAATAACGTTTATTGCAATATGAATAATCATATATATGAATATATCATATATTAGACACATAATATATTTTTGTTAATAAAATTTACATGAAGTCCTAACCACTGAAACATTTTCTGATTTTCAATGAAGATTGAATAGAAAAAATTGAAATTTTCGATTAAAATACCAACATTCAGTGCTTACATATAAAATATTTTGTGAGTGAATAATAGATGCTTATAATATTGTCAAGAAATATTGAGCTTATTACTTCAAAAAATTCCTATAGCAAGTTAGCTGTGGAGTAAATTCAATGGACACTGAAAAAATGAACCCGAAACTCTACCCACATAGATATTGTGAATGCATATATTGGACAGGGAAACAATAATATTACGACCAATAATAATAATAATAATGATGATGATGATAATAATAATAATGTGTGTGTGTATGTGTGTGTGGGCAGGACGAGCTCTTTAGTTTTGGTCGACAGCCGTCGGTAACTTGAACAAACTTACTCATTGACGGTCAAGGATAAAACGCAGAAATTTACAAATCTCAATGATTACAAACAAATCTTCATGCCCAGGTCAACAAGGGTCGCGTACCCCAGAGAGGAACCAGTCTGAGAACGAAAAATCTTGCACGGGAAGAAACTCTTCCAGCAACGAAGAGACACTTAGCTACAAAACCCGGACTATTTTCAAATTTGTGACTCAATGCCAAATCAACTAATAAAAAGTAAGCGAACGAAATGGTCACGCGAAGAGTATCAACAAGTTATGACATCCTTTTTCACCGCACTCGAAAATCCACAAAAGAATACGTATCAGACATGCCAAATATGGAGAACTATGGCTGGAAGCGAAATAAAACCTTACCACAACCCAAACATGCTTGCCAATGTCCACAGGGACATCGTGCGAAACAGAAGACTCTCAAATTAGTGCAAGAGAATGAAACAAAAAAATGAAACAAAATGAAACAAAAGACTCTCAAATAGATAAGATAAAACTAGATATAATAACCCATCACTCAAACGGTAAAGAGATGAGAGAAGACATATTATATGACAGAAAATGAGGTAAAAACTAAAATCAATGAGATACAAAATAATAATCTCCTAGGAAATAAAACCAAAGAATCTACCTGTGACAAAACCTGCAGTTATACAGACGATGTTACTGAAGACGAGTTCAACTACATGAGGGTAGAATTCCTTGAAAACCACAGAAGTGAAAACTATCGAAGCGAAAATCTACATCGTCGGTAGAGTAACTCTCACACAAATGTCAGAAAGTGACCATCTATTGACAAAGTGCAGAATTTTTGGTAGAATATTTGGAGCAGCCCAAAGGAATATAACCCCAATGCAGAATGGATCCAACCTGAAGAAGAACGAATGCTGAGTAAACCTCTACAAGAGTGGAAAAATATAGGCAAGCTCTAACGAAATCCCCAAAATGGAAATCCCCAGGAAATGACAAGGTGCCCAATTTCTGGCTCTATCATCTCTCATCAAGCCATAAAACCCTTGCACAAACTCTATCAATACTTATTAAATGAAATCCCGGAATGGATCACTGAAGGTATTACATATTTCATACCAAAAACAAATGAAACAGACGACCTAAATATTACAGGACAATAACATATCTACCCACCACGAATAAATTGATCACGTCTGCCCTGAAGAATCGTACTTTTTTTTCGAAACAAGCAACATTCTTCCATTGGAACAGAAGGGATGCCGGAGAGGTTCATATGATTGCAAAGATTAACTACTGATAAACAAAATGATCCTGGAAAATTGCAGACGATGTAGGAAATTTAGCACAGCATGAAGAGATTAGCATAAAGCCTTTGATAGTGTGCCACACTCTTGGATACTTTGGAAATGTACATTATATATAAATTCACAGTAGCGGTAACGCTATCCCCAACCGACTGAATATCCGACGAGGAATCTTTCAAGGAGACTCCTTGTCAACCCCTTCTATTTTGTATGTACTTAATCCCCCATACGCATGAATTAAACAATAATAGTTATGGTTACAAAATAAAGAAGAAAGTATTCAATCCCCTACTCTACTTGGATGATCCCAAACTCTTTGCCAAAAACAACAATGAGTTGAAGAGTTTCCTCAATACTGTAAAATGTTTCAGTGGGGACATAGGTATGAATTTCGAGATTAGATAAATGTGCAAAAGCAACATTCAAAATAGGGAGAATTACAGAAACACATTCAATAGATTTAGATTTTGGCACAAACATTAGGGAACTGGAACAATAAGCCTATAAGTACCTAGGAATTAGCAAAGGAGATGGAATACAGTATACCTAAATGAAGGAGAAGGTAAGAAAGGGGTACAACAGGCATGTGCTTCTGGTACTGAATACCGAGCTGAATTAAAAAAACAGAATATCAGCCATAAACACCTTAGCTGTCCCTGTGGTGCAATACAGTTTCAACATCTTGGACCATGGCTGACATTAAGCGAATGGACACCAAAACGAGAAAGCTTCTTACCTGCCATAGCATGCATCATCCCAACGCTGATGTTGATCTGTATGTGCCCAGATTCGAAGGAGGCAGAAGATTAGTTCAACTAAAACTGTCTTACAAAACTATAACAAATAGGCTTCAAAGATGCCTAGAAACTACAGAAGACTCGAGGATGAACTGTGTCAAAGAACATGAAAGTAGTAAGCGACAAGTAAACCAACAAGTTCAAAATGGCGTTTCAAGTGAGTGAAGAAATACAAGTAAAGCATAAATGCATCGACTGAAGGTGCAAAATACTTAAAAAAGAAAGCAAAGGCAAATGCAACCGAACAGATAGAGAAGCGATGGCGAATGCAAAACCGCTTCATTGCCCGTATCAAACAAGCTGATGTAGACGAACCCCGTCCTGTATTGGCACCCATTGAATATAAAACACGTCACGACACAGTGGGCCAATATCTGGAAAATCTAACAGAAAGGAAACTGCAATAAATTAGTATGAACACCACTCAGGTTCGGTTAAAGAGATAGGACCTGTAACAATTTTATGGGACTTTACAATAGACACAGACAGAATAATCAAAGCTAATCGCCCTGACATCGCGATTAGAGACTGAAAAGGCAAAATGTGCCTCTTTATTGACATGGCAGTCCCTGCAGACTGTAATGTATCTTTGAAGATCTTCAAAAAAACTATCAAAATATAAGGACCTTGAAATCGAAATCTTAAAAATGTGGCGCATGAGGATATTAACAATTCCACTAGACTCATTATAGGAATCCTTAAAGAAATACAAAAAATTGTAGTCATGAGAATTGTTCACACCTTACGAAGGGCTTTATCTATGTAAAATATGTGTGATTTTTTCGAAACTACTCAGTTTCATGATGCCATTTCTGACCTTAGTTCTCTGGTCGAGACACGGAAAGAAATGAGCATACACCAGAAACCAACGGAAATAATAATAATAATAATAATAATAATAATAATAATAATAATAAAATGTTACAATTATATATATATATATATATATATATATATATATATATATATATATATATATATGTGTGTGTGTGTGTGTGAAAAATATATAGAAAATAAGAAAGAACTCGTTAGGTAAATAATCCAAAGTTCTTTAGTATTTTTGTTATTATTTTTAAAAAATAGTGCTCAAAGGATAAATATAATAAAATAATATATTTAAATATAATAAAATAATATATTTTTAAATAAATAATTATATATATATATATATATATATATATATATATATATATATATATATATATATATATAACACTTCCTATTGCAATTAACTAAAGGAGACAAAACTCCTTGAAATTGATCCCCACCACGCCCTGTAAGAAACGACATGAGAATCAATTGTTACCTGACCGTCATCTAGCGACTGTTCGCACAGGACAAAAATAATTCTCGGCAAGTGTATGAGTAATTATTGTTTTTCCTCCCTACTGTGTTACTATCCATATAAGCAGTCATTAGAATGAACGAATGTTTTGATGCCTTTGTTTAAACAAATCTTACTGGTGATTTCATCGACAGTTACATTAATAACTTTAGTTATTGATTTTAATGATGTTAGTTTAATATATTATATATTAATATCTAATTATAGTTAATAATATTACTGTTGAAGAAGGTTATGAAATTATTGAGAAATTATCCTAACTTTTTAGTGTGAAAGAATTCTACGCAACATTTAAAACTTCATTCGTTTGATTATATACATTAACTTTTTGATATCCATTATCATAGAACAACGTAAGGTCAGATGGTAGGAGAAAAGATTGTATTATTTAATAAAGGTACAAAAGTGCTTATGGCTGATCGTGAAGCCTCTCGAAAGTGTCTGGTTTGTTGAACTTTCACTGCATTCTCTGTAGAAATTACGCGTAGAATTAGAAAATAGTTCGTTTAGGGAAATTTCGGGGACAATTTACTTGAAATTATGAAAAATTACACTATTAATCTTTGCACTTGTTACATATTTGTGTGATTCAAACTGATTTGTGGAAGTCATGAAGAGATTTTGACATCAAAATAATCCGCAACCATTTGTAAGGTCTACTTATTTTTTTTTATAATATCCACTGGAAGTGACAAAGGTGAAGAAATACCAAAGCACATGGCACAGAATCACCGGTCATTTAATAATAGGACTTATTCTTTAATAATTGACTGCGAAACTTTTCTGACATAAAATGAAAAGAAACACGTTTGTGCTAAATATTACACAGAGAACATAGAGTGAATCAAGTATTAACATCACCAAAACAGAAATATTAGTTTCGATAGAATTATATATATATATATATATATATATATATATATATATAAGATGAAATGGAATACAGACATTCTACACACACACACACACATACACACACACACATATATATATATATATATATGCATACATACATACATACATATATATATATATATATATATATATATATATATATATATATATATATATATATATATATATATATATACAACTCAGGAGAATAGGGGACGGTGGTGGAAGTTAAACTTTCCTATATTGCATTTTTTTGTATTAAAACATTGTGGCAAAACGATGTCTGACATGAAATTGCGTACTAAGCAGAGGGGGGGGGGTTATACCGAATCCCTCCGAACAGGGGAAAGTGCACTCATTAACATTCATCGACTTTTGCTGGACGTTATGGGGACCGATCTTCAAATGCGAGCACAGTGATTGGCAACAAAGTAAGTGTATGTATGACGAACCAAACACATTGCATGCAGACTCTTGTTCCTCGTTTGTGTAAATACTTAACCAGTGGCGGTAACTATGAAGAAAACAGTATTTCGTAGCAGAAAACGTGCTTGAACTCCCTTCATTTGTTGTAGTTTCCGAGGAAATAAATAGGAGGCATTACTTATGGAGAATATTGGCTGTATGTATCGTATTAAAAATGTTATATCTGCTATATTTTTAAATTATTTTTTCTGTCTGTAGGAATTGTTCACTGTTAATGTCAGTTCCTGTAAAGTTTCAAGATTTTGAATGGCTTCAATCAGAATTAAGTATCAGTCCATTTGGTGTAATGACGTTTGTAATTCAAATTTTAGTTTTTATTTATAGTGCGTTATATTTGATTCATATTTTTTGTTTCATTTGACATCATATGAATGTGGAGTTTAAGAATTTAGAATTGACTGTTCTTAAATTATAAGTGGTTCACCTGCCCAATTGTATCTATGAAAATAATAATAAAAAACACGTTTTATTTAGGATATATCTCACAGACTCACTTATATGTTTGACCAAAGCGCAAACACAGCAACACAGTAAAGAAATGCAAATATTGCAATAATATAACGCAGCACGTCGGGGACAATACAATAATACTCAATGTGTAAAAAATATTAGATTAGATCCTATCAATATTAAGTTTATGCAACTTATGATCAGTAAATTTACTTGTTTGTGTTAGTAGTTCAGTCATTGAAGGCTTCATTGAAAATGTTTATATACTTAATTTTTTGTGTAACGTATGTCTTAGGTAAAGCATTTTTTTCTATTTTGGGATTTTAATTTCCGTTGTAAAAGTATAGAAATAATCTCTCTGGTTACTATTATAATAATAATTTGTGATTTAATCTTATTGTCAGAAAAACACCATCTTTTCATTGATCATCGCACGACAATGCTCTTCAGTCTAGCCTCGGTCTTCCATATTCGCATACAGATGTGACAGAAATTGTCAGGCGTGAGTGAGTTATCGAGCATTCAGTCGTAGTCCCCGCTAGAAAGCACCTGGGATTGAGAGCACCTGGGATTGAGAGCACCTGGGATTGAGAGCACCTGGGATTGAGAGCACCTAGGATTGAGCAGAGTTGTAAGTTATTTCTAGCGAAACTGATGTCTAAATGATGTTTACAACATTTGCATGAAATTTCTATTATGTGAGGTGGAAATGGGGCCATTTTTGTCTTCATGCAAATATTGTCAACTGCAAACTATTAAATATCAAAGCAAGGGATGTTACCTTATGATCACATTTTTTAAAGTTTCATTTTTTAGAACATATTAAGTCCTATATTTCAATCTTATTTTTTCAGAAACTTTTCTTTTCTATTTACACTTCCATATATTTATAATTAAAATAAACAGAAAGAATTTTAGCATTTGTATATGTATATGAGGGTATATTAACATAGATATGAATACAATTAAGTCTTTAACAACTCTAGCGAAATATGTAAAATGATGCGTCGAAACAACGCAAAACGTTTTCTTTTTGTCATTTAAGCGGTTTAAGGCCAACTGAACAATGTAGCTTGACACGTTTAGAAGATAATAAAAAAGATAAGCAAACGTGAAGAATTTCCAGACGCAAAAAATATAATTAGCAAGGAAGCTCATCACACGGTACCAAGTCAAGTGATTATATCCCGAAGGCTGACTCGCTTATTAGAGTGACCTTTCCAAGGAATATCTGGAAGCAATAATTTTAATTCATTAAGCGTTCATTAAAGATAATTACGTTACCTAAAGTTTAAAGGCTAAAAAACACAGAAAATATAATTGTCCAAGTTGAAATGTATGAATCGTGTTAATTTTAAAAGAACTATATCATTTTTAATTATAGTGGATACAGTGACAACGTAATTTTTTTTACATTGACAAAACCATCTCTTGTTTTTTTATACAATCAAGAATACTTATAATGAAATGCATTTTTAATTTTCATTTTAAAGTAATGCAATAGAAACTTTTTTGTAAAAAGAGAATTATAGAAGACGCAACTGGATGAAAATTAATTGTAATCCGAAGCTGCAATGTCATGTGAGTAAGAGGGTAATAATATGATACCTCGGTATCAATTTTTACTGGGTGTGCAAAGAGGTGTAATGTCTGGCGTGGTCTTGATAGAAGATGATACTTTTAGCTGACCTTCTGATGATCTTTAATCGTTTGCTGCCTTTAATCAATCCAAATGGGAATAGTAATTTCCGGAATTCAACGTCTGATTATTTACAATGCCCTTACCAAATAAGCAGCACCACTTTCTTCATATGCATTCCGGTTTTTGGAAGGGTAAATGTTTTTTTCCCTGGATATTTTTCGTTAAACATTTTTGTAAATTAACTATTTTTCATCGCTTGTAATTGTTCTTTTCAAAAATAGGCCGCTTGCTGTGGATTTTTGTGTAAAATCGTATTCAAAAGACCTACAAAAAGAAACGTGAAAGAAATGAACATATTGAAAAAAAAAATACACGAAAATAAATTACTGATAGAAATAGTCAAAGGTATGCTAAAATGTAATCTTTCAGTGATAGTGTAAAAACGGAATCGTTAGATTTTTTTGAGAGATTATTTTACTTCCAAAGAACGAAAAGCAGTAAATATAGTTTTCATTTATTTTAATTTATCGACGTAGGTTTTAAAAAACTACGTACGTAAAAAATTAAGGTATATTTTCGCAAGTAATATTTTTAAAGATTTTGTTTCGAATATTTGTTTTGATGTTTCGTTTAGATTTTTTGTTTTGATTTTTCGGCTTAATCTACTTTTCATTTTTCGTTTTAATTTTTGTTGGATTTTTCGTTTTGATTTTTTTGTTTTGTTTTATCTTTTGATTTTTTGTTTTTATTTTTGTTTTTATTTTTGTTTTTATTTTTTATTTTTATTTTTTTATTTTTATTTTTGATATTTTGTTTTAATTTTGTTTGGATTTTTCGTTTGGATTCTTCGATTTGATTTACTTTTTATTTTTCGTTTTGATTTTTATTTTTCGTTTTCGTTTTAATTATTGTTTGTATTTTTCGTTTTGATTTTTGCTTTGATTTTTTGTTTTTGTTTTGATTTTGTTTTGATTTTTTGTTTTTGTTTTGATTTTGTTTTGATTTTTCGTTTTTTTGTTTTGATTTTTGCTTTGATTTATTTGTTTTGATTTTTGTTTTGATTTTTTCCTTGTGATTTTCGTTTCAAGTTTTTGCTTTCATTTTTTCTTTTTCATTTTTTTTGTGAATGAAGTCGTTAAGCCGTTTAATGATAACACATGCGGACTAATACGAGATTTGAATCTTTCATTAGTTAACTTTTTATTCAACTCTTGACTTCGTCAATTACTCTCAGTCAATATGTTTTTGTGTGTGAATATGAATAATAAAGTTGAGAATCTTTTTCTTCTTCTTTTATGTGCCCTTTAGGAACAATAGATAATAATAGCTATGCACAAATTTCTATACTTTGCAACTCTTAGCAACGTTTGTTCACCTATTATTTTCCACACAAACTTTTCTACCATTTATTTACACAACCGTTTTTGGTAAGTTTCTCGTTGTTTCTGTTTGTATCTCTCACTGATATATCCCGTGAGTGTCGAATTCTCCAAGTCCTCTTTCCTCATTATGTATCCCAGAAATATCTTTCTGATTCTAAGTATAAGCGCCCTTTTTGTTTCCATTTTTTTTCTCCTTAAAACCGTCTCATCATCTTGC
The DNA here is from genome assembly GCA_963932145.1 of Acanthosepion lycidas. NCBI lineage: Eukaryota > Metazoa > Mollusca > Cephalopoda > Sepiida > Sepiidae > Acanthosepion > Acanthosepion lycidas. The sequence goes on along the minus strand of OZ010601.1, from coordinate 42,318,460 downwards.
TGTAGAAACACATTTCTTTTGACTCAAGTCTCTTTTTCATTTACGAGGATTTTTTCTTGGAAAGCATTTTTCATTATTCCAATCACATTTTTTGTCACTAGAAATAAAATGTCTGTTATAAAAACATTTTCCTCCAAATATCCATATAGAAATAGAGGAAGTACATGAGTGTTGATAAGATTAAGTTACTTTCTTACTGGAAAGTGAAGTGAAATAAAACATACTAAGAGCCAAAGAAAACAGAAGAAGAATTCCTAATGATTGAATAGAATGCATTCATTAAACAACAAAATACTCAGCACACACATTCCATATATTTTCTTTCCTTAAATGCTTATTCACTACACATGCAACACTAAAATAATGTATTTTCCTTATTTATCTTTCATGCAAAAAGAACAAAATTTACGGGTTTTGGTTTCAAGTAAAAAAAGAAAAATGGAAATAACTCAAACAGTTGTCAGTTTAATAAAGAAAATTGCATTTAAAACTTGTTCACTGAAATGCATCAGTTTCCATTGTAAAAAAAATCTATATTGCCTTTTATATTGGGATGAAGATTATTGGGTATTTTTTGCTTTATTTTATCAGATAAAATCTTAAGAAATGGCGATATTAACGCAGAAACATAACGAAAGAACAGAGAACAGAAAGTGCTTAGTGATGATTTGAAACTTTCACTAAAGCAATAGCAATATTACATTTAGCAAACATATCTAATGTAAATTATTAATGAAATAATGAAGTGTTTTTCATAGAGAAATTCATGCTTAAAAGTGGTTAAAAATGCTTTCTCCCTATATATGATAAAGCGAAGAAAATTTATTGTTTTACTTAGCATTGGTGTATGAAGACGGAAAAACTTATCAACGAATCGGGAAAGTCATTAGAACTTTCTTTTAGGTGCGTCTACAATATTTAGTAGGAAAGAATAATGCGTATAATTTAAAATGTATATTGATTGATAAACTGAGTCTATAATGCTTAGGCCTGTATACCACTCGGTATTTCATTTTTTTCTGGCATAAGATTACTTGCATGAAGCATCCAGTAGTACTGATCTGCTTGACTGCTAGACTATATTGTTAATATTTACGGAAAAAAATGTTATTCATGATTTCGAAAGAAAATAAAATTAGATAGCACCAAACCTAACTGATCTTATGGTTAGCAGTGTGGGAAGTGGTATTGGCGAACTAAGTTCCGTTTCCAGCTGAGATAATTTGTTCTCTCTGCACTAATGAATTTGAGAAAGGCAAGAATCCATCTCTTCTTCCCACACCTATGAAACGAATATAAAGGTGGATTGGGTTCTCTAGTTTCGTTAGCAGCCAACGTAAGAGAAAAAAGATTTTGAATTGAAATTTCGGAAAAAGCAATAGAAAATCACTAGTAAGTTTTTCTCCCAAACAAACATCGTAATGCATGAAATCACAGTTTGCAGATATTAAAAATAATGGAAGCTGTGAAGAGTTATTCCCTGAGCGGAAATAGCACTTAAAGGAAGAAGAGTATCTAAGCACATAAGGTCATAATACATTAAAACCATTACAAAAAAAAAATAAAAAATAAAAATAAAAATAAATATTCCATCAATGTGCTTAAAAGCGATTAAAAGAATTTGAGAATTTTATGGAAGGCTGACGGTGTATCGAGAAATGTGATGCAAACACTGGAGGGTAAAACAATTGAAAGAATTGTAAGCAGACAATATCTTGCGTTGGAACAGAAAGGCCAGCAACTCTAATGTACGCAAACTCTGAAAAATAAATTATTCTTGGAACAATAATGTGTCCATTTTTTCTTGATGCTGAGCAAGTGTATGACACATGAAAACTAGTGTTATTTATTTCTTTTTTTGTACCATTTTAGCAGACATTACTGTCTGGTTTCAAGTTATTTTTACATTTCCAGACATTAGTATTTACAGCGGACAAACATTGCCTATAGCGTCAAGCGAAAAATCAGTGGCAATAAAAATGCTTTCATTTTCTTAGTAGTAGATTTTTTTCTTATTTCCTCCTATTTTTGCCGAATGATATCTATTAACGAATATTTTCAACATTAAATGATTACATCAGAACTAAAATATTTTATCAAACATACAAATAAAGTACTGATATTGTAAGAAATTCTTTTGTGGCGTTGATTTTTTGGTCAGGCTTTTGTATAAAACAGTGAGATAGGGAAGTGGTATTATGTTTTCAATCATGCAATAAATCGATGATCTAGTACAAGCAACGAAACTATTATTGTTTGAAAAAAGACTTTTGCAAAATATTTCAAGTCCCTAATTTATTTTCCTTACACGAAGAAAATGATTAAAACAAGTGTTTATAAATTAATCAACATTATATGATTCTTTGTCACGGAACTATCAAAATAACAATCTAGGCTACATAACATTTGTTTTACCATAAAATATATTGACAACTTAGAAATCTATATGTAATTATATTGTAATCTTTGTTCATTTTAACACAGAATTTGATTTCTCTTTTCTTCGCTATTTAGTACACAAATGACACATCCAGAGAGTTTAAAATACGAAAATATAAAAAAATAATATGTCAAAACATGTTTTTCTTATGACACCGTATAGACACTTGATGATTTTTATTGTTTCAAAAACCGATTTTTAGAATGTAAAGTTTTTCGGGAAAAGAAATGTATGCATTCAGTTTCATATGTTATGATTTTATTAAAATTCTAGAAATAGTTTTTTTAAAACAATAAAAATTATCGAAGGATTATAGTGCCAAAAGAAAAAAAACTCCTTTTCACACACGTTTTTTTTCTGGTTCTAAGTTAAACTTTGCCTTAAGATTTTATAAACTGAAAAAAGAATGCCGTTTATTGGTTAAGTTAATATTTATGCATACAGTTCAAGACCAGAATGCAGATCGGATAAAGAGTTGGGGTAAGAATGTAAGAACAACTTTGGAGGCCAAGTAAATCCCAAAGTGTTTGTTATCTAGTCAGAAACAACATGTGGATATTAATTAAATTATTCGGACTATTGTCCTCATCTTTGTCGCCATATTTATCACAACGTTTCGGCCGTTGTACGCTCCGGCCTTGTTCAGGTGGTTGGAATTTCGAACTGAACCTTTTATTTCGATCACTGGGGTAAACTGTTCTAATTCCACGTGCCATGTTTGAATTTCGAACTGAACCCTTTATTTCGATCACTGGTAAACTGTTCTAGTTCCACGCGGATGGATATCAGTTATCTCCTGCTAATTTTCCCTCTTAACCTGGTATTGAACTCACACTCTTTGGGTCTGTCGCTGGATCTAACCAACGCCTTTATCCACTGTGCCATGTGTTCTTGTCCATCTGGGTATGAATTTCTGGGTATTATAAACCTAATGTTTTCAGCAACCATTTTTAACCATTTTTGGAGACAAATTGAGAAATCCTACCAGAAACTGGCACGAATATCGAACTATCTGACATTCCTACACCGATGCAGAGACCTACAACTCATCCCTTCAGGCTTCCCATCAATTCAATGAGAGCTCGTCGGGTCGCAGAGAAAACGGGACACGCCCTTGTCCGAGAGAGAATCCAGTACAATCGTTGGATAAAACATCGACTACAAGCTCATATCTCCCAGACGCTCGAGGATTTCTTCAACAGAATTACTAATGAAGAAGACCAGAGAAAGATCCAGAATGACCTGGATAAATCCTTCAGACATGAATTTGATGTAGTCAAAGCTCGCCAAGTGCAAAAATTAAATAGATTGAAAGATCAGAAGGTGACGCACAAGGTCCATCACCCACCAGTGAAAGCAGTAGTCAACACCAGCCAATATCAGCTGAGTGCCTCTGAGGAGTCAGTATTGAATAAGGGTCTCAACTTCGCCACAACCATCAGGCGGGTGCCACACTTGGACATCATTGCCAGAGTCGAGGAGGTGGCCATGAACTTCCCTCAGGCTCAGGCGGATGAACTAAGATGGAAAGTAAGACAGGCCTTGGAGAGAGCCAAGCTGCCCAGGTCTAACATAACAAAACTGGAGAGGCTGGCCATTGGATCCCTACAGAGGAACGAAAACATCATCATACTACCGGCTGACAAAGGTAATGCGACTATAGTGATGGACAAATCAGAGTATACAAGAAAACTGGAAGACCTCATTAGCAGTGGTAGCTACAGCAAAGTGAAAAAGGATCCTACTATGAAAGCGGAACGCAAACTGTCACAGATCCTAATCAAGAACAAGGATCACTTCGCACCCAAGACGTATAGGCAGTTATCGCAGCGTTACACCAAGCTACCTCACATATACGGTCTCCTTAAGACTCACAAAGACGGTATTCCGCTCAGGCCGATTGTTAGTTGCTAAGGCTCCGTGTGCCACCCTCTGAGTCGCTTCCTTGTAGATATAATTGACCCATTGATCGGAAAGTCTCCTTCATATCTCCGAAACTCCGCCCATTTCGTGGAAATAATCAAAGATGCTCCTATCCTATCCAACCAGATGGTGAGCTTGGACTTGGTGAGTTTGTTCACCAAGGTACCCACGGAGGAGGCACTCTCAGTAGTCAGAGACAAATTGACCTCTGACTCTTACCTAGAAGAACGAACCAGTATTCCAATAGATAATCTGATGGAGATGTTGACTTTCTGTACACAATCAACACACTTCGGAATGGGATCACACATATATCGACAGGATGAGGGCTTAGCAATGGGCTCGCCATTATCACCAGCAATGGCGAATATATACATGGAATACTTTGAAGAAATGGCATTAGAATCTATATCGCGAGGAGGAGGAGGACAAGAGGAGGAGGACAACAGCACTCAGAAAACAGTCTGCTTGCCTTATGTGAAGGGGTTATCAGAGAAAATACAAAGAATCTGCGGTCCATATAACATCAGGACAACCTTTAAGAGCTTGACAACACTTCGCAGATATCTCTCTCGAGTGAGACCCCCCCCCATACAGGAGAACATGACTAAAGACTGTGTGTACGCTATCCCGTGCAGCTGCGGAAAGGAATATAAAGGAGAGACAGACCGCCCCCTCAAGGTAAGGCTTCAAGAACACCAGAAAGCTGTAACGCGAGGGGATCCCTGTGGGATCATGTTGAGATCATAGACAGGGAACACCATTGGAAAATTCGTAAACTTAAGGGATCAGCACATATGCTAGGCCACAAAAATCTCCTGATCCGACCAAGCATAGAAATAAATACAATATGGGAACCAGTAATAAGGAGTGCCATAAAAAAGCAATGATAGCAAAGTTGCAATATGAGCTCTGGTGAAAACAGGCAATGATAACAGCAAAATATTGCAATATGAGCACTGGTAAAAATGGTTGCTGAAAATATTAGGTTTATAATACCGAGAAATTCAAGGACACATGGCACAGTGGATAAAGACGTTGGTTAGATCCAGTGACAGACCCAAAGAGTGTGAGTTCAATACCCGGTTAAGGCAGTGGAGAACTTTCAGAGTGAAAATTAGCAGGAGATAACTGATAACTTGGAACTAGAACAGTCTACCCCAGTGATCGAAATAAAGGGTTCAGTTCGAAATTCCAACCACCTGAAGAAGTCCGGAGCGTACAACGGCCGAAACGTTGTGATAAATATGGCGACAAAGATGAGGACAATAGTCCGAATAATGTAAATACTGTACATAATACCTCATCTCAGAAATATAGACAGAACATGTGGATATGTTCGCACTTCTGATTTGTTTTTGCACGTGTCTATTATATACCAAAAGAGTTAATCATCCATACTTAGTATTTTTAGCTTTTACAGAGGCAGCGTCTCTTTCTAAAAATCCATTCTAGACACCGATAAAAATGGTTGTAGTTATCTTAGATAGGAGAATTTCCTGCATTATGCTTTGCTATTTCTATGTCGAACTGTCGAAGATATTGTCATTTTCAGGAATTGCAGTAATTACCGCATACATTCAAGTTTATCTTTCCTTTCTTTGCCGTCTTTTCCTTTGTATTCTTTCTGTGCTTATTATTAAGCACAAAAGGTGGGGATTCTGGATACATCCAAGCTTATTCACCTCTTTATGTCTTTCTCTCATATTATTTGTCATTATTCTTTGATCTTGGAGTTGTGCAGCCTTGGTTTTATTCAATTCTTAGTCTCTCCTCCTTCTTGCTGCCTTCTGACGATGTTTGGAAGCATCTCTGAATCCTATCTATTACAATGTATGAATGAAAAACTGATATAAAGAAGATAAAAGCTGAAGTTGAATATATTAAGAACAGATTTAAGTTGTTTATATCATTCACAGTTTAAGTAGGGTGTATCTTTTTGAAAATACATGAAACACTTAATTTACAGAAAGTACACAGCAGTGTTGAAAGTTTAAATCTTATATTATGTAAGTCTAAGTGCTCTGTTGTATCAGTAAACGAAAGTTGATGTGTCTGAGTCTAGCAGTGATAATTGTTGTAAAGAATTTTCTTAAAATAGGATAAGTAGCATAGAAATGTAGGCGATAACAAAATCATGACTGGAAAATTTACTACCGATTGTCACCCCCAAAATCTAAAGGAAAACGCAGACTTTAAATGTTTATTTTACTTTTAAAAGCATAAAAATATGACAAAAGAATAGGCCGGCTACTGTTACCAAAGATCCACGTAAGCTTATGACAAAGTAATTCAATCAAAGGAGAAATTAATAACATTAGTGATCAGCATGTTCAATTCATTGAAAATCTACGGCGACTGAAAGACGAAAAAAGTAAGAAATTTCGTGAAATTGAAAGTAAAGAAAAGTTTTGAAGTTGAATTAATTATTTCTTCGTTAGCAAAGAAATTGATGAAAAAAGTCAAATCTATAGAAAATTTTTGTAGAAAGATAACGGAAACAATGTTATCATTTAATTCGTCTTCTTAACGTTATCATTTGACTGTTACGTTAAAAAATGGAGATTTTCTAGCACGCTGGTATTTTTTATTCATGTATATAAGACAATAAATAAACAAAGGATAGTACTCTGTTTTAATCATTTTTCTAGATGAGCTCGATTAGAGTCTAACAGATTCATTTGCAATTCAGTTAGATTTTTGCATTAGCACATTTGAGATCTTTAATACAATAATTTCGGCTACAATGCACCGTTTGTCTAGCTTAGAAAATATATACATGTATACATAATCAAAATGTTTTTTAATGATTCAAATTGATAATTATAATTAATAATAATAATGTAACTATTATCTGGTTGGGAAAAATTCTCAGCATTTTATAAGTGAACTTCTAAGACAATATTTAGATATATGTATAGAGATTTATTCAACCACACATATATGCGATTTTTTCCATTAAGTATTAACCTCTTCGTAGCAGCTTCATGATTCCATCCTCCCATCTTTCTTGTCGGAAGTGGTATTTGCAGGCTTGCTGAGACTTAAAATTCTTCCAATTATGAAAATTTTTTATGGATAGAAATCAGTTGAAAGGTCATTTGAGTATGGCAGGTGTTCTGGTTTCTTGTGTGTGAAATAAATTAGATTAACTTATTTAAATGAATATCATTTTGCATGATTAATTGAGGATAAAATTATGGAATTCCTTGATGTCAAGAAAAATGGAAGTTCGAAAAGTTTCTATAAGTCAGTGTTTCACAATAGATTTTCTGGAATATTGCTTCTATTATTCATTCTTCATGTTATAGCCAGGTCACGCACTTCTGCAAGAGGCAATCAGGTAAAGGCTTGATGAAATAATATCGATTAGTAACCAAAATATGACGACCTTGTCATCACCCCAATTGATTGTAATGCTATAAAGTCAGGAGGTCATTTATTAACAGAACTGACCTTGCTGTGGAATATCCCTGTCTCCATGGCAACCGATATCACTGAAATAACAGTCTCAGTAACTGTTTTCTAAATGAACGAGCTCGCATAAACCTGTGGCCAGTACTTTACATGGGATACATTTACATACACATGCACACATGCAAACAAAGCGTATGTGTAGACGCACACTTACTCATACACACCACACGCGCACACACTCATATCTATACTGTCATTCTTCGTTATTTGATATTTTATCTTTAGAGCAAGAAAATCAGCAAGCATTGTTTTTCTATGAGCCTTGTCTTTTCATGACGTTGGAATTTATGGCTCTCCGCAACTTCTTACTATTTGTAACTCTTTGCAGTATTTATCGTTTTACTATCGTCCCCGATACTTGTTCGACCACCCACTTATGCAAGCTTATTAGGTAGTTTACTCGCAGATTCTAAGCCCGTAAGTGACGTTTTTGCATCCATTTTCATTAGGTCTTCGTTGCTTAGATGTTATTTCCAGAATCATCCCGTCTCTGTTGCCATAAGACTCGTCTTCATCTGTCAGACAATTATCTAGAAAGGATTTTGGTATTACACAGCATTTCAGCACCCCTTTTCTTTGTACCTAAAGGAATGTTCTTGTTTCTTATTACTTTGTTTAGTTTAGCATAATTTAATAGTATGCGTGTGTGTATGTGTGTACGAGTGAATGAATACTTAAGTACTTCAATAAGTTAGTCGTATAATTATAAAATACCAAATGCATTTAAAACCCACGCTTCTCCAGAGATTAAATGAAATGATCATTGTGCAGGGAAAGATTTTCTTATGGATGAAGTTACGACTACATCTTCTTTAACACATCGACCGAATAAAGGAGAATCTACTTGTGGAATTTTGCCTTAATGTAAATTTGGGCGTTTAATATATATGTTTGATATTTTTCTTCAACATAAGCTTTGTTTTAAATTGCCAATCATTCTGGTGTTGTGTTATGATGCAAATTATTGGCATAGAATTACCAAAATATTCACCATATGTTAAAATAAAAAAGTTCTTTTTTATTTTTTTAAACAGTTCACAAATTATTTTAGCATTAATGCATTTCCCCAAAGCGCAGGGGAATTAAGTGAAAAATTGATTTGATTATTTGTGCGTTAATTAATGCGAATTCTGGGTTGTCATCAATCTTCTGACACATTCGTCCTTCGAGAAAATATTTTATAACAACGCAGCTCAAGATTATATTCGCATATGAACAGGCTATACTTTACAAGTACAATCTTAGAACATATTTCATGCATAAAGGGATATTGTAAAGATTTTACCTTATTTTAAATTGTATTTTATTAAAACATACGTTCTACCATATATTTTATTCATATAAACTTTAAAACAAAAGACTTTATTTCCTAACATATAGAGCGATAGTCTTTGATACTGAATTCAAATTCATCGAGGGAAATAAATATACCAATTTACATAGTAAGACAAATATATCCATTTTACATTGCTCCTTCGATTTAATGAAAAATAATGACCTTGGATATCGTGAGAAAAGAAGGTCAGTCCATGTCTCCCCTAATGAAGTCCTTTTTTTGTTCTTTCTAATATTTAGTCAAATTATAATTGTAATATGACGAATAAATAAATAAACAATTATATAAATAAAGGAAGAGAGAAAAGCAAAGGGCTCAAGAAGAAGAATAAAAATAATAATGACGAATAACATTATTTGTAATGACGTTCATATTTTCTCATATGGCAACACTTATTTTTATATGAATTGACCTCATCTGAAAATAATTAAAAGTCTTTCAGCTTAAATAATTTGAATAAAGAAAGATGCTTAAAGTGGCAAATATTTATCTAAATGATATTAACTGAAAATTTATATCATTTTTAGCAAAACAATCCGTATGCAGCCAAGGAGCATAGTATGCATGAAAATGTTTACCCTGATAAAATTTATTTTATAATTAAAAAAAAAAAAACTTCGTTAGAAAGAAAGAAAATGGTACTGTTACGTGATATGTATCCTTCCATATGTTAGGGAATGCTGAACAATCTCCTCAAAGATGAAGAAGAGACTTGAAGCTACAAAAATGTTGTTCTACAGAAGGATGCTGAAGATACCATAGATTGAATATGTGAACAACGACGAACTTTTAGAGAAAAGGGAAACAAAAAGGAAGAGACAGTTGAAATTTTTAGGGCACATAATAAGGAAAATGGCTTGGAAAATCTTATACTCACAGGGCTGATTGAAGGTAAGAAGGACAATAGAAAACAACGCATAAAATACTTAGTGAGCTTGAGTAAATAGATGATGAACAAGATTTAGGAGAAATAAAAAAAAGACGAAATTTCAAAGAGCATGGAATTGTGGAGAGCCATGATCGCCTACATCCAGAAGGAACATGGCACATAAAGAAGAAAAATGAGTTTGAGTAAATGGATGGTGGAACAGGGTTTAGGAGAAATAAGAAAAAGACAAAATTTATTAAGAGCTACAAAGGGCAGGAAATTGTGGAGAGCCATGATCGCCTACATCACGAGGGGAAATGGAATTAAAAGTTGAGCTAACAATTATTTTCAGTATTTTGCTGCAGAAGCAGATTCTGAGTAAAATAACATTTTCAAGATGTTTAAACGGAAATGCTGCTTAGTACATTATTTTCTATAAAATGCAGTTTTGCAAAAACAAAAAACCCGTAAAACTTATGCACATTTCCTAATAATAGTCACATCAATTGTATAAAACAACGTTTTCATACAGAAAAATATTTGATATAAAAACTATTTTATAATTAAAACATTGGAACGATTAAAAATATGTAAGTAATATTCCATTCAGCTATATTAATCCGAAGCATAATGGGGTTGCTTGTCCGTCTCTCAACATCACCTCATAGTAGTTTAGGCGGTACAAATCAGGAAAACTACGCATTGGCAGAACATGCTCATAAAAATTATGGGTTAAACATTCCTCAGTCATGTGGGTTGCAGCAGTTCACTTCGAACACGTATCTCTTTAATTGAGATAATAAAAGACGACATGAGTTTGGTGTGATATACCTGCAGACTCACCTGTCATTCCATTTACAAGAATTACGTTGTCTTTGAGCACGGTGTGTATTTTCACTTTCTGGGTAATATTGGAATCTGCCATTTCAATACTTCCAGCTGGCTAAAGTTGTGTTCACAAATATCTTGGCGTGTATTATCTATCTCTCTCTCTATTTAATTATGTCAGAAGTGAACACCGAAAACTTACATTTTCGCAAGAATGAACATTGAATATTTTTCTAGAATAAAGCATGTCCACTTTGTAATACTATGTTATTCCTCATTGTATTCTGAACTTTATGGAAAATTGGTATATATTTTTTGTAAATAGATGCGTCAACAGAAGGCATCGTTAACTGAATAGCGATCAGAACTTTACTGCTATTGCATTTTCTTCCTTTACAAGTGGAACATGTCTTGCATATATCCTTTCGCAAGAAAATTGGTCTGATGCAGTGGAGCGTATCAGAATAATCACCAAACAAATAACAAAAAAATCTTCTTTCCTGCAGGAATGATATTTTCCAATAGGACTATCCTACGTTGTACATGGTGCCAACAAATGCATCGAACACACTGAAAAAATAAAATGATGATTCAATTTTCAAACTCGAAATGAAGAATTAGAAATCCTTATAGCGATAAGTTCAGAAATTTCAATATTTTTGCATCGGGGAAAACTTAATTCAAAACTTCTGAGTAAAAAGATTATCTGAACCTAAAATTATTTTTAGTTTTTTGAACATTTGAGAACTTCATTAATTTTAGCGAATGGAAGACGCACTTGAGTTTGAGAATCTTTAAAATTTTAAGTTCGAGTTTTCATCCTCAGGCATTTTCTTCTTATTTTCTTTTCGATTTTTCTTGTTTCTTCTTTTCCTTTTTCCTATTCCTCTTCCTCTATCACTTTTCTTTCTCCCTCTTTTTCTTTCTGCTACTTCTCTTTTTCTACCGTTCCTCTCCTCCTTTGCTAGTCATGTTTCTCTTCTTTTCCTTTGCTGCTACAGCTTTCGTTCTTCTGTTACTCCATTTGCCTACACTTCCCTCTTACTTTCCTAGCCCCCACCTTCTTCCTCTTCCCGTTTTTGTCTCAAATAGATGTAGTATTTAAATTAAGAGAATGTGTACATTGTATTGGATTATAAAAATATGAAGAAACGTTTAACAAATTAACTTCAATACATTTGGAATAAATTATCTTAACCAGAGAAAATGAATTTAAACATAATCAGAAAATAGAAATTAAAACATGATTTTAAGGTTAAGCAGAAATTTACTTGAGAAAGCAAATCAAACACAAATTCATATCTTTCAAAAATTGCCTGTTTCATATTTTGTGATGAGTAAAATACTCATTGTTTTCAACTTGATTTGAAAACCACATTTATAGAATAATTTCAGCCTTATTAAACCCATACAATGTTGTTTTGGAAAACACTTGGTCGTTGTGCTGATTTTTGTCTTCATAGAATGATAGATGTGATAGTCGAATGGGCTAATTGGGATTAATGATGTTGTTAGTCATCGTAGTAGGGCAATGATAAAGGTGATAATTTTTTTAGTAGTGATGATGATGATAACATGAGCAATGATTCTTTTTTAAAACTCTAATTCATAATTTATTAAAATGCTCGAAGTCATTTTTCAATAAAATATACATAGCATAATTTAAGTCAATAAGTTCGTAGTTTGATTTTGAATAAAACATTTATTTTGCATAAACATATTTATTTATATAAATATATTTATGTAAAATAAATGTTTTACATATTATTTTTTATTTTATTTTTATTTTATTTTCCAACATTTTTGTCAGTACAATTCCGCATTAATAACATATATAGAACTTTATAGGGCACCCCAGCGTGGTGTAATAGTTAGCAAGCTTGTCTTGCAATGTCAGTTACTACTGAAAAGTGAGTTCGATCCTCACTGGGTGCTGCATGCTTTCGGCCTTGTGCCACATCTAAGCTACGCTTGGAAAATCCCTATATAGAAGTTTATGCAGTCTAAATTTTCGCTAATAACTGTCCTAGGTTACCGACTTATTGATAATGTCCTCGTAAATTGTTATAAACAATCATGACAACATTCGTGAAGGCAACCGAGATGTAAAATTAACAAAGTTTGTTGTACAGACGCTTGTACTGATTAATTAAAGAATTTAAAGTTGATGTTATGCATTGATTAACGCTATTAAAATCATTAATTAAAATGTTTCATCTTATCGTTATTTTTGCGACTAATATTTGTTCGTGAATCATTGTTGAAATGATGAAAAATGATATGTTTGCCACACTTATCATTGTTTCTTATTGCTTCCTATTTTATCGTAAGTTTTAGCACGAACCGTAAATAAAGCCTAATAATATATTAAAATGATAAAATTAATTTTATAATGCAGTATATTCTTCTTATTATTATATGATACATTGAATGAAAACAAAATATATTCCATCTTATAAATAAATATATGCATATAAAATCACCCGAAAGAGTATAATGAACGACTTGCATTTTCCCCTTTTGAACAAAATATTATTTCCAATTCCCGGAGGAACAAATGTTTGTAAATCGATTTTTCTCAATAATAATAATAATGAATTACTCGAAAGTTTTCATATCATTATATACATTTTCATTTTTCGATTAAAGTAAATATCTTCAGCAATCCATTTTGGCTTTTTTCTAATTGAAACCATATTTATCGATGGCAGAAAAATGTTCAATGAAAGCTGAAAAGAATGTTATTTCTGGGAAAACTGGAAGAACAATCAGTTATCATTTAAGTTTTTGCTGTTGGGGTTTCATTAACACACAATGTGGAAAGTAAAAATAATGAATGTATGAATGCAATATAAATAATGAATTTAATATAAAACTATATAAAATCAAATGATTGTGAAATATGTAAACTCAAGTCAATATCAGATACAATATTATTAAATTAGGATTACAAGATTACTATCAGTTTCATCATTTTCTAATTTTACTATGCTGTTAAAAGTGACAGCATCTTCTGTTAAGTCTTAACTATTAATAGATTTTTAAGCATTATTCGTCAATGCAATGGCGATAACTAATATAGAAAAAGTTACAGACATTATAAACTATAATTATTTAGTTTAGTAAATTGTATTTTATTTTTCATAAATTTGTATATATGCATATATGTAAGTATGTATATTCGGCCACGAGCCAAAGCACCCAGCACAGACAAACGGTTCATTCGCAATCAATTGCCCTGGGAAAGGCATCTCAGGAGAATGGAAGATGTGATTTCTAAACATCTGTTTTATGGAGAGCTCACTCTTGGTAAGAACACCAGACACAAACTCAAGAAACGTTTCAAATAATGAAAAATGAAAAATCTTGAAATGATTGTCAAAGACTGGGGAAAAGTGGTAGAGGATAGATCTGGTTAAGAAACCTTTTGATGCTTGCAATCATCTTGAGGTAAAAAATGTTGAAGATTTGAACTTGAAAAGCATTCTTAGGCAAAGTGATGTAGACTCGATCCCAGAAGCTATTCAATCTGAGCATGTATGTAACATTTGAAAGAATGTTCTGTCTCGTACCGGATTCGTTAGTTATTTAAGATCACATGAAAATTGCAAATCTAATGCCAACTAATGAGTCTGTTGTGGACTTTTTCCATTTACTATAAAGTTAGTAGGAAAGTAGGTCTCAGGGGGAACAGTGATATAGACTGAACGTTGGTCAACCGACACACACTCCTAAGTCGTGTAACACTCTTTTGTTGTATTTACTGTTCAATACACGATTTATCTGAAACCTCTTGTTTTGTCATTTCTTAACCATCTACGTAGTCACAACATCTTGGCGACAAGGATTCGAAGAAACAAACTTCATGTTAATTCATATTTTTTTTGCCAGTGTCTACGACACTGGTGATGAAAGGAATTTTACATAAAAATCCACGGGGAAAGTATATCTAGTGTTAATTACAACATTGTCAGTGAAAAAAACGAAACTCCGCAAAACAATAGGATTTCTACAAGTTCAATTCAGTGGTTTAGAAGAAGGTTGGTAAACATTGTTAGTTTTTTTTCTGTTCCAAGAAGACAGTAAAATGTATATTTATTGTTTTCACTAAGTAAAAATTTACCCCCTCTCTCGCTTTTAAATTTTTCTGAAAAAGAATTGTTCAAGTCAAACAGACTTATTGTTGGGTTAAGTGAAAATAAAAATTAACTCTTCATTTCTTACTTTTTCGTACCACCGCAGTAAAATGGACGAATATAATGAGTGCAATGCTAGAGTTATTAAAACTCCAACAAGAACAACATTTGCTGTTGGAACACAAATTTCAAGAAAGACAAGAGAAATTCCAACGAGAACAAGCAATTCCGTTTGCAAAATAAAAAAACTTCACCTAGAAATTCTGGTTAGACAACACAGAATGAGCAAAGGCACTTATCCAACAAAAGACAAAATGAGGATAGCGAAAACGCGTTCTCTCAAAATGCTATAGGGAGTGCTATTAAAAACTTTACGTTCGCACCTGAAAATGAAATTACGTTCGCTTCGTACTTTAAATGTTACAAGGACATATACAATACGGATTGTGCAAATTGGGCTGACCATAAAAAGGTACACCTACTCCTCCGGAAATTAGGCACAGAAGAATATAAGTTTGTTAACAATATTTTGCCTAAAAAACCCAGCGACTTGAAATTTAAAGAGGGGGTTCAATCATCAGCACTATAGGAAAACTGTATTTTTAGCCGAGGAATTTCATTGACAGAATTCTTCAGTTGACTATATGAATAAATAATAGAGTTTCTAAATTCTTCTAGTTGCTAACATTTTGATTGTTGTTTATAGATACTCTGTTTCAATAAATTCCTTTCTTTTTTTGCCTTGAAAAAGTTCACATTCAAAAATACTGGTTTCTATTGACTTTTTCCTTAATACATAGTGTCTTTTCTACAGGTTAATTCTGAGAAATTTTACATATAAATAAATATATATAATACAATTATGTAATATATATATATGTATATATATATATATATATATATATATATATATATAACATAATATAAATTCTAACGTTCACAACATTAATTCAAAAGAGGGCTCAGTTTGTAGGTCTTTAAAGAGGGTTTTATTTCGTAATATCTTATTGCATATGATGAAATTAACTTAAATGATATAGGACTTTATAGAGATGATGGCCTAATGATAGTAAATAATTCTACTGGGAGTAAGTTAGATAAGTCGAGCAAATTGATTCATAGAGTGTTTGAATTTTTAGATCTCAGTGTTAAAATTAATTCTGACATTACACAAGTTGATTTTTAGATATAACCTTGAACTTAGCCCGTAGTAGTTTTCTATCTTTCTTGAAAAACAACGTTAGTCCCATGTATATAAATCCTAATTCCAATCACCCAACATCGGTTATTAAGCATATCCTATCATCCGTTGAACTTCGTAATAACCAGTACTCCTCTTGCTACGAATTATTCGATAAGCACAGAATTGATTATAACAAAATCCTTACTGACAGTGGCTACAGATTTTCCCAAATTAAATATGTAGAAAATTATAGTTATTCTAGAAAGAAGAATAGAAGGAAGAAAACAATTTGGTATACACCTCCCTTCAATAAATTAATCTGTACCAAATTGGGACACAAATTTTGAAACTTGATTAATAAGTATTTTCCTAAGAATCGTAAATTAAGTCAAATCTTCAACCCTCAAAATCAGCTATAGTTGTACTAGAAAGCCGGATAAAATTATCAAATCACATAACAATAGAATAATGAAACTTTATAACGATAATAAATGCAACCTAAACACAAATTCTTGTATACCCCAGGTAACCGGACTATGTAATTGTAGAATTCCCGTTCAATGTCCATTATCAAACAAATGCCTAACGAAAGGCATTGTATATATGTGTTCCATCTGATCAACTGAAAACTACAATAATATTAAATTCTATGTTGGGTCCACTACGAATAATTTTAAGGAGCGATATTATAACCACATATTCTCTTTTACTAATGCAAGCAAACGCAATATGACATCATTTGTTTTTGGCATTAAAGGAAGAAAAGAAAACACCTTGGGTTAAAGGGAAAAACATCAAACAAGCCAAAACTTGCAGATTTCTGAACGAACCTTATTTTTTTTTATCTCTATAGGAAAAATATATATTATTGAGCTTTTGAATAATAGTTAATTTTTAAACCAAAGAGTTGAAACTACCGTTTTTGTAGGCATATTAAAGATATAACATTGCAATCTTGCTAAACTTTTAAATTTATAACTCACCTACTTTATATATTTTTTACCTTCTTATATACTTTTCTACTGATCTATCTTAAATTAAGATTGTAAATTGCTTTTGCACATATATAGTATTAGCAATAATACCAGATAAACAGATTTATATCCATACTGATTCAACAAGTTATACAGTTCGGCAATAGGTCAAAATTTGCTTATAGAAAATTTATATTAACATTCCATTGTTTATATGTCTTTTTACTTATATCTTAAATTCTAAATAAAAATTTATTGTAACACCCCGAATAACTTATGTATTTAACATACAAAAGAAATTCTACTTTTTAAATGACCATTTATTAATTTACATACCATATTTATTCCAGAACGAATAATAGAAATTTCAGCCTAAATCTGCGTAATTCAACTCTGGTTCTGTTTTAAGGTCCCCGACCCTTCATCGGTAAAAAAAAAAAGTGTTATACTACTACTATGGCCTTCCTTTGTACTTATTTCTCTTTCCATCTTCATCGTTTTCCTCTTTTCTGTTTCCACCTTTACCCCCCTCTCTCTCCTTTTTCTTGGGGGTCTTGGCATGCTTGTTTAGATTCTGATCATTACGTAGTATCAAATGCTGTAGCGGACACTTCCGCTGCTTTGATTTAAACTTTTCGGGTCAGGTCCTAACGCCTAAACATTCCTTCACCGCCAAATTCAACAAATAATATTGTCTTACTCTGTCACTTTGTTTTCTTTACCATTCTTCGTTTCCACTTAAGGTGTTTCTCCCTATGTCTTTTTTTCAAAGACAGTTTGAATAATGAGAAAAAGGAAGTGACGTTCTATAAGCGGCTTGTTGTAAATAGAATTGTTCATAACCATTTTAGGTTCATATCAGTCGAGTTGGATGCACATCGAAACAAGAATGTATCTTTGTTTTGAGTAAGCTGTTTTGTCCGTATGTAAAAGTATATATATAAATATTATATATATATATATATATATATATATATATATATATATATATATATATATATATATGTAGCGTGTTGGAATCATATTTTTAAATAAATAATTATACACACACACATATATATATATATATATATATATATATTCTAATATTTAGAAATATGCATGACATCTTACATTATAATGTAAGATATTTTTCTCATATCATCTAAGATTTTCATATATATATATATATATGCACCAAACTTTCTTTTAAACATCTTTCATTAAGTATGGCAAACAAATAAAATTCAATTTTTTATTTAGTTTTCCAGCGTTTTTCAGTTTAGTGGTAGTAAGAAAGTACAAGAATTGGCCATAATATCCATAGTCCTAAGCGCTTCTATCTATCTATCTATCTATCTATCTATCTATCTATCTATCTATCTATCTAACTAAAACTATGTGTGTGTGCATGTGTGTGTGTGTGTTCGCGAACTACTCGAGAACCTTTAGGCATATTGTACTCGATACTGGGTAACCGATTACCGATGAATATAATGTTTAAATGGGAATTTCCATTGATTTGGTTGTTTTTAAACTTTCAGACTTGAAGTCTAAATCCTGAGACCGATTTTAATGAAACTTGATAAGTGTATGCAACTTACTGTCACGTTTATTATACGCTATATTTATTTTCGTTTCTCTCGACACTGGGACCCCCAGGGTGCCCCCAAAAGACCCCTCAAAATTCAAATTGCTTCGATTTTGATGAAATTTTGTATGTTTGTTACGCTCTTACAATGAGAGAGAAATCGATTGTCAGATTTTTAAAAATGCATGAGCCCCCCCCCCCCCCCCAGGATGACCCTATAATCGCCTTGATGCCTCAATTGATTTTCAAGTGTATTTTATAGCAGTATTCCCCAATTTCAACGAAAATTTCTGTACATATTCAAATTATATCGAGTAACTGAAGTAGTCATTTGGAATTCACTGAAAATCAACACTGGGACCCCCACGACTTAGGGGACCAGCAGGGAATCCCGAAATTTTCAATTGTCTACAGCCTTGGCCATAAAATCGATTAAATAGAAAATTAAAAAAATAGATGTGCTTTATTATTTCAATTAATATTAGTCTTAAATCTGTCCTTTGGCTTGAAATTTGGAACCCCTAGGGTGAACCAAAGGGACCCTCAAATTTTAAAATTGCTTCGATTTCGACGGAATTTTACATGTATACTACAATCTTAAAATGAATCAAAAACGATTATCAGATTTTGAAAACTACATAAGGGGCCCCCAAGAGGACCCATGAACAATTTGCTGCCCCATTAGTTTTTCAATTGTAGTGGTTAGCAGCATTCGAATGAAAATTTGCACATAATTTGTGTTTAGATCAATCAACTCAAAATCAAAACTGAAACCCCATGTGTCATAAATACATTTATGAAAAATATCAGTTTTTCCCATGGATTTCCCGTTTTCGTACTGAAATAGTTTAGTTTGCATTAACTTGACGGCAAAAATTATATCCTCCCTTAAGAAAAAAAGAATAAGTGCAAACGAAAGTGTGCACCGATGAGAGAAATTCACGTAGGTATAAGACGCGTGTGCAAGATCGATCGAGATGTGTAGTATGTACAATTGATTTTGCTTCACCTGCAATGATCGATCGAGTTATGTAGTGCGTACTATCGATTTCATGTGATGAAATAAATGCAAAAATCACATTTGCATCAAAGTTGTCATCCAGTAAAAAGGTAGGCTGCCTTCATGCATATATATTTTGAATTTTTGATACTTTAAATTTAAATTTGTGAAAATCATATTATTAAAAAAGTTTAAGCGTAAATGCCAATTTTTAATTATGTATTTATCATCTTCTAATATGCGTTTAAATAATGCTTACTAACTCATATATTTGGAAACTTAAGCCCTAAAATTTTGACAGTTTTATTGTGAAAAATGCACATAATAACGTAAAGAACCTCTTTCGATTCATTTGTAATTATGCTAAACTTAGCGTGTACGTTTTAACGTTCATAGTGAGTAGGTTTCTAGCTGCACGTTAATTTTTATTTTTATCACTAGAACGTTTTTTTGGTAGTCTATTTTTAGAAAAATCCTAACTTTACGAGCTTGCTTATAATTGTTTACCACGTTCCCGTGGTCTCCCTTATAAACTTGCGTTTAATTTATTGTGGCTATATTTCCATTAATGTGCATAATATTCTTGCTTTTTAATTGATTACTTCATTGTTATTCAAAAAGCTTCGCCAAACTCCTCCAACTACAGCCTGACAGTAATGCCAAGAAAGCGAAATCCTTCATTTGGACGTGCTACTACTACAGCCAAACGCAACAAGAAACTCAAATTAGACTGACACAAAATGCTATTCGTACAGCTAATGCAAGGTCAGCAGAAACTAATGAGCAACGGTTAACTAGATGAGGAAGGAACACTGCCAGAACCACTGCTACTCGAGCTGTAGAAACTGAGGGGCAAAGAACAATTCTATACAGTCTTTGTGAACGTTGGTTTTCAGCCTTGGCACGGCTGCAACGAGAAGTCTTTGTTGAATTTCTTCTTCCAATGTATGTTGTTCATTCGATGTAGTTTGAGCAAAAGCTGTCAACAAAGCATTTCTTCTCAACAATTTTCGAAGATCGATTACGATTAATGTACTCTTCATTTGCTGACAATTTTGTTTTGTATCTTCTGTGTCTCTGTAAAAAGCAACTTTCTCCTGTTATAAATGTTTTCCTACTTCATGTCATTATAATTTTTCGCCATATAAATAAGAGGCACTAAAGAAAAATCATCTTTATTTTAACTTTACAGATTGGATGAGGTTTGTGTTCTTTTTTTGAATAAACCCAGGCAACACCGGGTAATGCTGCTAGTATATATATATATATATATATATATATATATATATATATATATATATATATAAAAGAAAAACTTAACACATTACGAAAAATCCGATAATAAATTTGCTATCGGATTTTTAGTGACTCGTTAAGTTTTTTCCTTTGATACATATCACATTGGTCTGTATACAATACATTCAGCTCTCTTTATGGATCTATATTTTAATGTTTTAAAAATACTTACTTGGATGCAGAAGAGGTGGATTCATACATTTTTCAACGCGTATTTACGCGTAAGTGAATATAACAAACCCTACGAGAATTGGAACACAGCTCTCTGATTAACAATCCCGAGGTACGGCTATTATAGCAAGACTCTTCGGCAAGCGAATCGGAGTCCTCTGAGTTACTGTGTTTAAGCTTAGTGATAAGGCTTAGTGATAGAATCTCCAACTAGCGCCAATTCAGCCGGGTTTCGATCTTAGCTAGAGGTAACCGGACGTCTAGCCACACTGAAGAGCTGTGATACAGCGGATGACAATATATATATATATATATATATATATATATATATATATATATATATATATATATATATATATATATGCGTGTGTGAGTGGTATAGCTATGATATTTATTTTTATATTCAAATAAGGCGAGCTAAGTAGAATGGATCATGGCATAATGCCCAGTTTTAATTGGGAATCTCACTCACACATAGGATTCGTAGCAAAGACTGTTAATTTACCTCGGAACTTCTCTTTTGAGACTCCTTAGGCATTGATCATGACCCTAACGCCCTTTTTAGCGCAATAGGAGAAGTACGACCTACAGGTTACGACGAAACCCTGAAAATGGATATTGCTAAATTTCTACCTCAAAATCAAAAGAACGAGGTCACTATTTAACTGAACACCTACTCGAGGGGAATATATCTAAAGACCCGATTTAAAATGTCAGCGCCACGTAGACATAGGACAAAAATAGTTCTGTTCTCTCGGTTTATCCTTCTTTGAAGAAAGTTTTAGTTGCAACAGATTAACACTTGCTTTTGCCCTTTTAATAAAACGAGTGTTGTTGCCTGTTGGAAAAAAAACCCTGGAACTAGACATTAGATAAATTATTAATTTCTCCTTTTATAATACCGTTGAGCGTGAAAGGTGTGTTGTTACACAACTTTGATTTTTTACAAATATTTATTTGTATATATTAACTTTAGTAGTAATTTGAATAATAACTTCATATCTCATTTATGAACATTTCTGTCTGTAAAAGGATAATACGTGCCAAATTAGTTACGCTATACTTAGTGCTGCAAAACAAGACAAAAGCAGAAAAAATAACGAAAAAGCGGAAGATAGGGAGAAAAAGCTGTATTTAGGATACAGGCATATCCTTGCTGAATGATAATTTACTGGTAATGTTGGGTGGAACAAATGTTTTTCGCTGTGTTATATTTTCATGCAGCACACGACATTTTTGTTTATAAAATTTATGATAAAAAAAAGAAAAAGAAAGAAAAATGCCATTGAAAACTGAAATTGATGAACTCATCGTGGTCAGCAAGGTGGTCTTATATTAACAGTGAGTTCGATCCACACTGAGTCTCTTATACCTATTTGCTCAGCTTAGTAAATTATAACTTGATAAGTATTTTTAAAAATGCAATGTCCATTCAGGACATATGCGATTATGGCTCTTTACGGATTTCTTTTTCATTATTATCTGCGAATTACCATGCCTTCTTGGTAAAGATAGTGGAATGGTTTCACGTTACCTTCTAAACAGTTTGTAGCTAAAAAATTCTTAGCTACAAACTGTTTTGAATGGTAACGTGAAACCTTCCACTTTCCTCTTTACCAAGAAGGCATGGTACATTCGCAGATACTTCAAATGCAAAACGACATCGTAAAGAGATGTTATATCTCAAAGTCTTGTAAATACGACATAGATTTGCGCCAGTTTGTGCAAGGAAACATAGTTAATTCTGAATAACATGTCATCTCACAGCATGTGGTTCAGACGGCATTTCTAGTTAAAAATCTGGTCTTTGAAGTTCATAAACAAAGATTTTAGTTAAGTAGAAGATTTAATAACTATCAAAATCATTATTCATTGATTTTAGACACCAGTAGTAAGTGGTGATTCTTGGTGGAGAAAAGTGACAGCAAGTCTCCTTTGTATTCCAACTTCCTTCATTATATGCGTTTTTTTTTGTTTTTTTTTTATTATTCCTTGACGTTTCAGTTTCCATTTCTTTTGAAATTTATTTGGGGGGATCATTCTAAGATCTCTGATTGCCTTCTACAAGCATTACCTACCAACACCACAATGTGTTTTCATTGAATAATGGGAAAGAAGAAATAGGGGAAACTAATACGTTCATTAAATTTTGGATTAAATATTATTTATTTATACATTTCAAGTATTTCCATTGGTTTATAGAAAATAATTAATACAAAATAAGAACATAGTTCGATATTTGTAGCATTTATATTTATGTAAATAGTATCTAAATTATAATTTTCCTATATAAAATGGAAATTGTCAATAAAAAGACGCAAGGGTTTTAGTCAGATGCAGGGGCATACCGAGATAAGTACCACCTGGGGCCTGTATTAATAATGGCGCCACCTTTTTTGGAGGAAAAATATAAATGAAATGGCTTTGGTTAGTACTTGAAAAGCAACAAATTCAAAAATTAGCTGAACAAACGTTATCATATTTTAACCTTTAGAGCTTTTGCAGAAACAAAGTTATTAATAACTTGGTCAAAGTCTATCTTCTCCACAGTTTCATGTCCACGTGAAATGAGGGACAAATTGGATAAGCTATCTTGCGACATACTCAATCTCACGTGACTTTTAATGACCTTCAGCTTTGAGAAGCTTCGCTCTGCAGTAGTAACAGAAATTGTTAGCGTCAAAACAGCCGTAGAGCAATCACAATATTTGACACTGTTTCTTGAACTTGCCATCGATAAATCTGTCTCAGTCATTCGATAGCCGATCGTGGTCAGATCACGTTATACTTTGGAAGCTGCCGCTAAAAATCCCGAAGTCGGAGAACTTCCAAAGGCAGCCTAGATACGTTTAAGTCAGCACCGTATTCGCTACCGAGAATTTTAAATTTTCGCTCCAACTCACCTTCAGTATCTTCCAGGATTGCTTGCGATGATAATCCAGTGAAGACAGTTTGCAGATGAGACATGAAGTCAAATCGTGCTTCCAGTTCATTTACAAGTCGATCGTAGATTTTTCTTTACTTCTTACACAAGTGTTTGACATACATCATCATCTTTTTCCCCAGGTAGCTTTCTCTTTTTTCTAATCCGCTTTTCAACTGGAATTTCCATTTTGTTTTACTTTGATTAACCGATTCAGACACCAGCCTGTCTCTCTTAAAGAGTATTTTGGTCGCATTCGTGTGGCTTACATATGCATCCAAACCAATAACATGTTCTTGAAGCTTCTTTTGGGTGAGATTTATTTCTTCCAGAATTTCTTCCCAATAAAACAAATGTGACATGAAGGAGAAGTTTTCAATTGAGAGCAAAATCATTTGTGCATCCCCACTCTCGTTTGAAGATGCTTTGAAGCTGAGGTTAATGAATCGAGTGACTGAATCAATCCTTGAAATCCGTTTTTCACTGCACCAATAGCTTCGCAATGTGCAACCCAACGGGTAAACACCCGTTGGGGTGCACATCATCATGATGCTTCATCATGACCTTCACCGGCGATTGGAAAAGGAGAAAAATGTATAGAGTCTCTCAAACACTCCAAAAAATGTAATGCCCTTGAATTCACATGCCATAAATTCAGACTATGATTAGAACATGGCACAAATTTAGCTTTCCCTTTTATGTTTCGTAGAAGACGTTTGAACACCACCATAAACTCCAGCCATAATAGCCGCAGTGTGCCTCTACATTTTTTGAAAACAAGTTTCTCTTTCTCCAGTCGATCCAAAATCATCTTTTTGATATCATAAGCTGTATTCCCATTGCTCAGTGATGAAACCAAGACATCATTCCCGGATTTTCGGTCACAAATACCGCCAGTTATCACTTACTTTTTTCAAGTAATGCTTTCCAAGAACAGGATCATACTTGATCATAAGTTCAACAAGTTCTATAAAGTTAAATTTATTAGAACTATATACATCTTCTCATTGACTTCGTTTTGCATTCTTTAAAAACAAAATTAAATTTTCAAATATTTTTTTCAGGATTTTCACATCGTAAATTTAATTCTTTTTTTATATGGAGGTCTTCTCGTTTCTGATCCTTCTAGAAATGTAAAAATTAGCGATTTGGAATTTTGTTGAAACCGTCCTTTTAAGTGAAAAAATATTTTATTAAGGTTATTTAAATTAAAGAAGCTATTTATTATAAAATCAATTTATTAATGAATAAATATACCAAAAATTTCATTAAAATGTAATTATATTCATAATTGATATTGAAATCATTGAAAAAAAAAAACATCTTCGGACATTTTTTTTTATTAAAAATAATTTAAAAACGATCCAAATATTATTTAGCTCGATTATTGCAATACAAAGACATGGAGGGCGGCAAATATATATATTGGTTGTACAAAATATACAATTTAGTCGGGGTACGAGACACTGTATCTGTAATCACAATTTCTGCAGATATTTTCATTCAGTACACTTATATAGAACTGCATATCATTATACGCTGTAATCGTATAGGCGTTGATGGCTTTGTTCATGATGGTAGCACTCCATCGAGAACATTCGCACTGAATAATAAAGTTGCGAGGAGAATTCAAAAGACCAGTGATGCATTCGGTAATTGAGAACAGCGATATAGAGACAGCGTGGAATTTCGAAAGGCATTACGGTCAAGGCGCACCATGCTTTTGTCTTAACGTCGTTAATATACGCATGTGAAACGTTGGTTGTCCATCACTTGTAGCAGCTTGAGCGCTTTCATCAACAAAGCTTGCATCGAATACATGGAATCAAATGAGGAATGCATGTTAGCGACGTAGAAGTGCTTGAGCGAAGTCAGAGCGACAGAATTGAAGCAAATATTTTCAAATATAGGTTGCATTGGAGTGGTCATGTTAATCGAAAGCGTGACAACAGGATTCCTAAGTACACGTGACTGGAAGTTCCATGCAATTGATCGTATCACATAGAAGAAGAAAGTTTATGGTGGGAAGATTGCTTTTGTGAGTTTTCGGATAGAAAAACGAAAAGCTGAAGTATCCGAAAAGGTCATGACGTGGGACTTCCAGGCATGAACTCATTTATGATGTCTGTCATACTTGTTTACTTTGTTTACTTGAGTAAAGCAGGGAATTTGAGTTTTCTGCGAAATTATCGCATCAGAGCTTCGACCAGTTACGAAATGGCATTAAATATGATGAATTTATATAACATTTAGTGAAAATTGTTCAAGTCAGTTGGGCTGAAAAAACACGCAAACATTCACAAAATTATACCCAACGATATCAAAATGTATGTGTCGTATGTCAGTCAATTTTGTCAATTTTGGTTTTAAATGTTTGTCCAGTTTAAAGAGTCATTTTCGTTTAAAGCACAAGTTTTTCAATAGTCGACAATAAGATAGCAAACATAATATCTATCTATCTATCTATCTATCTATCTATCTATCTATCTATCTATCTATCTATCTATCAGGAACACTGAAAATCTTTCGGTCCAACCAAGTAGGCATAACCTAAAATTTCCGTTTGCTCATTTAGTCAGATTTTAGTGCACGCACATAAAATATTTCATTTGAATACAAAAACCTTATTTCATTTGAATACAAAAACCTTATTTCATTAAGTGAAAATATTTTAACATTTCATCCTTCTTGGAAGTATAGTCATGAAATGAACTGACAGAAAAATTATAAATCTGAATTAATTTTATTTTGCCTTTCATGTTTAATTATCAAAATTCAATGCCAAATTCATTAGACATAGAACTGTTTGTAATAACGACTTAAACCTCATATATTTCCACACCGGTTTCATGGGAGATTATTCTGTGTTTCACGTATTTCTTACAAAGACTAGATTTCCGATTTGGGAAATAATCATATATTATTTTCTTAATGAACTCTTTTGAAATGTCTGATTTGATTTACAAACCACTTTGTAGAATAATTGTAGACTTGAAGCTATAAGATTATTACGATTTAGAAAGTAACAGTCAGTCGTAGTGAAGAAAACTTCTGTTGCAATTCTGATTGAGTGTTGGAAGTCAGCCAATATTTGCCTCTTACATTCGAACATTCTATGCACCTTCGTTCCTCGCCACAACCATAAAAGAAATGGACAAGATGACGTATTTAAACTATTCTTCTTCGATTATACTTCACAGAACTATTATAATCGAACTCTGTAACATCCTCCTGATCAACCGTGCAAATGTTTTTAGACAGTCCAGGTTCGAAATCCAACGCATATCTACCCAGCAACATAGCAGAACGCAAAACTGATAAGCAGAACATAAAGAAAAGGTTTTGTTTTATTAATATCAAATTAGGAATAGGAATTGCTCGGAAATTTTAGACAGTTCAGATTTATTTTCATTTTTGAGGACAGAGATACAGAGAGAAAGAAATATTTCAGAAATCTTTTGAGTTGCCTTTTTAGGAAGGAATATTTTAGTTTAACATTATAATTGCACAACATATTAGACTTTATACAAGCGTGTTCGAAAATTTGATCATTATTCTTATCGTGATTCTATTTAATCTGCTGGTCTAATGATATATAACAAAATTTAATAATTTTCTTTTCTTTTCGGACTTTTTCCTGGCCATACTCTCTCTCTCTCACTCTCTATCGATCTATCTCTATCTAAGTGCATATATGTTGCGTAAGTGCAGCTGAGTGAGGTCGATAGTGCTCAATTTTCTGAGTCATGTCCTTTTAACTGATGCATAGCGCGGCAGAATGGTACGACGGTTCAAATAACTAGAATTCTTTTGATATATTATCACTTGGCTACAGATACGGGTTTTTGTCATTTCACTTGAGATATAGAAAAGAACAGCATTCAAGTAAACAGAAAATGACGATTCACGTAGCATTTATTTTTGAATTAGTTTACGAGTAAGCAAGAAGTGGGGAGCGATTTACATCAGTGTGAAGTGCGAGAGAAGAAACTGTTCGCATAAAACTTATTGTTATATCTAACAGTTCGAATAGTAAAATGACTATAGGTCAAGCTGCTAATCTAGTACAGAGCTTATATTGGTGAAGTCAATGTACCAAAGATGAAAACTCATCAGAACAATTACAAATTTTGTCAAGAATCTCAAGATACATGTCAGAACTCTGAATACGACGGAACAGCAATAATTTGATACAAGGATGCTGAGAATAATCTATTACAAACATATAACATCATTTTTTCTCGCTCTTTTCCTCTCTTTACACACACACACACACACACATATATATATATGTGTTGCATTACTTGCTAATACCATTGGGAAGGATTCATATATACATATATATATATATATGATAAAAATATAGTTTTATGGTATGTTGTACTTATGTATACTTTTAGGTAAAAGTGGTGAATATCAGCGATAGAACGTATGTAAATATAAAAGTGGGCACTGAAATCAACAGCAATCATTGATTAATTGAGCCTCGACTACACCCTAAAAAACATACCCCCACCCAAAGACCATCAACCAACAAACTAAAATTAATTGAAAAAAATAGAAAATCTCCTAAGAAGAATAAGATGGAAAGCACATTTCTTCTTAAACCAAAAACACAAATGCTACACTCAAGGAAAAATATGATTTTAAAAGAAAAAATGTCCCCTGCAACACAAGGAACAATTTCGAAAGAGACTAAACTACGTTTTCTTTCTCTTTTTTTTTAATCATTTCACCCCACGCAAGGCAATAAAGCCACTAATACGCAAGGGGTTACTGAGTGTTAGAGAATATGAGAGAAAAAATAAGACGATTAAAAGAGAGCAGTCTCGTTTTGGGCTTGTTAAGATCAACAAACAATTCCATGCGTCAGTTTGGCAACAGATTGTAGGTCATTTTTGTGATCAGCTGCCAATTTACCTTTATCGAACTGATTATCAAACTTTACTATTGAGACTCATAAGTAAATAGTTTAGTTATCAGCATAGATAATGAGTCCAGAACATATGACATTAGGAAGATCATTTATGAAAATTAGGAACAGCATAGGTCCAAGGCTAGAGCTCTGACGAACACTGAGATTAATGCAAAAAGATCGAGAAGAATAGCCATTCAAGATAACTTTCATTTCGCGATTTGATAAGTACGACTGAATCAGCTAAAAGAATTGACCAGAAATATCATAACCCTTCAACTTGTGAAGAAGAACAGTATGCCAAATCATGTCAAATACCTTCAAGATATCCAAAGCGACAGCCCAAGCTTCACAATGTTTATCTAAAGCTTGAGAGACGATATTAGCGATAATCGTTAATACATCAGCAGCTGACTATAGAAGCGAAAGCCATATTACTTAACTGAAAGAAGAGCCTGCGAGGTGAGATGCTTAACCAATTCAGAGTTAATTAGAACCTCTATTACTTGCCAAAATAAGCAGAAAGCTTATAGATGGATCAGGCAGTTCGCATTTGTTCTTAAACTGCAAATACAGAAGTGGATTTATTGTACAGTTTAGAGGAAATAGCATCCAGTTCAGGTGTAAATTTCTTAAGGACTATTGCAGTGATACCATCAGATCCACATGCTGTTTGAGGATCCAGTTTAGAGATGATAACAGAAACCATGGACGCAGTTATCACTCAATATCACTCAATAGGGACTCAGTTCTAAGTGGAAAGTCCGGTAAAGATACTGTAGATGAGTCAAGAGTAAAATTTGAAGAGAATTTACGTGCAAAACATTCTGCTTTATCAAATGTTAACACTTCAAATAGAGTGAAGAGAGGAGGAATAGAAGACTTACATTTATTTAACGCACCAGCAGTCACATGAAGCAAAATTTTTAAATGCTTTACGTTGCTTCATTCTATCACCAAACAAAGACTTAGCCTCTTTCAGGACACGTTTACAATAATTGCGAGTAGACACAAATAGGCGTCTGTTGAGATCGTAACTATCACGTTGGTACAGTCGGAAAAAGTGACTCCTGTGGGCTATAGCGGCTGAACAGGCCAGTGTGAACCAAGCAGAAGATAGTGGTTTCACCTGGCATTTGCGAAAAGGTACAAAAACATCAATGCCGAGTTTAATCCAAGAAGAAATTTCTAGGGCACAATTATCAAGAGGAAGTTTAAGAATATCAATCCAAGGGCGTTTCGAATAAATTCACGAAATGGATCCCAGTCATTGTGTTGCTAACAGAAAGAAGTCTTGTGAATAGGATGTTACTTTCTAACAGATGACTCAAAAGAAACATCAACATATATTACAGTGTGATCCAAGTTGTCAAGAGGACAGAATTGTGATGCGCGTGTAGCTATGGATGAAGTAAGGAAAAATCATGTAAAAAAAGATATAGTAAATAACATAAGATTTCATAAATAATTGTTTTCCGGAAAAACTAAAGGTGATATAACTAAAATAAACAATTCACATAACATATTTATCGCAGCAGAGAAGACTATAATTTTTTTTGGGGGGGTGGGGAGTAGTTCATATAAAACTAAGCTCCGTAAAACACAACAAACTTCTCAAGGACAAAATTAAACATACAGAAAAGCTCCAACAGAAAAACGCAAAAACCTCCGGAATACGATATTAACAACGACAGCTAAAAAAAAACGACCAAACAGGCGACCGAATAAATTGCATCGCTAAATCAAAAGCATTAGTTACATTAAAAACCACAAATAAAAAACCCTTCAAAACAAACCCAACATGCAGATTCATAAACCCAATTAAAAGTGAACTAAGTAAAATAAGTAAAATAATACTAGAAAGTATTAATTCAGACTAAGGACGAAGTTAGGAATAAACCATTGGCAAAACATTAAAAAACAAACAAAAAAAAAACAATTGTAGAGTGGTTCCGCAACTTAAAAATCACTAACAAACATAACTTCGAATTTATAGAACTAGATATAAAAGATGTCTGCCCTTCTATAAGCGAATTCATGCTAGATAATGACATCTCCTTAGCTCAAGAACAAATAAAAATAAACACAAACGAAGTAAAAATCGTTAAGCATTGCCGAAAATCCCTATTATTCAAAAACGAACCCAAAAGAAGTAGATTTCCTAGAAGTCAAAGTCAACTTACGAAAATGTCAACCTACGAAAATGTCAAACATATAGAAAAAACAACGTTAAATCATTTTATATAGACACACCAACCATAATCAAGCAGATCCCACAATCAATTAACCGCTAGTCATCTGACAATTCTTCCATTGAAACCATCTTCAACGAATCCCCGAAATGATTATGAATTAGCCTTGAAAAATAATGGAATTTTGGTAACACTCATACACACTACACAGCATAAAAAAATCAACAAGAAGAAAACATTACATGGTTTAACCCACCTTACAACAAAAGCGTAAAAACAAACGGAGGAAAATATTTATTAACCTCATATACAATTTTCTCATCAAGGATCCTTCACAAAATATTCAACAGAAACTGTAAAAATCAACTACAGTTGTACCGAAAACTTGACAGAAATCATAAAAATGGACAACAGAAAAATAACTAACAAACTATCCACCCAAATCAAAAACCATCCAGTTACAGATAGTTTTGATTTGGGCGGAGTAAAGAACGAATTTCCCTTAAATGACAATCGCTTGCAAAACATTATAACATACCAAAGCACTGTAAAATCAGTATATAACGAAGAAAAATATAGATAGGAGTAACTGAAAGACCAAGCGGGGATAGTCTGTTTCATGCTTGAACGAAATCTTCAGGCTAGATGTGTTGTGTTTTGTCCCGAATATTTATATATGCTGGTCAATGGTGCGTTATGGTTAGTCAAGTCTATTATCCCAATACTCATATATGCGTATGAATAAAGACAAAACGAAAGCCTTCCTTTTGTCTTTATTCACATTGTCCTTTTACAGATATACTTTTAGTTATATTTAAGAGTTTACACATATGTACGTAGGTGCGTAATTATGTTGTTTAAAAGGAGCTACATTTATGAGTGTTTATATTAGGTTGGTGCAAAATAATGTCGTTTTCTCACACATGCTACTATGTGAGAAAACGACATTATTTTTTTCAATAACCTAATAATAATTTATTACGTATTATTCGTTGTGTAATGCGCAAAATTGATATCCTTTTTGTTACCTAATTGCTCACATTGCGTTGCCTACAATATTAAATTTTGATATTTATCAATTCCATTCATAATTTCGTTAAATTTTCTGAGAATATTAGAAACAATGTGTTAAAATGTTAACGTAGGGCTGAAAAGTACCCCCCTTGGTTCAATGGAAGAGATGAACAAGCAACAATCAATATAGAAAAATAACTAAGTATAGAAAGCAGACGGAAAAGAAATTACGGTCCGTGGATTAAATAAAGGATTCGGTTCCAAATTCCGAGA